>CM037865.1:68783355-69363355 GCA_021292105.1 Anadara kagoshimensis | reverse complement strand
GGTTTTCACATATCCATGGAGACGTTATTTCTCTTTTTGGCTGTGACAGCATTTATAAACTTCAGGAACAGCGTGCAGACATACAGCATCGCCGAATGTACAGAAATAAAATCTAATGGGACATGTATTTGCGGGTAAATACGTATATTTTGTATATTAAAGATTAACTTGTCACATGTTTTAAAAATACAAAGAGAAATAACTCGTCAATATTCTAAATCTTCCCCGTGGATTGTTGGAGTTTAATGTTTTTGGAGCTTTCAATGTACAGACCGCTTCCTTTTGTTGTTAGGTTCCTTTGGGTTTTGTTGGATTTTGTGAGTGAGGACTGGATAGAATGTAGCTGGAAACTTGGTCCCATACCACAAGTACCAACTAGAAAAACTGTGAGCCACAGGCTCACAAAAATACCCCCCGCTCCCCCACATAAAAAATTTATCAGATCAAATTTTTAAATAGGAGGTGCACATCTACATTATATCACAAAGATTGTGTGAAAGTTTCATGAAAATCCATTGAAAGGTTTAGGAGGAGTTGCGGATAAGAGATAGGTACCCTAAGGTGTAACGGAAGGACGGACGGACACATGGATGGACACCCCTATCACTATATACCCCCCACTTTTTAAGCGGAGGGTATAATTCAAGTCTGCCAGACATTTACTTACTGTTTACCGACATAGTTTATTCTTCGACATTTACAGTCAATGATTGAAGTCAAAAGTGGGGGTTTACCAAGTGAGCAGTAGCTCACAAATTTATTGCTGGTTTGGTGGTTGTTTAGGCTATGATGTATCGTTGAGAGTTTGCAAGAGTACTTCTTTCAATTTGTATCATGAAGCCATACCGATTTCCATTCTGGTTACATTTTTGTTTTATAAACGTGTTGAGTATCGTGAAAATGCAGAATGTTTCAATGTGATATATTGGTTAAACGAGGTTATTTGTTTAGCAGATTTTTTTTTAAAAATTTCAGTGAACTCAAGTCAGTATTTGAGACATGTGGAGATGTAAACAGTTACCGAACTATGACTTATGTTACCATGGTGCTATATCTGATCACGTGGTTTGTTGTTGCTGTGGATTTGGTCAGATCCATGTGTATATCTTGCTGTTTGCAGGTAAAAAATAAATGAATAAAACTCCATTCGTCCACAGGACAACCGTAAATAACCCCCGCCGAATTCAATTACATCAAACAGTAAATATCACATATTGAAATCCTTTTGGCAACTTATAGCACAATGTAGGCCCTACCTTAATTTTGTCATCACGGTAAATGATAGAACGTTATTCAAACCGAAAGTACAGCCTAAGTGTAAGACATAAAACATATATCTTCTTGTGAACAGGCCCACATAGTCTTTAAACGCATTAGGCTAGTAGGGGATATATAGTTATACAAGTCAATCTTTATAATCGTACAGTTTAAAGTTCAAAGGGCAATAGCCACAAAATTTGCAATGTTAAACAACCAAAAAACCATACATGCACATGCACACCCTCCCATGGAATGTACAAATAGTTGAAGTAGGCCCCGAGTATTAAGTATTTACTTATGTTAAGCTTTTAGTTATAACTTAATCATATTTGTTATATCCAGGAAGAAGACCTTCCAGGAGTGGTCATTGATGGAAAACAAATTAAGACCATTACTTCAATGAGGACAGTGTAGATCATGGAATGATGGTGGAAGATTTATTTTTACAAGGTGCTGTGTTTTTATGTCCAAAAACTGGCATGGACTAGTGGCCATACCTAGAACCCACATACAGTGACGTGTGCTTGGATAAGTCGCCATTTAAGTAATATGGCGTCATGACACCGACTTTCAGCAGTTGGGTCATGGGTTATTTGAAAAGTAATATGACGTCATGATACTGCCCGTCAACAGTAGCTTGTGTACTAGGATAAGTTGTCACAAAACGTGATCACAATGTATTTAAGAAGTAAACAATACGTGTATGGTCAGCATTCAAACTGGCTGTTGATGATGATGCAATTATTATGACGCTTTTATTAGCAACCAGAGACTGAATCGTGAGATAGAAAAATTGCTTTCTGTAATTCATTGATGCTATAGACTTGTTGAATCCAGAATACGAGCAAAACTGCTTTCTTGAGTATTATAGGAGCCAACCACCCACATCACCAAGCACCGATCAAACACGGAACACCCCACAGCCGGACTGTGAACCATTTGGCAACATCAAATCATGATCACCCATCTAACACCCCACAGCCGAACTGTGAACCATTTGGCAACATCAAATCATGATCACCCATCTAACACCCCACAACCGGAATGTGAACCACTTGGCAACATCAAATCATAATCACCCATCTGACACCGATCACTCCACGACCGGATTGTTCGAACCACTTGACATTGTCACATGAGCACCGTCTTACGCAATACTTCACAGCCGGACTGTGTGAACTACTCGGTTGCATTATGAAATCCTGCTCATCCATCTGTAACTGAACACGCCACTGCCGGACTGTGTGAACCATTCGACATTATCATATCATGACCACCAATCAATGAAGATTGTGTGCCATATTTATCAAATCATAATTAACCACTGGACAATGAACATTAATCCACGGTTAAACTATGTAAAACAAGAAGATGTGGTGTCTTAAACCATTACTTGTGTTAATTGTGTAGTATATGGATGAAGTGTTATCTATGTTAGGAAACGTAGTACAAAAATTATACGTTATATGTATTAACAAAACATGAAAAAATACATGTATATTTATTATAAAATAAATGTTTTCATGTCTTTTATGTATAGGCAAACATTATTCTGTCCGTTTGTCCTTTCGGTACTGGAATATTTATAAATGATGATTTACTCAACACATGGGTTGTGTTATGATTCGCAGATAATGCGTCATACCCATGATACAGAATGAGTACCTGTGTTCCCTGTACATAAATCAACCGGTCCATAGAAATATTTAGATTAAGATTAATGTGTTTGCCCATACGTATAACATACACATACCAGATTGTTGATGCATTGTTTGGTAATGTTGGGATTGCTTTGTAATGGGCGTATTTAGACATGAGACTGTTGAATAAGTAGTACGATTAGTTGTACAAAAAGTAATTTAACCACACCACCGAATATAATTTTGTCATTTTCTTCAGTGTACATCACACGTTTTATAATATGTAGTCTTAAAACTGTGTTTCATGTACAAACTGTACTTGTCTTGTTAGCCATCGTCGGGTTTGACTGCAATGATTAATCATTGCTAATCAAAAATAAACATACCAATCCATGTCCAAATCACATTCCCAAAATAAAATCTGGTGGCAAATTAAGATCTACTAGTAAAGTGACGCCGGGTGCTTCCGTAAGGGTAAGCACTACCTGTATAGCTAGCTATGAAACCAAAGTTGAGAATGAACGGAACATGAAACCATAGAAAGTTAGCTATATTCAGGACAATTTTAAATACAGAGACATCATGCCCATCATCAGTAATGTGATGGCGACCATAAAACCCTCTGAGGTTTTAGTGAACCTGTCAGCTATTAAGTACCTTATTATTCCCTTTTTAAATTAAACATAATCCATGTAGCATTTGAGTTTATACTGATTGGATTAATATCCTACATAACTTAACGATTGTAATGGGTCTTTAACATAAAATAACTTGTAGCTGTTAAGATTATAAGATAATTACGAGGTAACAACTTCTAAACTTCTAAACTTGGAACTAAAAGTAGGACCAGCATGTAAAAATGTTGACTGTGTAACTAAAGCTATGGTCACAACCCGCCGTGCGTGTTTATTGTTCGTACGTTTTCTGCGGACGCCACGGGCACCACGTTTTTCTGAAAACGTGAGTAGGGAGTGGCAAGCGCAGGGAGGACGTACGTCAACGCACGTCACCCGTAAGGTGTAAGTGCGTGACACGTACGGCACGGCAGCTTTCAGCATACGTTGCGCACGTGGTAAGTGAGTTGTGCGTGCGTGTATCGTGCTTACCACGTACAATCTCCGTGCGATTGCCACGTTGTCGTACGGAGGCCGTACGTACACATGCAGCTGACGCACGCTTTCCTTACTCACTCGTACGTTGTAAGTGCGTGCAAGTACAATGAACGTGAGTTTTTTTCCGCTTGCTGTCGGGTAGGCACGTTTCTGTTGAGCCATAACCGTGGTCTTTTGAGCAGCAGATGAACCCTTCCTCTTCGGCATTTTGCAGACGAAATGAACACATTCGTCCGTCGGTTCGTCTTTATATAGACCACAAAAATCAGCGAACACAACGCGCGTGGTACGTGCGGAGCACGTACTTAGTCAGTACGGTGCACGTGCGTTAAGCGTTTTCGTTGCATAGTAGAATTTGGGAAGTGCGGGCTAAGTACCGGCCACGCGCGATTCACGTGCGCAGCACGCAAGTGCCAAGTGCGCCATCCACAGGCAAAGGGACCGTTGAGAAAGACTCACGGCGTCAGTGCGTTGTGGGGTCGTTGGCTGTGCAGGGCACGCACGTCACACGTACTGCCGTGAATCTGTAATGCGAACGCAGCTTGCACGCAGAGAAAGTTCTGCATGCACTAAAAGTGCTACGTCGTGTCTGCGTTCTCCTGCGTATTCACCAAAACGCACGGAGGCCGTACTTGCCACGTACGGATCGCCAAATTTCCCCCACGTTTTTACACGTAGACAGCACGCACTTGCACGTACGGCGGGTTGTGACCAAGGCTTAAGTAACCAATACATCAGATATTTTATTATGTACATGTTTCAAATTTCAAACAAATGTTCCAGAAAGGTACATTGCAAATACAAAACAAGCATGACACAGATTCATGACAGTCTCTAACAGTTAAAACGGAATATTTACATGGAATCTAAATGAAAATTTGGAAATTAAATGTTTGAAGACTGTGATTTTTTTGAAAAATTACAAAATCCGGACAATTGAAATGAAACATTGAATGTAGCTGAAACAAATGTACTTAGGGGGGGGGGGGGGCGGAACATGCCAACATCCAGGTAATGAGACAGTGTCGTCATATAGCGTCAGCGATTATCACGAGCCTAGAACTTACGACTACCGGCGTCTTAAAACCGCCAATTACGTCATCTGGAGTAAGTGGTAGTATACTTTACATGTGATACTATTCTAAAATTAAGATTGATAAACAAAAGTGCCAAACAGATAGGACATATAATGTCAGCATTTTATTTTTTTCTATTCCAAACTTTCTTTTTCATGATGCAACATACTTGGTTCTGCTGGTAATGATGTACTTGTTTCACGGTTAATACGCTGCGGTAGAGCTTGTTTCAACCATAGAACTTTATACATAATAAGAAAGCAAGCTGCTTACAAATAAATTGTTGACACAGGGGTATTGCAAACCTAGTCTTATCAAGGCCATCAAAAGTTTTATGGCCCTCATCATAAAATTGTTGATAAGTATGATGTCTCTGTATAAAAAATATTATATATTTGACATCCCATAATTTCATGACCTTTTATCAGTTTTGATTACAAGCGCGACGGGTATAACTAACTAGGCAGTTTGTACTCGCCCTTCCGGGACACACGGTCTCACTTTCCTACAGAAAGTTCTCTTGTTTAATTTAATTGGATTAATTTTCGAAGTTTTACCTTTGCTTTTAGGATAATTATTTGGGCTTATTTGAACCTTTGTGTTTGATTTATTACCGACTACGCCATCTAGTGGTGGTTGGTATTGGCTTTAACCAAAAAACGTCATGGTCTAAAAGGCACTGACAACGCCATCTGGTGCCGGTTGCTGTGACGTTGCCTTGAAAATAGATTTTTCTATCAGAAGCCGAGATCAATAATTATCTAGTTATATCGGTGCGCTGAGTTGTTAGATAATACACAAACTAACACCTGTTACAATATATAGTACTTTATGTTAGTGGTATAATTGAAAGATCTTCATTTAACTCAGAAACTCCGACAAATTACCTGAACTGATGAAATACACACAAATACACAATGGCATACATGTCCTGATGAACAAATATGCAGAAAAAATGGAAGAAAAGACTATTTTCGATGGTTTTATGTTCCTTGTTAATTGTTGGAGGTAAGTGACTTAATGCATTCGCACACGCATGCATGCACACACACTTGGTATGCGAATATAACCTACTAAGTGATTATTGTAATAATAATAATATACGACCTTTCACAAGTAAATCATAAAAGTCCCTTTACATCAACTCGGAATGCAGTAATGTTACATTGTTTCGGCTTTTTGTACAAACATTGAGATAGTATTGATATACATGTATATGAGTATTCATTTTTGCGATATGCAAAATCTAAAATGAAACATACATTGTATATGCAATGTGTTGGTTTTCTAATTAACCATACTTCTTTTATTTATTTATTTATTTATTTATTTATTTATTTATTTATTTATTTATTTATTTATTTATTCTTTAAGTTCTTTATTAAAACATCAATATGTATGTATTCCATGTGATAGTCAAGATGTGACAATCCTATACCAATGACCTCTCTATATGTATGCCATTTAACTGCTCTTTGTTGGGTTGTTAACATGTCTTGTTGAATTGTAAGCTAGATAGATTAAGGTAATACCTTTTCATTGTATTAACATGTACATTGTTTTCAGCTGTCAACTGTAAACTTTATCCTTATGGATCACAAACATGTACATACACGTGCATTATACCCCATGTAATATTTAAATGAAGCAGTAGTTTCTACTCTAAATAACTTAAATGTTGTAGGTAGCTAAACAGGAAGTGCTTACCCTTCCGGAGCACCCAGCCTCACTTCCCTGGTGGAAGTTCACGTGTCTAACCTGACTTGTCAGCTCCAAAGTTTTAACTTTGCTCTTTGATTGTGATTCGGACATGGATTAGTATGTTTGGTTTTTAATATAAAGCTTATAAACGCGTATATTACAATTTAATTCGGAACAAATGTTTGGTATTGCGTTATTTGGTTAAAATTATTAACTGTGGCTGTGGTCGATAAAAATCATCAAAACCTGGAATTGTCTTCAATAGAGGTAAAACATGTATATTTACATTTGAAAAAAGAGATTTCGGATTCATTATTAAGCATCCCACATTTCGTGTATTTTCGTAGCAATACATGTCCTGTGATGGAGAACCCTTTTTACTCTACAAATCACTGGACATTCCCTCCATATCCGTTCAAAGTAAGCAAGTAGTTTTGCAATCAGAGATGTGTTTGGTTGTTGCCAAGAGCATTTGGTTTTCACTTACAAATCATCTCTTTATTTTATATTGCATTTGCAGTTTTCATAGTCTAACAAAAATATATAAGACCATTCCCTTACACAGACTATGTATAATTTTGGTGGAAGTCCACTTGTCTAAACTAATTTGTCAGATCCAAAGTTTTAACTTCTGGATTGTGATTCGGGCATGGATTAGTATGTTTGTTTTTGATTGTTCATTACACTTAATTGGGTATATGTATTTGAAGGTGTGACTTTGACAGTGATGTTGATTATTATGTCTTATGGTCCAGGATTCCCAGTTAATAAAGTAACCAAAGGGACCATAATTGTGTACACGTCAGTCTCGGTAAGTCAAATAAAACACAAGTATATAATATAGTAGTCTAAAACTTAACTTTTACAATGAAGTGTAACGTATCGTCAATTCTAGGTTTAAAACCATTTGATGAAGATAGGTTTCTTCTATCCGTTTGTTATAGTTCCGTGTTTTTATGTTGACTTACTTGACTTATTTCAGTCTTTCCGCGAGGAGAATCGGGGCCGTTCACAAGTCCTCTCCATTTTCCTCTGTCTGTTGCTACTTTGGTTGCCTCAGTCCCAGTCCCAGTGTACCTCATCTCTTTTCGCTCTCTTTCGATGGTTCTTTTCCAGTTATTATAACTATATTCCATCTAACGTAATTCAATCAAGATTGTCCATCCCAATATCGTGTCCGATCCAAATCTTCCATGTAAATGTATGTACATGTATTTTGTTCAAACTTGACATAAATGTAAACCAAACTGAGACGATGTCTCACATATCTAGGTGCCAAGGTCAAAGACCAAGGACACAAGGTCAAATCTTGGAAATAACAATGTTGGGGACGGGGGGGGGGACATTTGTCTCTCTAGAGACTGTTAAAGTTTTTGCGAAAACATGAACGATAGAGTACCATGAAAGTGAAGTGGGTGTGTTCTTTAAGTTGTCTGGGAATAGAAACAATTTTTCTTATTATCTTAGTGTAAATATTGAATAAATCCGGCTCTTGATAACTGTAGTTTCTTGTAAAGACCAGACGAACTGTGATTGCATTGATTTTTTTTTTTCATATTCTCTACACTTATATGATAACACTCATGTACAAGTACTTGTAACTTTATTGTTTTGAATTAATTTTCTGCAGTATCTGTCAGCTGGTGGGCTTGGATTTATTGCTTGTTACCAGGGACATAAATCATGGTTGGTAGGTATGAATATTTAAAATGTACATTTTGTAACGATCAATGCCATTGGTTAATTAACTATTGTCACGTGCTATTTTTGAATTTTTATGAATTAATGCATTCAAAAGTGACCTAAGTATAGCAAAAATTAAAATGTAGTATATGACACTATTAAAATGAAATCTTTTGGAAAACGATTGATGGTCTGGTTTTATGCTTAAGAAGTTAGAAAAACATGGCATCCAATCTAGTCAGTCAATATGAAACAGTTAAGGCTTGTAAACCATTGGCTTTCATAGCAAAGCAACAACATGTGTCATAGCCTTGTAAGATAAGCTAAACTGTAAGCAAAGAACAAAACGTGTTTGAAACACGAATGCATGCTGTTAAAAGCAGTAAACAAAACGCCAATGTAATAGGCTAACACTGGTTGTATAGGCAAACAACATTACCTGTCCGTTTGATCCGATGGGACATCTTACACGAGTATTTCTAATGAAAGGTAAAGTGGACAGTTCAATGTCGCTTGACTATACGTGGTCCAGTGATGTTTACACTACAACGTTCAAAGCGTAAATCTGAATAATGACGCAGTGACGTTTCAGAACTGAACGTAAGTTGGAATCGGATTTGACGTAATTTATATTTCCATAACTCTATTTTCAGTATGGATTACACATCTCCCTGGAGGTACTGTTTATGTTGTTCAGTGGTATAGGATATATAACATTACATAGGTCTATGGAGATCTATTTTGTGAAGGACTGTACACCTGTTAATGGTACATGTATTTGCAAGTAAGACCTTTTTTATTCAATTCATTCTTATATACATGTATTTACATTAATTTTGTGATATTTTATTGCATTAAACTCTGTTTGAAACCAAAATTAATTACCATTGCTAAAGTGGCGTCAGCTATTTCTTGCTAACGCCTAAATACGAGTGACGTCATTGATTGGCTGTTTCAGTGATTGGAAATGCATGTCGTACACGACAGTGTTTTAAAGTTATTTCTAGAATTATAAAACTAAAATAAGACTAAATAAATCCGAAATGTAAATATAACCAGCGAAAACTGTCCATAAATGGTATTTACAGTGCTTTAAGTTGTCGTGCAAAACATACTCACCATTACTGCTAGCACGCGTTATTCGATTTGCTTGGCACAGCAATGGAAAAAATAGCACTAAAACATCATTTCTCGACAGTGCAATTGTTAAGTATTATTTTCTTTCCTGACGACAGAATTGTTTTGGAGGTTAATGTCCGGTACCAGATATCAATGGCCCCAACATTGAGTTGCTCTTAGGTATATCGAGAAATAATTGATTGTCGTGTATTATGTGACAAGAACATATTTTACTAGTAAGATATTGATGATGCTAGTAGAAGTTTAATAACCTCAATGGGCGATTACTGAACACTTAAATTTTATATAAACAGTATATTAGTTACCTTAGTGTGGAAATTTATAGCTACAATACATTTATGCGCCCGTTTAAACGTTAGACAGATGTTGTTGCAATGCTGTATGCAAGATTTTTTAAAGTGGCATACTTTTTACTACCAGTAACTTATACTGAAATTTATATTATAGGTAATTATTACTGTCGTCTATTCATTCATTTTTATATTTTGTTTAAATAGCAGGTGCGTGGAACATGATTGGCTGATATACATATCAAAATTACAAAATAATAAGTTTAAAATATATAGGCTATACTACAAAATTTAACATAATCCATGATCGATGAAAAACGTAAAGCGGCGTAGATCACAACTAGAAAAACTCTGAGCCACAAGCTCACAAAAATACCCCCGCTCCCCCCACATAAAAAATCTATCAGATCAAATTTTTAAGTAGGAGGTACACATCTACATTATATCACAAAGATTGTGTGAAAGTTTCATGAAAATCCATTGCAGGGTTTAAGAGGAGTTGCGGATAAGAGATAGGTACCCTAAGATGTAACGGAAGGACGGACGGACACACTGACCGACACCCCTATCACTATATATCCCCCACTTTTTAAGCGGGGGGGGGGGTATAATGACTTCAAAGTTATATACTGGCACCACTTTTTTAATTTAATCATAAACGCTATATGGCATTTCTAATACTGGGTGATCATACTTTTACACTTATAATTTAGAAAACTAAAGGATATTTGTTGTTTATATTTTTAAATACTATAAACCTATTACCTTTAGCAGTGTACTAATTCCAGCGATTTTTGCGATGATACAGTAGTAGTCAGGGAGTAGATCCCAAAAATCTGACATCCCCTAAACATTTTTGTTAAAAGCAGGAAACATGGCGGAACTTATTGCCCCTATATGTACTTAGTCAGGATAGTTATGTTACCATCTTGATTTTTTCTGTTAATTGAAAATATGACCAATCTAAGATGCCAAGTGAGTCGGATAATATAACGAGTAATGGTCTGGTGCTTGTATTCTCTCGGTTTTGATTCACAACTAAACAGTAAGGTTTATGTGAATACTAGAAGAAATAAGAAACCCAAATTCACAGGAGTCAATAAGATAAAAATATCAGAAGAAAAACATTTAGATCTGTTGGCATTTGATCAACAGTGATAGGACATCCAGCACGGGAAGTGTTCAACCAAAACACAGAGCTTGAAAACTCAGAACTAAAAACTCTACAATTAATGAATTTATGATAAAGTCAGTAATGATGTTATCAAATACGGATTCTTTTGTTTGTAATCTGTTTCAAGAAATGGTTTAGAATCTTTGTTTATTTCCTCAGCAAAAAATACCATTAACTCTTGTTAGTAGTTGGGAAATAAAAGATGACGATTGGCCTCCAATAGTTATGTCTGTAGAATTATTGAATCTTTGTGATGTTTGGTTGGTTGAATTGTTGTGAAAAACACTTTCTACTGCACAAGGAGCCAGATAACTAATGGCATCCATATTGACTTTTACAATCACAGTTTGTTCATAAAAAATAGAATAAATATTATATTGATGAAATACCAAATTTCAGTTCCAAAGTTTTTACTTTGCTTCTGGATTTGTGATTCGGACATATATTAGTATGTTTGTTTTTGATTGTTATTGAATAATAATTTTAAAGTTATCCTTTTTTGCCGCCATCTTGGATTTTGCAGCGATATTTTCATTAAACGGAAACAAATCAAGGTTTAAACATACCTAGCCTAACTAAGTACATACAGGACAAGAAGATCATTCATGTTTCCTGCTTAAAGGGGGTCAATAAAGAGGCTACTCTTTAGATCTGCCCAATGACTATAGTCACTGTCACATTACATTGTAAATGCGGTCATAGTGCATATGATATTTACGCTAAATTTAAGTTCATGTTATTCCGAAACGGCCGTCTAGTGCTGTAAAATTAAAACTGGTATAATATGTAATTTATCCAAATTATAATTTACACTTAAATATGTACAAGCTAAAACGAATACATTGTATATACAGTACAGTCGAACCTGCCTTAAAGACCACCCCTATATAAAGACAATCTGCTTTCAAAGGGCCAGTAAATTTTATCCCAATATCTCTTTATGAACCTCTGTAATTATAAGGGCCACCTGCCCATAAAGACCACCTTCGCTGGTTCTCTGGTGTGGTCTTTAAAGTCAGGTTTGTATTTGTTAATATCATCATCTGGATAATAATACAGTGTAGTTTGTTCCTGATGTGTCGATTTAGCCGAGAGCCAGACAATGGTAATTTAACATCGTTATAAAGTATTATGACAACCTGTTACAGATGGTTATTAACACACCTGATGCCCTGATGACAATACCATATACACACCTTAAAAAGTCAATGTAGTTAACATAGATCATTAGTTAAAATGTATGAATCATCATCATATCATGTTATCAGCTGTATCGAATTGTCAGTAATATAATACTGAATTTTACACCTGATTAACTTGTACATATCAACAGGTAGAGCAACACGCCACACTACGCCAAGAGCAACACGCCACACTACGCCAAGAGCAACACACTACACCACGCCAAGAGCAACACACTACACCACGCCAAGAGCAACACGCCACACCACGCCAAGAGCAACACACTACACCACGCAAAAACACAAGACATGATTAACACAAAGACACTGAACGTTAACCAAATATAGAATTCTCCACCTGATTAACTTGTATATAACAACAGGAAGAGCAACGCGTTACACCACGCAAAACAAGACATGATTAACACAAACACTGAACGTTAACCAAATATAAAATTCTCCACCTGATTAACTTGTACAAAACAACAGGAAGAGCAACACGCCACACCACGCAAAAAACAAGGCATGATTAACACACAGACACTGAACGTTAACCAAATATAGAATTCTCCACCTGATTAACTTGTACAAAACAACAGGAAGAGTAACACGCCACACCACGTAAAAAATTTAAACACAAGACTTGATTAACACAAAGACACTGAACGTTAACCAAATATAAAATTCTCCACCTGATTAACTTGTACATAACAACAGGAAGAGCAACACGCCACACCACGCAAAAACACAAGACATGGTTAACACAAAGACACTGAACGTTAACCAAATATAGAATTCTCCACCTGATTAACTTGTACATAACAACAGGAAGAGCAACACGTCACACCACGCAAAAACACAAGACATGATTAACACAAAGACACTGAACGTTAACCAAATATAGAATTCTCCACCTGATTAACTTGTACAAAACAACAGGAAGAGCAACACGTCACACCACGCAAAAACACAAGACATGATTAACACAAAGACACTGAACGTTAACCAAATATAGAATTCTCCACCTGATTAACTTGTATATAACAACAGGAAGAGCAACGCGTTACACCACGCAAAACAAGACATGATTAACACAAAGACACTGAACGTTAACCAAATATAGAATTCTCCACCTGATTAACTTGTATATAACAACAGGAAGAGCAACGCGTTACACCACGCAAAACAAGACATGATTAACACAAAGACACTGAACGTTAACCAAATATAAAATTCTCCACCTGATTAACTTGTACAAAACAACAGGAAGAGCAACACGCCACACCACGCAAAAAACAAGGCATGATTAACACACAGACACTGAACGTTAACCAAATATAGAATTCTCCACCTGATTAACTTGTACAAAACAACAGGAAGAGTAACACGCCACACCACGTAAAAAATTTAAACACAAGACTTGATTAACACAAAGACACTGAACGTTAACCAAATATAAAATTCTCCACCTGATTAACTTGTACATAACAACAGGAAGAGCAACACGCCACACCACGCAAAAACACAAGACATGGTTAACACAAAGACACTGAACGTTAACCAAATATAGAATTCTCCACCTGATTAACTTGTACATAACAACAGGAAGAGCAACACGTCACACCACGCAAAAACACAAGACATGATTAACACAAAGACACTGAACGTTAACCAAATATAGAATTCTCCACCTGATTAACTTGTACAAAACAACAGGAAGAGCAACACGTCACACCACGCAAAAACACAAGACATGATTAACACAAAGACACTGAACGTTAACCAAATATAGAATTCTCCACCTGATTAACTTGTATATAACAACAGGAAGAGCAACGCGTTACACCACGCAAAACAAGACATGATTAACACAAAGACACTGAACGTTAACCAAATATAGAATTCTCCACCTGATTAACTTGTATATAACAACAGGAAGAGCAACGCGTTACACCACGCAAAACAAGACATGATTAACACAAAGACACTGAACGTTAACCAAATATAAAATTCTCCACCTGATTAACTTGTACAAAACAACAGGAAGAGCAACACGCCACACCACGCAAAAAACAAGGCATGATTAACACACAGACACTGAACGTTAACCAAATATAGAATTCTCCACCTGATTAACTTGTACAAAACAACAGGAAGAGTAACACGCCACACCACGTAAAAAATTTAAACACAAGACTTGATTAACACAAAGACACTGAACGTTAACCAAATATAAAATTCTCCACCTGATTAACTTGTACATAACAACAGGAAGAGCAACACGCCACACCACGCAAAAACAAGACATGATTAACACAAAGACACTGAACGTTAACCAAATATAGAATTCTCCACCTGATTAACTTGTACAAAACAACAGGAAGAGCAACACGTCACACCACGCAAAAACACAAGACATGGTTAACACAAAGACACTGAACGTTAACCAAATATAGAATTCTCCACCTGATTAACTTGTACAAAACAACAGGAAGAGCAACACGTCACACCACGCAAAAACACAAGACATGATTAACACAAAGACACTGAACGTTAACCAAATATAGAATTCTCCACCTGATTAACTTGTACAAAACAACAGGAAGAGCAACACGTCACACCACGCAAAAACACAAGACATGATTAACACAAAGACACTGAACGTTAACCAAATATAGAATTCTCCACCTGATTAACTTGTACAAAACAACAGGAAGAGCAACACGTCACACCACGCAAAAACACAAGACATGATTAACACAAAGACACTGAACGTTAACCAAATATAGAATTCTCCACCTGATTAACTTGTACAAAACAACAGGAAGAACAACACGCCACACCACGCAAAAACAAGGCATGGTTAACACAAAGACACTGAACGTTAACCAAATATAGAATTCTCCACCTGATTAACTTGTACAAAACAACAGGAAGAGCAACACGCCACACCACGCAAAAACAAGACATGATTAACACAAAGACACTGAACGTTAACCAAATATAGAATTCTCCACCTGATTAACTTGTACAAAACAACAGGAAGAGCAACACGTCACACCACGCAAAAACACAAGACATGATTAACACAAAGACACTGAACGTTAACCAAATATAAAATTCTACACCTGATGAACTTGTACAAAACAACAGGAAGAGCAACACGTCACACCACGCAAAAACACAAGACATGGTTAACACAAAGACACTGAACGTTAACCAAATATAGAATTCTCCACCTGATTAACTTGTACATAACAACAGGAAGAGCAACACGTCACACCACGCAAAAACACAAGACATGATTAACACAAAGACACTGAACGTTAACCAAATATAGAATTCTCCACCTGATTAACTTGTACAAAACAACAGGAAGAGCAACACGTCACACCACGCAAAAACACAAGACATGATTAACACAAAGACACTGAAAGTTAACCAAATATAGAATTCTCCACCTGATTAACTTGTACAAAACAACAGGAAGAACAACACGCCACACCACGCAAAAACAAGGCATGGTTAACACAAAGACACCGAACGTTAATCAAAAATATAATTCTCCACCTGATTAACTTGTACATAACAAAAGGAAGAGCAACACGTCACACCACGCAAAAACACAAGACATAATTAACACAAAGACACTGAACGTTAACCAAATATAGAATTCTCCACCTGATTAACTTGTACAAAACAACAGGAAGAACAACACGCCACACCACGCAAAAACAAGGCATAATTAACACAAAGACACCAAACGTTAATCAAAAATATAATTCTCCACCTGATTAACTTGTGTATAACAACAGGAAGACCAACACACCACACTACACAAAAACAAAACACGATTAACACAAAGACACCGAACGTTAACCAAAAATATAATTCTCCACCTGATTAACTTGTACAAAAAACAGGAAGAGCAACACGTCACACCGCACAAAAACAAGACACGATTAACACAAAGACACTGAACGGTAACCAAATATAGAATTTTACGCCTTAGTCACATGTAATTGCCTGAACAACTTAAGTCATGTGACAAAAACCCGTACGAAATTTGAAACGATAAACAATACTGAGCGGGACATGGATCATAAAATTTCTGAATTGTCACATATAGATAAATAGCATTGCAATGTTTTGTTTGATGCAGTGTTTTGGTTCAAACACTGGTAAAAAGTTTTCCATTTGTGAAAATAAACTATCGTCTTAATTTGCTGCTAGCTAAAAATTTAAATTACTCAAAAACGAAGGTATACTCCAACATGCAAAGCATTTCTTTAGGTAAATTTGGTAAAATATATTTCGGTCTTTTGTATATCTTTTTTATGTCTTGAAAAAGTTTGGTTTTACAATTTTGGTCCAAGCATTACTGCTGAGAAGTTGAATTCCAAAACGACCATCTAGTGTTGTAGAATTAATACTGGTACTGGTATAATATGTAGTTTTAAACAAAATGGGAAGCAATGGTATGGTTTAAGCATTTCCATTGTTTTAAGACGAAATCATCTCATATCTAAGACAAAATGGTATGCAATGGTTTGGATAAAAAGTGGTATATTATCAGGCGGAAACCATACACACTAGTATGTTGTGGATACAAAAAAGCACTGTTTAAAGGCACAAATCTCAATAAATGAAACCATATGAATGTTTATTAATATTAGCAACAAAAATGATGTTTGCTTCACAATTTTATTGAATATATTTAACAAAGAAAAGTAAACAAGAATAGCTGTAAACATTTTATGATACAACTCGAGAGTACAATTATGCTACGCATATTAATTAGCCGTGACTATCTAATAAAAATATTCGATACTTTTTGTAGTCAGTAATTATTATGTTTACATAAAGTTAACATAAAGTATTGAATTTGAATAAAAAATATAGATAAAAAGAGAAAAATATAAACTTATCAATATAAATACAAATAGTATAGTAGTATATAAATGATAGTTGAAACTATAAAAATGTCATTTTATTATTTATATTTTTCAGAAATAAAGATCTAAAGGCGACATGTGATGTGGTATTCAGACAGGAGAATTTACTAGCCATGGTCAATATATTACATATAGCCACCTGGATATTTCTCTGTTTAGATTTCATTGTTAGTTGTTATGTATCTTTTTGTGCTCAGGTAAGCAAGTCTTAATTAATTGTTCAATATGCATCAAATAATCATATTTATTCATGTCCTAATCACAATCTAAAACGCCAAGAACATTTTTGAAAAATGACAGATTAAGTTAAATATGTGAACTTCCACCAGGTAGGTGAGACTGGGTAACTTAAGAAAGAAAACAGGAATAAAGTGCACCCAAGGGAACCCATTGTAACAAAAAAAAAAAAAAAACAAAAATATGAAAAATTCAAGATAAATAAATATTGAGATAACTGATCATAGAAATCCCCGGCTTTGGACGGACGCTGTGTGTGAACTATTCCTAGTAAAAGCTAGAGCAGTCAGGAAGGTGTCATCACAAAATGTGTTAAGTAAAATTGCTACAATTTAATTCATATCTGGGGTAAGCTTAGTTTTTCAAGCTTTCAGATGTTAAATATAAAATTGTCTATTGGTATTTAATGTGACCTTTGAACATAAAGGTGGTCGGTAAAACAGATTTGACTGTCGATAAATAAATGAGACCACAGATTTCAAAATTCCGATAGGCACTGTGAATATTAAATGACAAACTTATACTAATATGTAATTTATTTATGTAATTTTGTGTTAACAGGGTTCACAGCCTCCAGGAGATTTGAGCACCAAACCACCTCCTGAACGAGAAGAGGACAAACCTATTGTGTTTTCAATCGCTACCCAAAATTTGGGCCAGTTTTTGTTCTGAATCACAACAAACTGTGGCTAAAAGCCAGTAATTGTGTATCTGTAAGATCATAAACATTTTGTTCAGTTGTTGTGAACGTAACCAATAACATTATTCCACTTACATTTATCAACGCTGTTTTCATTCTATAACATATACCCACCTTATAGGCATAGTAAGAATACGTGTAAATCAATAAAGAAATAAGGACGTAATTAAATAATTTAATAAACAGATTCGTTGAGGAACACCAAACAATCAACAACAAACACAAACTGCACTTCAAATAAAGTCAGAATATTAAAGCTAGCAAATTAGGATAAACATGTTAACTTCCACCAGGGTAGTGAGGCCAGGTGCTTCAGAAGGGAAGCTAGCTACATCCGCCATGTGCGTAATCAAAATTTGGAAGATTTAAAGATGTACAACGAAAGGTGTCGCTTATAATTGTCGAAAACAAGGTACATATTAACATCAGGATGTCCAACATGGATTTTGGCAAAATTTATTATTTGAAAGAAAATGGAAAAATCGAACATATATGTTTTACTTCACACTTCAGTTTTCACAGAAAGATTACACATATTGCATGCGATACATACTTTACGCTTGTTTCAACTACCACAAACTGCAGTAAATATCAATAAATATATATGAGGTTAATATCAATAAATATATATGAGGTTAATATCAATAAAATATATAATGACTTATGACTTAGACATAGATACCTTAGCTGCTATTGGGATTATTTCTGGCAGTGAAAATTAAAAGGTTGATGTCAGTATGTTGTGTGGAAAATTTTCTATTATAGGTTTAGTCATTGCGCTGTAATAATCTCAAAAATACCTTAACCCATAACAAAGATGCATTTATTTATCATCCGTTTGACTGTCAACATGTATAAACTATAGACCATCTGCTTGTAAAAACTTAATATTTACATTTGTGATGTTTTATAATAGGAAACTCTGTCTGAGACCAAATGTAATTATAGGTCTATACATGTAATTACATTTGCTTAAATGACGCCACACCTTATTTGTTTTTGCCTATACGCGTGACGTAATAGATTGGCTGTTCCAACGATTGGAAATGCGTGTCGTACACGACAGTGCTTTAAATTAATGTCAGGATTTATAAACAAAAAAAAAAAAAAAAAAAAAAAAAAAAAAAAGAAAAAAGATTTAAAAAATAAATGAGAGATGTAAATATAATCATTGAACTGTCTAGAAATGGCATTTATAGTGTTATAACTTCCATTGCCCTGCAAAGCAAGCTAATCATAACGTGCTAGTGCGTGTTATTCGATTTGTTTTGCACGGCAATGCAAGTTACAGTATTAAAACGCCATTTAAACAGTTAATAACAGTAGTAATACTAACAACAATTTTTGTATACAATCACAGGGAGACAACTCTATCATACTTTGTAATTCCGGTAGTAATTGTGTATTATGTACATTTTTGTTAAATGATTTTTTCTAATAAAATAATTATTATCATTTCATGTATTATTATAATTATTATTATTAAATCAGCAAGAAATAGTATAGCATACCAGAAGTATTTTTTCTTCAATATGAGAAAGCCTTATGCCATATATGGCATGTGCCAAATAATCGTGCATTCTGGTTTCAGGACTTCTGTCCAAATTTCACAATAAGTAAAATCACTTTTCATGTTCACAGATTCAGTCTGTACAATGTTACTCTGTTTTCATATTTTTACGTCTTCTGCATTTAACAACACCCGAGTCTCAATATGGGTCAAGTTTTGAGATACTAGTACTCTGGCTAATATTTACATAAGCTGACGGACAAATATGAATATGTGTATGAAACTTAGCAAGTGACTTCAATGTGACTTAATTCACCTTTGTCTAAATTCCAGTGGTCACCCAAATAATGTTGAACATTAAACACAATAAACTATGAAAAGTCTTATTACATTTCTGGCTTAACACTATCAAGAGGACTGCTCAAAGTATGATTTAACACAATCAAATTGTTCTCTTAAAGCTTATAGAGACAAGCCGCCAGAAGCATGTTGATACCTGTATCCAAATCAACCTTGGATATATTTGACGCCCGAAGGTTCTTTGCTCCTATAATTCTCAATTTCAAAG
The DNA here is from genome assembly GCA_021292105.1 of Anadara kagoshimensis. NCBI lineage: Eukaryota > Metazoa > Mollusca > Bivalvia > Arcoida > Arcidae > Anadara > Anadara kagoshimensis. The sequence continues at coordinate 69,343,128 of CM037865.1, read as the reverse complement.
GGGCCGGTGAAGCTAGCTAAACAAGAGTGCATACCATTCCGGGGAACCAAACTTCACTTCCAGTGTTAAATTGAGTTTCTAGTTTCAAAGTTTTTACTTTGCTTTGTGATAATGATTTTGACACGGATTAGTATGTTTGTTTTTGGTTAAATACATACTAATCCATATCCGAATTACAATCCAGAAGTAAAGAAATAATTTTGAAACTGACTTATTCTAAACACGTGAATTTGACACTGGTATAGTTAAACAGGCGATGGTTATCAATCTGAAGTACAGAGTTGATTATCAATTCATTCCAGGGCACTTGACCTCACTTCCCTGATGGCAGTTTACTTGTTTTTTTTAATTTTGCTTATAGGCTAATTTGGACATATATAGGTATGTTTGTATTTGATTTAAGTTGTTAAAGACTTTTTTTAATTAAATCCAAAATTAATTAAATTTGGCAAATGAAGTTTTTTCATACTAGTACATAAAACAAAATTAGCTAAATATTTCATTATAAACTTTAATGAAAACCTTAATAATATCAGTTAAGATGATAAATAGCTGATGCGTGAACACATAGATTCCAAGTGTTTTGCTCATGGTGTTAAGGTCACTCAAGGAGATGGTACCCATTCCCATTTCATTGCTATCAACCATTGTGATAATTTTAATCTGAAATAAACAAATACTAATTATAATAAACCAAAAGATACATATTAATTGGTCGGTAACGTTTTGAATTTTTGTGATACAATAAATACTGATAGTTGTTTTTGGAACTCGTTACTATGTTACCTTGAAAAAAGAAACTTTAAAGTAATAAAAAAATGTAAATACAAGTAACCATGTACACAATGTATTGAATAATAACTAAAACATCTTTTAGGAGACATAACAAGTAATGTTCAATAATTCATTGATAAAACCTAGTTCTTATATCTTTTTACGCCGAACGATATTAAAAATGTCTCTTTTCCGCCTTTAAAAGTTAAATCTTATGTTTAACTTCACTAAGATTTTAATAACAAGTTTATTTATTTTCACTACCTTCATAACATAGGTTAGGACAAGTAGTACCTTGCTATATTTTGTTCAAACATATTCTTTTATTATACGATATATTTCTCTCTTACGTTAGTTATACACATTAACCACGTACCTCCATTGTGCGAAGTCCATGAACTGTGTGGACATCAGTTCTTTCAGTAGCATCAGCTTCATATGTATAACATGTTTTTCCTACTCTAGCTACCATTGTGTGCTGCAAATACACATAAATCAAAATTAATAGTAAGTTTATATTTATAAATTCATAAACGAAAATAATCAGCGATTAATCTGGTAAAATCAAATCCATGTTTAGAATAGAAAGTTAAGATAAATATCAATCAAACATGTTTTGCATTTCGCATAATCTACGTCAAAATCTAGCAGAAAAATAAAAACTTTGAAAACTGACAAATTAGATTAGACACGTGAACTTCCACCAGGGAAATGATTCCTGGTGCTACGGAAGGGCAAGTGCCTCGTGTCCACAACGTGTGTACTGTAATTAAAATTGAAAGTGAAAGGAACATCAAGTATATCCAAGGTAATTTAGACAGAGAGACATCATGTTTATAAGTTATATAATGATGGCGGCTAAAAAGATTTAAGGGACCTGATATTCAGGATGGAAAGTTAGGACAAAATATCAATTGAATTTGTTTTACATTTTACATAATTAAGTTAAGGAGTTCTGTTTTTTCGATAGTTACTCTCAAATTCAAAATCATTAACTTTTATATATCTACAAAGTAGTCCATTTGCGATAACTTACTGCATGGGGGTCATATTTGAATAAAAATGATCCGCCTTCATATGGTTCATGTGTTGGGTGAGTTCCATGACCATGGGCATGTGTTCCATGGCTTCCATGATGATGGGCATGATGGTGTGTTGTTGGCATCACTGTGGCAGCCAAAGCCTGATAGTGTAATAAAAAACGATTTCATAAATCAAATTAAAATGAAAGGAATACGTGAAAACGAATATATGAATCAAGACATAATAACATTATCTAATGAACAGAATCATTAAGGAAAATCAAACAAAAGACTTACAGATTTACAACAAAAGGTGTCACTTACAAACTACATTTTAACACCAGGCGTCAATATTATGATTAAAACAGGAACATGTACATTTTTATAATTGTAATTGTTATTATAATTCTTGCAAGATGAAGTGATGTCTTGTTTGTTACTATAAAATCTACCATGAAATTTTTTTAAGTTTTCAAAGTGGCAATCCAAATAAACATTTGCAGTGACACTAGTTTGTCCTTTTGACTGTTTATGTATGACTGTTTTTGACTGCTTTGACTGTTTATGGTAACTAGACTTTCACGATGTACGAGTTACTCCCCTTATACAGATAAACGTCATTTACGCTTATCATAAAAACATTGTTTTATGTTCCCTAGCTAGTTAACTATACATCACGTGCGACATACTTATATGACAAATCATAACCAGTCTTATAATCATGACAGGACAAGACTTTCGTGATGATTTATACTGACCTACAGACACATTTCGTGTAAAATTCAGATAAGCAATGTAACTACAAATAGTGTTTTGATAAGAATCGGAACTTGTTTTATTCCATAAGGCGAATAAAATTTTGACTGTTACATAATAAATGACATTTTGCTTTCTGAGTATTCCAATATTGTTGAAACCATATATATATATGAAATTTATTATTGACAAAAACATGAGGCATCTTTGTGGTGAAGCATTTGATGAAAATCAAACCATCAGTTCTTATCTCTTAGTTCTATGTCATGGTTTTGCATTTATAAGCGCACCAAATGAAGTAGACTTCAAATATTGAACATGATCATGAATTCAGTAACTTAAACACTAAACGCATAGTTTTTAACATTTGATAGTATTAAAGCAATAATTATTGTGGTGGTAAGTTATCCAGTAATTAAAACTAAAAATTAATTTTTGTAAAGCAAATATTTGAGACAAAACAGACAATATTTTGGAGGAACAAAATGTACAACATTTTGTAGGATACATCATTGTGATACACTCTATACTTGATTTCAACAAATTGGGTGCACATTGAATATGCAAAAGGTGCCAAATTGGTGCATAAAATTGATCAATTTCCAAAATTTTCCCAAAATTTCTCTATGTATGAGAGAACTGAATGATAATATTTTCACTTAAAAATATAATTTGGTTATGTCAGTGCATGTTAAATTTATTTTAATGATAGTTTTAAAACATTTTCGATTGAAATAAATAATAAAAACCATATGCACTCCATTTATGGATACACAGTAGTTATCTGTCGGTAAAACAGGAGGGGGCTATATTCCTATCTTCCTTATCTCCTCAGAAACTAGCACAGGGGTTATAAGGATTGATTACATATTATACCAGTTTTAATTTTACAGCACTACACGGCCGTTTCGGAATTCAATTCTTCATCAGTAGTACTTAGACCAAAATTGTGAAACCAAAACTGTTTTCAAAATGTTGAAAAGATACTCAAAGGACCAAAATATATATTACCTAATTTGGCTGAGGAAACACTTTGCATGAGGGTGTATACCCTAGTTTTTGAGGATTTTTGATCGGATTTCCAATATGGCTTCTGCTAGCATTAAATATTTTGCAATTTTATTTTTAATTTGTAAAAATCGAAGAGATGTATTAACCTATCACTAACATTTGTCGCCGTAAGGAGATACATATTACACACGATAACAATTTAAATTTTATTTAAATAGAAAAACTCAACAAATAAAATCTATACAATCATTTATGCATTATCGTACATAAAACCTGGTTTCGTAGTGGCTATTATCTCAGCTGCTGTTTTTATGGATGATTTCTGGTAGTAAAATATAAATCTCTGGTAGTAAAATATAAATCGTTTATTCCATATTAGTATGTTGCATCGAAGATTTTCTATGTAATTTTTTAAAATTTAGTCATTTTGCTCTATTTACCTTACACCAAAAATACCATAACCCAAAGCACCAATAACAAAGATTATTTATCTATCAACCGTTTGGCTCTCAACATGTATAAACTATGGGGATTTGAACCATCAACTCGTTAAAACTTTACAATATCGAAATTCAAAACAATAAAGATGGGATACAATATCAAAAGCTAACTTAAATTAAAATTTCGTTCAAATTACTAGTATATCAATGAGAGAAAATATACAATAGAATTGCTGAAAAATATTTACTGTAAAACAACCAAAAAACCAATACCACAACTCAAACTAAGAACGAATAAAACGCACAAACACAAAAGTCAAAGTTTACCTGTGAAATCACAATAGAAGCTAGCACGATGGTGAGCATGATGACGCTAGTTAGTCTGAAAAGCCTGCCAGAAAATGAAGTACAACCCTCAATACCGATAGCAGGTTTATATAGCATCTAGAGACTGAGGTTCATTTGGTTTATCAAAGACCAAAGAGGGGTCCTGATAATTCATTATTAAATATAGACATAAATACCGTCATATCTCTGGTCAAATACTGAAAAATGACACATTTGTCAGGTCACAGACCCGAAAAGTTTAATAACGGCACGATGCTTGTACATTTGTTAGTGTAATTAAGTAAGGGTAATTTCGGACAGACACTTTGTATTATTGTTGTATGTATCAAAACAAACATACTAATCCATGTCCGAACCACATTTCAAAAGCAAAGTAAAAACTTGTAATTGACAAGTCAGGTTAGACACGTGAACTTCCACTAGGGAATTGAGGCCGGGTGCTCCGGAAGGGTATCACCTGCTGTTAAGCTAGCTACACCCGCCACGTGTGTAATAGAAAGACACATTATCTAACTATCAAAGTCAATATTACTAGAAGATTTTAGTACATATTACCTAGTTTGTATGTGCCACGTATTATTTATCTATAACACAGATAATGAACTTCTACAGAATAAACCAGAATAAACCAGAAGACGTATTTCGGTCAAAACAATGTAATATGTATGAAATTTGTCCACCGATACTGGAGGAATAATATTATTGCCTTGAGTGGAATTTGATAAAATACACTTCGGTCCTTCAAAGTTTATCATTTCAACCACTTGAAAATATTTGAATTCGCACAATTTAGGACCGAGAACTACAGTACACTACTATTGATGAGGAATTTTATTCCAACCCTTCTGCCTAGTTCTGCAAAATTAAAACAGGCTAAATAATAATACTTATATCTGGTGTACATTTGTCAGATTAAATGATAGTCATGTATATCGTATCTTGTTTCATTTTAACATTTAAAAAAGACAAAAATAAAACGGTCTAACTAGGAATTATCCTAAAGCAAGTTCAATCATGAAGTATGCTACAACAGATAAACGCATATAACCTATTGGATAATATTTCCCAATGTAATTATGAATTTTATCACAGCATTTTATAGCAGCCGGCTTCACTTCCCTAATGGAAGTTCACGTGTCTAACCTAACTTGTCGGTTTCATCGTTTTTGATTTGCTTCTGAATTGTGATTGGGCATGGATTAGTATTTTTGTTTTTGATTTAATGATTACACTATCACAAATTTTGAACTATTCATATTTAGGTTTTTACACTATCAAATTGTTCTGTCAAGGAGCCAAACCTTAAGAAGCACTTTACATTATATACTGTTATAAAATCATTTTTTCTTTTAAAATATATTTACTTGTTTCATTAGGGTAGCTTATCTCGCAAAAATATTTCTTGAAGATTTGACCTTATTGGACTTAATTGTGATAGGTTAAGTCTCGTTAACTTAGATAATTATGGAGGGAAACTATTCGATTAAATTCTTTAAAACCTTAATCAAATGTCATATGAACATTCTTCAACGATTACAGCAGATATCCTTGGTGTGGAGTATACTATCGACAATCAGAATAAGGAAAGAACAAACATTTCGTAATGATATGGTGAAAGCAATGAATTCTTAGATTGTGGATAATGGTTAAATTATTAAAAGTGTGAATTATGTTATAACGCACTTTAGGTCTTCGAGCACATGTGGGCAAGTTATGCAAAAATGTTTTAATTTCCAAACAGACAAACTACAAGTGGAAGGTGATGTTTTATTGACCACCGTTTAGATTCATGGATTCCATACCGTTCTGTTGTCATTTGATCCACTCAAAATTATTTAATTCATTGATGTTTTCCTAAAATGGAATGATATCATTATTCTTGTTACCTAATGGCACGGGATGGGACGTCAAATATATCCAGGGCAACCCTGGACACAGAGACATCAAACTTATCAACTATACTGTGATGACGGTCATAAAACTTTTGAGGGCCTTGATAAGCTTGGGCTTGCAATATCCCCGAGTCAACAATTTATTTGCAAGCAGCCTGCTTCGTTGAACAAAGTCCATGTAGTGGGAACAAGCTCTACCATAGCATATTAATTGGAAAACAAATACACCATAAGCAGGAGAAGCAGGTATATTGCTGCATAGAAAAGGAAAGTTGACAATAGAAAAATTTCAAAATTTCAAAATTTGAAGTCATCACTTTCGTCAAAAAGTTTTAAATATAGCCTTTCGTGGGCGTCATAATTGGGGTATAAGTCTAAATATAAAGCAGAACTTGAGGAATCAGTCATATCACTAGGATAGATGACATTTACTGTCTCCAAATTTAGGATTTTTAAGCGGCAGAACGTCATCTATATATTTGCATGTGGAGTTCAATGGTTAGGCGACAGTCTTCTCTCCAGATTTAACAAGGTTCTGCTTCATAAGAATAAAGAAACAAATCGACAAGCAATGGTGCACATTGTAACCATTAGTATACCGATTGTTTGCTGGAAAATTATATTATCAAACATAACAAATATATCATCTATCAAAAACTCTAACATTTTGTTAAGTTTATTAAAGATTAAATGGTTAGAGTTTTTAAATGTGAGTTCTGTATCTATGTTACATAACTAATTAATCTATTGATATGGATATTCATGTGCATGTACTTGTAAAAGAATCTCAATACGCCGTACACTTAAAGAGTGTGCCAGCCCATAACGTTATTATATCCTCTAACAATTCTACAGAATAATTAATAGGATATGGGATCGCAAACGTTTACCATTTCCCCTAAAACATTGCTATTTTGGGGTTCACAAAGTAAGGTTTCAAAAATGTTCGCTAAATGTTAGAAAAGGTATTGATTACTGGGTACGCTGACAAACTCCATTCAGTATGGAGCTAAATACACTACAAAAATACTTCTGGCCACAGTACTGGATAATATTTTGTCAATATTAATAATATAACCTATATGCTGGTCCAAAATAATAAAAGCATTCTATAACGACGACATTTTAACAGACTATATCTTAATAATAAAAAGCAAACAAACCGTTCTATTTACGAATTACAATTAAAAAAACACAATCCTTTAAGATTGGCAAATTTTGTTTAACATGTGAACTTCCACCAGGGGTGACACTGGGTGCGCCAGAAGGGTAAGCACCCCTGTTTACTTTGCTACACTCGCCAGGTGTTTAATCAAAATAAGAAATGAACATGAGACACCAAACATGTCCAAGATAATTTGGAAAGAAACATCATACTTATTAATAGTGATGACGACCATAATACTTTTTGAGGGCCTCGATAGGCCTTCATTTATAATATCTCCGACTCCACAATTTATTTGTAAGCAGCAGCATGCCTGTTGTAAAATGTTCCCCTTGTGGGAACACGCTCTAGCATAGCGTATAAACTGTGAAACAAATACACCATAAACAAGAGAAATATGTTTATTGCTGTATAGCAACTCATGCATTTCATAAGTGGATATCATAATTGAGGTGTAACTCGAAAACTTGTAGAATCAGTCGTATCTTTTATTTCAAGTTCACTAGAATATATGGCATCCATACAGTCTCCAAATTTAGAATTCCATGAATGTCGTCTATATATCTGTATGTGGAGTTGATGATTTGGCCAAAGTTTACAATGTTCTGCATAATTCCTGCTTCATACGAATAAAGAAACAAATGTGTAGTTAATGCCCATTGGTATACCGATTGTTCGTTGGAAAAATCATATTATCAAACACAACAAATGTTTTGCCTATCAAACATTCAACATTTTGTTGATGGTATCTTCAGTATATTTTGTTTGGAATCTGTATAATACTTGACAACATATCAGAATGTAAAATAAAAACACCCCGGCGCCAAATGTGACAAAAAAACGTTATATTTCGGTCCTATAAGATGTCATAACAAAGTTTCCTTTGGCAAATTAGGGTTAAAAGCTGACGTGTTGAGTGTTTAAAAATACATTACATTTTGCATATTTAAAACTAGTATCTCGTATTTTTGAACTGAATAAACAAAGATACATTAAACTAAATTGAAATTCAATGCATGCATGCAGCACAATTCATTATATTGTTTTTGTATCTAACTTAACAGAGAACTACCTTCAAACTTTAAGTTCAGTTTTCGGTTTTATGCAAAGAATAAATGGTTAGTTTTTACAAATGCAGTATGGTAATTTGAATTTATTTGCGGAATTAAAACATATTTCTCACTTAAATAAATGTTTGGTTTAGAAAATTATTTAGTAACTTTCATAGAAAACATGATGCTTAGAATTGTATTAACAAAGTTAGAATGAGCAACCACGAAGTTAGCTTTTGAGCGTAGTAGATATCATGGATAGTTTTGATAAAAATACGTTTTTGTACTTGCTGCAGAACTTAGTAAGAGTTGTGGAAAAACTACAATTTTTGTTGGTTTGCTCAAAATTTGTTGAAATAAGACATCGACATCTATCCAAATATTATTGCCATTGTCCTTCATATTTGGCTTACTTATAGTCGACACCCATGATTAGTGTAGCCTTGGGCATGTATAGGTGCATTTTTGTCTATTTTCTGGCACAGTTCTTGTTAAATGGGGGGGGGGGGGGTGTACACATTTTATTTAAGTTAAGAACAGGTCGGAGTTTTATCGGCTTATACATCACTTCCAAATCAAATTTGGTTTTAATTGGTCCAGAAGTTTCAGATGATAAGATAAATGAAATGCACACAGTGTCACGTCATATCATACGCTCAAGCACAGTGAACCAAAACCGGAAACGCTGACAACTCTCACGCAGAGGTTTCTGGTCCAACTTTTCACCGTAATTTTCAGTTATTAATGGAGTTTTAATAAACAAAAATTTGTTGCAAAATACAAAAAATAAATGATGGTAGCTACTATTTTAGAAACACAAACTGAAATATAAACAAGATATGGTAGGAATATGACCTAAAATTTGATTCTAACAGGCATAGTAAACTCATTAGTGTGAAAAAACTAGGGCTTTGCGTAGGATTGGCTTATATTTCAGGTATCTCTCACAATAATAATCTCGGGCACACAGACACTGCATATCACGGCTGTTATAAACCCGGGTAATCAATGTTACCTATGGCGTATTTGAAGGTTTATGAAGGTTGTAAACGAACGCAACCTCATGATTTATAATCTCGCGAGATATTAGGAGACTAGCCACGTTTCCTACTTCCTGTTACAAGTCACACAGAAAAATATTTCATTAGCAGGTAAAGAAGGATTTTTCTGTTTGTTTATTGGCATTTGAATATTTAATAATGGATATTTACCGCAATGTTAACTTCTTTTTTGCTGTTGCACTTAATTTAAATACATTCTCGGGGTTATGACTTGCGTTTACTATTTGACGGTGTCAAACGCCGGCTCAGAAGGGGGGGGGGGGGGGGTACACATGCTAAATAAGTAAATTATATGTGTAACGAGGGAGGAAACACCAGAAAAAAACCACTTCCTCACCGAGTGCCCCGGCTGAGGATCGAACCCGGCCCTCCCGGGTGAAAAGCGAGCGTTCTTCCACAAGGCTAAAAGATCCGGACCAGAAAGTCTGGCAGTAAATCACTCTATTTATTACATGTATATACAACACAACAATACCACGACTAGCCCAGTCCCGCTACATATGCAAGACAGATAAGACAGTCATGTTAATTAGTTTTCCTTTGTAGCAACTTTCACTAAATTTTAAAATTAAAGTTCCTGACAAATTAACCTGTCACAGCTATTTAATAACACCTATCTATAATTCCGCTTACAAAAAAATGGATGATAAATGTCTGTATGGTTGAAACATAATCCTTCAAAAATTGTGCTAAACTCCGACCGGAAGTTTAGAAAAATAGCCATTAAGGGGAAACTACTCTAAATAAAATCTCTGACAAACATTCCCTTAAAAATAGTTCCTCTATAGTCCGTTTTAAAATAACTATTTTTCATTATTATGTTGGACAATATAGTGTAGTTATACTTAAATGATACGGACTATAAATCAGTACACGTGTTTGTACATCGGCAGCCATTGTTGTATACAATGGGTAACGGTACTTTCTGTATAGTTCCTCGTGTCACAGTTTGCGCGAGCGGACCACAACAAATGAAATAATGAAAAAATCCCCAAAATCACCAGGAAAAATATGGTCATAACGTTGAAGTTCGTTGGGCATGTCTAAAGTGAATATCATCATTTCAATTTTTAGGAAAAATATTAAAAATATCTACGTTCCATTTCTATTGAAGAAAATCGTCATTTAAACTCAAATTTAATTGGTCTTTTACCACAAACCAATGCCAAATTCCCCCCACTTTGCTTAACAGGTGTTTCTATACACCAAAGTATTTTGTCCACTTTTTTGAAAGTGGAGTAGTCTCCCTTTGTAGGAATTCTTTAGAAATATCCACCTCCTGGTAGTTGCTATCCTTTGTAACATGAAAAGTTATGCCCTTTCATTTTAATCAGAAGACGAGCAACACAGAATTAAATATTCCGAATCTGACAACTTCTTAAAAGTCAGTCAAACACAATAATTTATCGTTAGTCTGACAAACCCCTTAAGTCAAAGCCAATTTGGGGTTAATGACAATAAACGATTTTTCATGCTCTTTATTTTGATTATCAATTACAATAGTGGATATGTATGGGGTAAGTATTAATATTGACGGTCATTTTAAGACAACTATAAACTCAACTGGTTGTATAGGCTACCATTTGACATGTCAATCTGTATGCATATTTAATGTAGTACACACACACACCAAGTGCGACTAGGTCCCTGCAGGTAAACTGCAAGTAGGAATTAAAATTATTTTGTTATATATATTATATGTTTCACTGACATTATATTTTGCTATATTATACAAGACAAAAACATATCCATATACATGTATATTAAAAATTGAACTTTAAAAGTGCATATTTGTCACTTGAAAGTGTAATTTTTTATTGTTCACAAATGTATTTAATAAGTATGGTAATAAATTGACATCAGTTGTCCTTGAACTATCAATTTATATAGATTGTGAAAACAAAGATTTATTTTATTACTTTAAGTTGTCCTTGTTCAAATTCAGTAATTTATGCAATACAACCAGTTGAGGACGAAGTCTTATAATAAATGATCCCTAGCTGGTTTGCCTCCATTTATTGGGTGACCTATAATTATGATTTATTTAGTCAGCTCAGTTAGTCAGATTGAATGGATAATTTGATGTTTGATAGTTTTTAAATACCAGTATTGTAGAGGTTGTAGGGTGGTGATGGTAGTTGATAAGATACATTTGTAAAACATTTCTCAACTTTTTGGTCAGACACCATTTTCATGAAGCTCAGCTGATAAGTTTTGTACTATAGATCACTGGCTAGCTTTTCAGGTTCAAGGTGTGAATCACTTTATTAAGAAATACTTAGATGATATGTGACAGTACTGATGCAGTCACAATGATATATGGTTTCAAATGATTATATATTAATTTTATATATTTCTATAAAGAGCTTAACTGCAGGTAGTTATGTCTCCAAACTGACTTTCTTCCATCTGTGAATATTAAAGTATCTTTTTTCACTCTCCAAGATGATCAAAAGCTCTTAAAAAAGCGCTTTTCTACTTTCAAGTTGATTTTATTTTGTAGCATCTTATTTGACCCTAGATTATTCATGCAATTTAATCACACATGCAAAATTAACTATTAAGTATAAAAAATTGTCTGGTCTTACTCTAGCTTTAACTTTTAATGCTATTCATTTTACAGGAAAAATCCAGCAAGATGTCGATATCAGAGCAGCCATGCTATACTCTGATAAATATACCATCAGATGCTGAACCACCAACAGAATTACAGCTTAAACAAGATCTAGGTATCTATCAGGTCCTATAAGCATACATAAAACACATACTTGATAATGTATTGGTAATTGGACATTTAATTTAAATCGCATTATAAAACTCCATTGGCAGTGAACTTTAAAACAGGTAATCAGTGGCCATCTTTTTTTAACTCCCTTTATTAAATGCGACACATTTTTTTATTGCATTGGCTGTTACCAAATGCTCATATTTCATCTATGAATTTCTGTATTCCTTGTTGATGCAACATAAGTGATTACTGTAGTTTTCACAGCCCATGTTAAGGCATCTTTTGATCTTGTGTTTAATAATTGAATTATAATGCAACTGCTTTATTTTTTGAATTTTTGATTATTGAACTCATCCAATAGGCCTCGTTCTCTCTCTTTCTCTCACCCTTTTGTGAATGTTGCCTGGGCCTTAGTAATTGTGAAAGTAACCATAATAGTGGCCAAGATTGTGAAAAAGAAGAAGTGATAGAAAACTCCAGAATACTGTTTTTAAAGCTGAAATTTCCAAAAATTATGAAACTTGGCATTGGTTGTGAAAAAAACCTAAAAGATTTTGAATTGTGAATAGGGCAGAATACCAGCCCCCAAAAAACCCAGTGAGAGCCCTGTCCACTCACTAGAACAGTAAGGAAAACAATTTCAAGTTCTACTTTATCAGATTTCTTGGTATTTATAAAATGTAATGATAAAAAAATAATTGGGGGATGGACAACAAGGAGAGATGTAATCAAAATGTAATATTTTGTTTTTCTGTAGAAAAGGGAGACAACAAAACCAAACAAGAAGCATTAAAGAAGACCATACAGATGATATTAAATGGAGAGAAGATGCCATCCTTACTAATGACAATTATAAGATTTGTGATGCCCATACAGGACCATGTCATTAAAAAGTTACTTCTAGTGTTCTGGGAAGTCGTCCCAAAATATACACCAGATGGAAAAATGTTACACGAGTTCATTTTGGTTTGTGATGCCTATAGGAAGGTGATTATTTTCTTGATATAATATTACTTTGGTCGTCATTTAAAATAGGGAGAGGCATAGTCTAACAAAAATTACTAAAGACTAAATGCATTTTACTAATAGAGGAAAATGTTTCCAAGTTCTTGCCATATTTTAACTAAAAATGGGGCACAGGAAAACATGATTATTAATATTTCCTGTTCTTTCTATTTGACAGATAGTAACTCATTCCAAAAACAGCAATGTACATTTAATTAATTTAGAAATATTCATGTATATTAGAAATAACGGTATGCTATCAAGAATTTTTCCTGAAGTTTTACAACTTGCCTGTTATCTTATACATGTACACTGTATTAAGAAACATGTTAGCACAAAAACCTTGTATCATGTTATGCAAAGTACAAGTTTTGTTTGATGTAAATTGGCTGCTGTTTTCCAAAATTATGATTGGTTTTATATTTCTGGAGTGCTATAGGCGACATATTCTTGACTGAAGTTCAAGCCATTAACATTGTATTGTGTTTGCCATATCATCCAATTTTTTCTTCATGTAGGATTTACAACATCCAAACGAGTTTATCCGAGGATCCACATTGAGATTTTTATGTAAATTAAAAGAGGCAGAACTATTGGAGCCTTTAATGCCAGCTATAAGACAGTGTTTGGAACATAGACATTCTTATGTCAGGAGAAATGCTGTACTGGCAATCTATACTATATTCAGGTAAGCTGATGTGTGTAGTAGAGACGTAGAAGGTATCTGGGTAGTATGTATGGTAAAGTGCCTATGTAGCCTACAAAAACTTTTGTTTGTGAACTATATATTGGTACAGTTGTCTTGTAACCAAATGTTTCTTCTCCTGAAATCTAGTTGGAACCAGAAGTACAATATTTCTGACAACAAAAACTGCAGGATTTGGTCTAGAGAGCATTAATCATGTTAATGACATCATTGATGGCACAAGCTGAATTTGAATATCCTGCTCTAAAAAGACATCTTAAATAAAATATTATGGGTTTGTAAGAGATTTATTTTCACAAACTAAAATTTTAGGTGGATATGGTACTTTATCATACCTACTGGTTCTTTTATGCTTACCACTATCAGACAATGGTAGCTCAGTTGGGTGTTCACTCCATATGTTGGTGGTTGGGATTCTAACCCTGGATGGGTCTAACCAAAATATATAGCGACTGTTCTTTGACCAAATACTAGATGTTTCTTCCAAAGAGATGCTCCATTACATGGTATGCATGACACCACAAGGAATTAGAAACATACATGCACAGTCCTGAATCCACTACTAAAGTGCAAATTTCTGTCTTTTAAACTGTAGCTGGTGACATCTCAATATAAGTGACATATTCTTGACTTTCCAATTGGTAAGATTTCTATGATTTAACATTTTTGTTTGTACAAGAATGGCCAGCATGCATGGTGGTATAACTCGCCTGCATAAGTTTCATCCAAAAAACTTTACTAAGGATTTAAATGTTCATCACAAGAGTTGATTTCAGTAATGGTGTTTAACATCCCAGTCAAAAATATATCACTTATATCGAGACGTTCCCAGCTACCAGAAATTTTGCCTGTGAGTTGCGCTGGTGTCATATACAGGTGAAGTTGAATTAGCTGTTGTGACAGTTTCAAAGTCAGATTCAAGAAAACAACTTTTATAAGAACTACACTATATTACATAACTAGTGCACTCTTTTGAGGTGAACATTGAGGAAAGTCATTCTGAGAGAACATTGTTTTTCCAGTGATGAGAATGTTCACCTCCACCTAGAATACTATTTACTGATTCTTAATAACAATTTTTTGTTACAAATACTATATATATACAGTACGTCCATGCGTGCTCTGTTTATTGAGTGAAATCTGATTTCCTCTCCAAGACATTCATAAGAGGCTCGATAAAAAGTAAAATTTGGATACACAATACATGTAATTACATTACATTCTGTTGTAACTTTATATTTTATTTAAACAAAATAAGAAAAATAAACATTTTATTTACAAAAATATCAACTGTAACAAAAATAATCATAATAACATAGCACCGTAAACTCTTTTTGAGCTGCAAAAAAGAATAACATTTTTAACAAGCAATTTTATCAATGATGTTTACTAGACTAAAATATATACATGTACAAAAATAATGGTCACCATCATTGCTAATGTTCTGGATTTATTGAATAAACAATCACATTTTCAATATATACATGTGCTGACCACACCTCAATACAATATACCTGGTACATGCATCAGCAGAAAAGATGGTTACATATATAATATGTGGTTCATTTTCATACTTGTTACCACAAAATGTCAGAAACTTGGAACTGATATGAAGTGGAGCAATGTTGTTCTAAACCCCAGTTAATATTCTTCTTAAGAAATCGAGATGACAGAAGAAAACCTCTGACAAACTTTATCACACTAAGATTTGTGCTGAAGTACCCGAATACAACCCTTGACAAACTTCTTCATACTAGGCAAGACTGTCTCTATGGGAATTTGAGTATAGACAGTTAGGTGTTTTCATATGCAGAGAACAGTTGTTTAAGCAAATAGTAATGTACGACCAGTGTTTATAATTATATTTAAATGTAACTTGCATGTATATCATTGATATCTTGTCTACATAAAATAACACTTGATTACAAATTACATCATCCTAGCTCAAGAAAATTATACAAGGTTTGATAAAAACTATAATACACAATAATTGTACATTTGTATAACATTTTTGTTGCAACTTTTTTTTATGCACAAAAAAACTTTTACAAAAATATAACAAAAAAAAAAAAATGGGTCAAAGACTCAATGGGGTGGGTTGCCATTAAGTCAGGTGCACATCTTTGATAATCTTTTGATATATACAGTACAAAGTAACTAAGTTTCAAAGTCTGGAAAAATGGGGAAAAAATCCTGAAATATTTCCAAAAAGTCATGTGCACATCTTCAACATTTATAGAAACATTGTGCGAAGTTTCAAGGCTTTTGGTTTAAAACTGTTAGAGGAGTTGAGTTCACAAAGTAGGTACCCCCATTCAAAAACTTGCTAAAAAGTGACCAAGTTTCAAAGTCTAGAAAAATGGGAAAAAAATCTTGAAATATTTCCATAAAGTCAGGTGCACATCTTCAATATATATAAAAACATTCTGTGAAGTTTCAAGACTGTAGATGGAGTTGAGTTCACAAAGTTGGTACCCTATTTTCCCAGCCCGCCCGACATTCACCATGCTATAAACCGGATTTGCACTCTGTGCAACCCGGCCAATAATTACAACATAGCACTATAAACTCTTTTTGAGCTGCAAAAATAACTATATATACAAGTACATAGGAGGTTTAAATACCCAATTCTTGACTAGATAATACATGTATTTGCACAAACAATGGTCACCATAATTGTTAATAATTCTTGCTAAATTGAATTGTCTTTATAAAATATCTTTACACAGCTAAAATGATATACAGGTATGGTATGGTACTTGGTACTACTTGTTACCACAAAATGTTTATGTCAGAATTACATAGCTGATGTTGAGTGTAGATCAATGATGTTTTATGCTCAAGTCAAGATTCTTTATAAGGAGAGACTGAAGTGTCTGAAGAAAACTCTAACAAACTTTTTGTCCCGAGTAGAATCTGAACCTAGACAGTGACACGCTTGTTGAGACCAGTTAGACATGAATGTCTGTGCTGGACTGATACGACCAATACAAACCTTTTGACATCGAGACAACCAATACTATTGTGACATGTCCTAATATTGACATCTAAAATAAACTGACATGTCCAATTTGGGGTTTAGTCTGTCAGCGATATTGTGGCAGTGTTTATAAACATGGGCAAGTTTTTTTTTATACAGAAATGGATATTAATACCATGTTATGGCATATGTATATCCACGCCTCCATGTGTTCATTAATTTTGTCGACCCCACCTTTATATATCCCTTTCTATATTATATAGATACTTCAATGTTTATAAAAAATATGCCAAAATATCCCTCACTGACTATAATGGCCTTGGCCTGTACAATCTGAAACAATGCTATACAGTAAAACACGTTTATAATGAAGCCCTAGTAAGGACTCTATTTTTAACTTTGTTATATAGCAACTTTGTTATATTGTTATATATAGACTTATACAGAGAAGCGGTCAGGCCAAATAATTGACTTTGTTCTATCCATGTATTCGTTTCAAGCATGTTCATTATATTTGTGTTTTACTGTACTATGATCTGGCAAAAAAAAATACCAGTAGACTATAAGTACAAGACATTATATACAAAACAAGCAATTATATGATTAACAATATTAGTGGATTTCAAATAGATAATTATTAATGATAAGAAGTGGTACACACATTTTAGTTCGATTCCCTATTATGATCGTTCCAAAAGTTCATTTTTTCCATGTAACATTTCTTGTTTCAGAAGTTCATCAGAGTTTTTAGATATGAAAATTAAAACTAAAATATGTGTACCTGCTTCAATCATTTGAAACATAATTCTTAAATTTATTACAAACACAAATGTCCAGCAACAGACAAAATTGTCGGATAACATTTTATAAATTACAAATTTTACAGTCTGATCGTTTGGGAATTCCAATTTTGGGAATGCTACATCCTCGTCCTCTTGTGGGCGTGTCTTCAAAAAGAAAGCCCATCTGACGATTAAATACAAAATAGAGATCAACAGGTTCTGTATAGAAGACTTCAACATGAACCCCCAAAGTGACATAGACTTTACTTTCTCCATTAATATTGACAAGTTTGATAAAGGGATTGTTATACTTGTTAAGTAAGAGAAGACGTTCTCGACAAAATTGGTCCGTTGCTGAGCCAGGTTCCGTCAACACCACAGTGACATAGTGAACATCATAATGACAGTAAAAATCTGCAAAGTAAAGGTTACTATCATCATGAAACATCAAGTTTGCCAAAATATAAATACGCCTGGATCCAAAATAGGAAAAGCTCATTGGCTTCAGAGTATTGCGATCCAGTACAGAGCTGAAGAACAGACCTTTGATCTTACCATTGATGACCGAGCTTGGGTCTCCATTTTGATCTTTCATGTATGGCAGCATGATACCATTATCCCTGTTGTAGATAGATTGGTAGTAATGCTCTGGTTTGTTACGGTAAAAACAATGTAGATAGGCATATTGGTTATAACTACCGGTGACTACATGGGTTGTAGCCAAGTCAGCAAGCTTCCTCAGTTCAAACTTTGTCATATCTGAAAAACAAATTGTAAACAGAGATTGGCGTACTGGTTACAACTACAAGTTATGCTAAATACATACATGTGGGCTGTGGCCAAGCCAGTGAGTTTTCCAAACTTCAGCTTTTTTGAGGGGCCTCGGTGTTCAAGTGGTTTAAAACTCCAACTTACAGATCACCCCTAGGATTTAATCCCACACTTGGCAGATCCTGGTGTGAGGACGTTTGTCAGTTTTTTTGCTGGAGTTCAGTGGTTTTTCTAGATATCCAGGTTTCCTTCACCAATCCTGAACTGTCCTTGATATAAGCGAAAGAATTTTGACTCAAATGTAAAACTCCATTACTCCAATCCAGCTTTGTCATATCTTGAAAACGCACAGTAAATATATAGATACTCACACAGATTATACATATGCTGGAAAAGAAATGGTAACCATAGAAACTGTCATCATAATTATATGTACAGATTGTAGTCAAGTCACAAGCTTCCTCAACTTGGTATTCTTTTCAAGGTCATTTATTTGGTCAATTTCTACATCTTTAAATTTTTATCAAAATAGTTGCCCAAGTATATCAGAACTTGAAACTTCAAGATGTGAAACTGGTTGACCTTCACCTTCATTCAAGGTCATAGTGACCTGAAGTAGTGGAACCGTTATACATCTTGTCATAAGCCAAATTTCGTAGAAGACTGATACTACAAGAAAATGTACAACTAATGAATCTTTAGTATGATAAACACATGTTAATGATCATTGTTTGTACCAGGGTGTGAAACTTCCACTGGTCCGATACTAGCTTTTTCACTTGGTCAATCTACTTGTCCAAAGGACAATATTTAAGAAAATTTTTAATGTCTGTGAAGTCTAGTGACCAAGCAACAGATCCTAGAAGATTTTGAAAGTTAATGGTCCAAGACCAATGGAAAAAACCTAATAATGTTTTAACCTTAATTATATATAAGAACTTACAAGTTTGAAGGTTCATCACTGCTGTAATAATCTGTATATTGTCACTCTCTATGTACCCTTCATCTGAGGTGTCCTTAATTTTGCAAAACGCCTGTAAAGTTTTGTCGGCATGACGATCCGCTAACCAGATCATGATTTTATAGGGAGTACATGGTCTTAATGGAAACGGAAATACAAATTTAACATCAATTCTGGGCCTGTATTCTTCGATGAAGAGGTAGATGACACCTGTCTTAGTATTCTGTAGTAGTATGAATCTACTCTTGTTATCCAGGTGTGTTAAAATTAAGTTCTGTATATAAATATCATAATTACTCTCAGGTGTGTTGTTAGTGGCAGCATGCTTGATGTTCTACAATAGTAAAATACATATAGTATCATTTGTCAAAACCTAAATTGTTAATTCAGTGATGCCCTTTGCTGAGGACAATATTGAGGAATGGTTCTGAAAAATTATTTTTCAGGCCAAGGGGCAAATGAGGGGAAACATTCCTATTTATTCCTCACAAAACGGGGCACTATTAATTATAATGAAAGTTCCAAAATGTCGAACATAATATTCCATCTGCTACATTATTTGTTGTAAAAATGTGAGATCAAGATAAATTACAGATTAAAAACAAAACCCAACACCTATTATTCATCGATTGCTACAAATTTCTGCAATTTACCGTACCTGATGGTGATGCCGCTGACAATTATGGCATGTGATCACCCAACACTATTCTTCGTCTTTTATACTTAGAGACAGTCCTTAACTAAAATTGCTATGTTATCATTTGGTGTCTCATTAAATAACCACAATATGTGTGTTTAAAAACAAAAATACTAACAAGGACAAATACATAAAAAATTGAAATAAATACATTTATTTCTGTATATAGAGAAAAAATCAGCAGATTTACAAATATCATGATTAGACTAAGAACTAAGACACCCGTTTTGGACCCCATGTTCTAAAACATTGATATTCACGCCTGAATCACGCCTGTGTCATAGACTTAAATCAGTTTGTCCACTATCAAATAATGTGATTCTAATGCTTTTCTAAAACTTAAAACACTTCAAAATTACATAATTCACGTTATCTAAAATAGATATTTTGTGAAAACCTATTTCAATAACAAGTGTAATATATAAGTGATTTGCATTGTAATATTTGACCTTAGTTGAACCTTTTAATATATGTATATGGATGGGGTCACCAAGGGAACATATTACAGCTGCTTTTAGTAAACAAGAGGCCCATGGGCCTGATACGCTCACCTGATAACTAATGGCTAGCTGATAGATTTAAAGAAAACATAAATACTAAACCCCAATGACTTTTTTCTTTACATCATGATAACCATTGTATCAATACCTACAACATTCTAATATACATGACTATACAAAAAGTTAATAGTTTTCAAGATAATTAACCATTTCAGTATTGTTTCACATCTGTGACCTTGACCTTTGAACCCATGACCTTTTTCTATACATCAAAATGATCGTTGTATCGATACCTACAACATTCTAATATACATGCCCATACAAAAAGTTTATAGTTTTCGAGATAATAAAACATTTCGGTATTGTTTCGCATATGTGACCTTGACCTTTGAACCCATGACCTTTTTCTATACATCAAAATGATCGTTGTATCAATACCTACAACATTCTAATATACAAGCCTATACAAAATGTTTATAGTTTTCGAAATAATTAACCATTTCGGTATTGTTTCGTATCTGTGACCTTGACCTTTGAACCCATGACCTTTTTCTATACATCAAAATGATCGTTGTATCAATACCTACAACATTCTAATATACAAGCCTATACGAAATGTTTATAGTTTTCGAGATAATTAACCATTTCGGTATTGTTTCGCATCTGTGACCTTGACCTTTGAACCCATGACCTTTTTCTATACATCAAAATGATCGTTGTATCGATACCTACAACATTCTAATATACATGCCTATACAAAAAGTTTATAGTTTTCGAGATAATAATTATAATCAGAGGTAAAAAAAATTAGGTCACGACCTTCACAATTGACCTTGACCTCATTTTGAAGATACTAACAAGAAGATGTCAAAACTGAAAACCCCATGTCATTATCTGGTCAAATAGTCAAGTTATAACAATTTGAAGCTATTTTACGATTTTTTTAAAATTAAACGCAAAAACGCGTAACCTATTTTTTATCCGAATTTCACAAAATGAACAAACTATAGGCTTAAGACCCTAGAGAAGCCAAATATCACATCAGATTTTTTCTCCAATCAGTACTTTCAGAGAAGAAGATTTTTTAAGATTTTTGAACCCCTAAGTCACCTTGACCTAGTTATGGTAGCCATAGCAACGCCACGAACAAATCTGAATTGCACCGGCCCATATATACTTCTGACAAAGTTTCATTAAAAACTGTCCACTAGTTTCAGAGGAGAAGTCGAAAATAGGTGTTAACGACGCTCACACGCACGCACATACACACGCTGCGCTATGCCATAAGCTTCGGTCAGGTGAGCTAAAAATGTAAAATTTTCTCTATATAGAAGAATGATGGAAAAGGTAAAAATAAAAATATGTTTAGATGCGCTTTTTGTTTTCAAAATAAAATATCAATATTAGGTTTCAAAATTTTAAAAAGTATAAAAGTGATTTATGAAAACGACTGTCTCTAAACATTAAAGATGAGCAATAAATACCTAGTAGTACAACTAATAACATTGGTCCATTGGCCCATTTATATCAAGGTACATGTTCTGATTCTGATAATGGTTTTCCAGGAGTACCAAAGTAATGGCTTGTTACTTGTCTATTTTAAACACTACTTTTGCCGCAAAATTTATGACCATGTATCTGCACACCAGCTGATTGTCTTTGTAAATAAGTTTACATTCAAATTAAGTAATTAATACTTACGGGAAATTTGTCAGTAGAAAACAGTGAGGAAATAGAACCTTCAGTCCCAGTGACTTCTGACAACATAATTTTGTCAGTCTTCTTACCTGCAGAACAAAAATATCTTATAACAGTTTGTAATGAAGGAACCTAAATCTTAACATATTACAAACAATTTAGCTTTGGTGCTTCATCATTAATTATACATTTGTATCTTGTTCCTTGGACTGACCACCATGATATAAGTGAAAGAGTCTTGACTTGGGTGTAAAACTTCTTTACTCATCTTGTTCATTTGGAGGAAGTTAAAGGATAAAGAGATGTTAGAATTTTTGACTTAATCACTAGTTTTATACCAAGTACAGGGTGTTTACAACATCTATAGTACATATCATATGTGTACCTAGGTTTCCATAAATTTAAAATAATTAGTAGCCAGATTTCCAAAATTTGTGAAAATATAGTCTTTTTAAAAGTATTTTTCCATAAATTTGCTAAAATAGGTTACTTTTTGAAAGAATTCCTAAGAAATTAGTAGCCAATGGCGATTTTGGCTACCAGGAATGGAAACATAGTGTACTATGACATATTACTTGTCAGGGATGTCAATCTTCTGAATTTGGGGTTGAAAATGAGCACCGTTCCCAATTTTCAAAACTTACATTTTCCCCGAATATTTTAGTAATTTGTACCAATTTCATAAGTTAACTACAAAATTGTAATTCTATCATTTCTGTTTTCCCATCATTACTTTTTCACCCAAAATTGCTTGAAAAAAATGTTCTATTTTTCCAATTCAGAAGACCCTGGACCCCATACCAAAGAGGAGTGTGACAGCCCTGCTCGTAAACAGCTTAATAAACTGGAGAACAAAAAATTGTCAAATTACAGTATACATGACTTTTTTAATCACATACCACAGATTCAAATATACATGTTGTTACTATTAAGGAATAAAGACCTACCTTTCTCTATTTCTGTTTGTCCAACTGCAGTAACTTTAAAGAACCCTCTGTTCGTGTTTTCACATCGTTGTAGTCCCATCACAATCACCTTGAGGGGACTGTTAGACACACAGCTTATAACACTGACAAAGAGTTGTGGTACTTTAAGGCTTGGCGTTACCCTCTGGACTGTCCGAATTTTGCTATCACCAGACATTACCATAACTAATAAGTCATTAACTTCCACATTAACAGGCAATCCTTCCAAAATTGATATGGCACCAGTTTCGTCAGTCTGAGAAGTATAACTTTGAGACACATTCTCATGAACCTTTTCAGTTAGAGGGACTCTAGCATTTTTAGCCAAGATGTCCTCACTGGATTCTTCATCTTTTTTAAGTGTGGACAAGCATACCTGGGCAGACTCTGCTTCAACCTTGGTGAGTGGCACCACAGGTGGAACATTTTCAGAATATTTTGATGGTGTCTGAATGTTTATTTGAGGTTCTGTTTTTGGGGTTGGTTCTGTAGCCGTATGACTTGCTAGTATAACATTTGAAGTACACTGAGCTTTGTCAGTTGACTGATTCATTCCTAGTTCCTGTTTTACTTTTAGACTTGTTATACTTGTGTAATTTACAGAAACTGAACATGACATATTTATATTTTCAGTTGTGTTCTCAGATGATGCCTCAGATTTCAGCAAATTTTCTTTGTTCAGCTGTGCATGAGCTCTTTTCTTTAATGAACTAGAATGTTTTTCATATTCTGTGCTTGGTGTAAGGTGACACTGTGTGGTTTCTAACTGACTGGTATTTGAACTGGGGACATTTTCTTCAAAGTTGTCATGTTTATCATTTTCAGTAAGTACAGATGAACTGGTTGGTGTTTTATCCTCAAGGTCATTTTCATGACCCAATGTAATGACCTTGTTGGGGATAGGTGAACTAGTAAGCATTTTACCATCAAGGTCAAGGCCAAGTTTAACAACCTTGGTAGATACAGGTGAGCTAGTTGATGTTTTGTTGTCAAGGTCATGACCCAGTTTAATGACCTTGGTAGATGTAGGTGAGCTTGTTTGTGTTTTGTTTTCAAGGTCATGGTCCAGTTTAATGACTTTGGTAGGTACAGGTGAGCTTTCCTTGGATTTCGAAGTATCATTCCATTCATCAATTGTGACATAATGTGCATCACTAAAATCAAGCTCATCACGTCTGTGGTCATCTGTGAAACAGGAAAAATCATCTTCAGTAACAAGTAGATCACGGTCCAAAATCTTCAAATCATCCTCCTACAGTGATAAATGTTAAAACAGAAAACAAAAATCATTACCGGTACATGGTATATCAATTATCATTAAAAGGCTCATCTTGAATCTTGACCAACAGCCAACTGTCAGTGAACCTTTGTAGGGGTTTCTGTGATTTTTTGGCTGAAATTAACTTTTTTTGTATAGGCATGTATATTAGAATGTTGTAGGTATTGATACAATGATCATTTTGATTTATAGAAAAAGGTCATGGATTCAAAGGTCAAGGTCACAGATGCAAAACAATATTGAAATGGTTAATTTTCTCAAAAAACTCTTTGTATAGGCATATATATTAGAAGATTAGGTATTGGCCTCACAAAGATTTTGATATATTAATAAAGGCCATACGTTCAAGGGTCAAGATCACAGATACCAAAAAATCCCAAAATGGCCTATTTGTTTTTACTTTTGTACTTTTGTTATATCAAATCGTTAATATTATGAAAGAGGTTGACATTTAACATTTAAGCTATTTTTTATCAGGTGAGCGTATCAGGCCCAATGGGCCTCTTGTTTTAATTGTATTTTGACTAAAATATATACTATACTAGCACATGTATAAATGAATTTGCATAGTTTTTGTAAATATTTTACTTTCATTTTGGGTTTAATAATTATAAATTTTGAAATTGGACTTTTCACATGCTTCCCATAATTCCCAAATTCATGAACCACATTTGGTTTTTTAAAAACAGAAAAAACGTCAACTGTTGACAAATAAACCTCTGTACTTATATATATATATATATATGTAAACTTTGTTTTAAGATGCTACATGCAATCCAATTAATTTGGTTTTGATTCCCAGCTAAGAGCATTTCACTTTTATCAATATGTCACCAGCTAAAACTGTCTTGGTGTTCAACACAATTATGGAGATTTTAAATTTTTACACTCTAATCAAGATCATTTCACTTGCATCATCAAAAACTGCAGAAATTACTGGCAATACCTATGCAATAACCTTGTAACAGGAGAAAAGTGTGGCATATAGGGATGTGCGTTGAACATCTCAGTTAAGGATCTTTTATGACTAGAGACAACAGTGGTTCTACTTGGTGTATAATAACAGAAATTCAAATGACTCTTCTGTTTGGTCAAAGAACAATATTCTCAAGTCTTGATCGGACAAGGCTGAGGATTGAACCCATAACTTTTCACATGTACCATACCTGGCTGGCAGGCACAGCATATTCTGTGCCTTATCAATAGAGACATACAATCCATATGACTTATTTCACAAAAAATAATTTTTTAGTGCTTAAATAGGTATTGTTAGTCAATTTGGTGGTGTGTTCACCCTGCAAAAAATGTGTTGAAATGTCACAAATCTGTTTTAGATTTCTAAGCAAACACCTGGCATTGCTGGTGCTATCTTGACAGCAATAAAACGTTCATTACTGTATTTAAATGTTCAGAAAACATTTGTTGTTTATTTTGTGAGTCAAAAATTATTCCACCCCCCCCCCCCTGGAGCCAAATCCAGAAAATCGGGGGGGGGGGGGGGGGGGGGGCATTCCCGGCATTATTTTGAGTTTACGAAAACAAACAATTAGCGAACAGAAATCCGTTTTCGGATAAAGATGCATCGGTCCATTTGCAGCCGATGATATTTTATGCAGATGACCACCTGGCATCTCATTTTAACCTAAAAAACATCGCTGTCGACGACTTTTGATTATTGAATCGACTTGATACATACCGCATTTATTTTCGCTGCTTTTGGTTTGTTATATTCGGATTCTTCATATTTTCTCTTTTTAATTCTGTTTGTCACATTTTGTAGATGTCTCTCAAATACCGCATCTGCCATTCTTGTTTAAAAAGAAGTTCATGAATGTGATGTGCCATGTGGGTCTGTGCGACCAAAATTTAGGGTCATGACCATTTGTGGCTGAGGTTAAACAGGATGTCACGCCTGAGTTGTGTTCACAAAACGAAAGTAGAATTTAATTGCGCTTACGTAACGAATACGTTATGGACACTCGGGGTCAAGTATTTATTTAATTTTATCTTGGGCCTAGATCTATCTGATAACGTTCTGAACTGAATGTATCAGAAATAAAACTATTTTCGGAAAGACTACCACTGTTTTGTTTGTTTGTTTTTTTTTTTTGACTGGAAAAGGCCTTTAAATAATAGAATCAAGCCATTTTTAACAATTTTTTGTGAAAAATAATTTTTAACACTAAATATGAAAATTACATAGAAAGTGAAGTGTATTTGTGCGAATTTATCTCAATATAGGATGTAGTTAAAATAATAAATTAATACTTGAACCTATGATGATACTTTCATTTACACAGTAGAACCTGTCTAAACTGGACTTTATAAAGCCACTGATTTTATTACTATAAAGTTGCCACTGGTATTTATTTTACACAAGTTTATTTATAATACAATATTAGATAAAATAGTTACCAAAACGACATTATAACATGTCATGAGTTCAAAGGTCAAGGGCACAGATTCAGAATATGGTTAATTAACTAGAAAACTGCAATTTTTTAAAATAGGCTATCAGTATTACAGGTTTTAATAAGATCAGTTTGATAAATAAGTCAAGGTCATGGACTCAAATAAATTGTAAAATATTGACAAACTTTAATTGCTCATAGGTTATTATATAACAAACAACACTTAAATTGTATGTATATAAACTGTGGGCATATTGACTTTGAAATGCATTCATTGCACTGCGGTGACCTGTAAGACCCACTGGGCGGATTGCTTTTTTTCAGAAAAGGTATAGTAAGTCTTAGCTTAGTAACCTATTTTGTTTTAACATCTGATATATTTTGTGTTTTGTAGGAATTTTGATTTTCTGATACCCGATGCTCCAGAACTGATTGCAAAGTTTTTAGAAGGAGAACAGGACATGTCATGTAAAAGAAATGCCTTTATGATGTTGATTCATGCTGATCAGGTATGCTGTTCAAATTTCCAAGATTTGTCAAGAAAACTATAACACAGTTTGGCCTAGCTAAGGTCAATTTCTTGGTGATATGCCCAGTTTGACTGTCTATGGTGTAGTTGGGGGTTATATTGAAGAGCAGGGGAGATAATTAAAAAATGATTATGTGAAGAGCAAGGGGGATAATTATGATGCTGTAATATATTAATTTATTAACATTCTAAAGCAGTTTCTTTTCCCAAAATTAAACATTGTACTCATAAACCATAGTAATTATTTGCGAAACATGCATGTATAAAATAATTTAATATGTTCTTTTTCAGGAAAGAGCTTTAAATTACTTGAGTAGTTGTATTGATCAGGTGAACTCATTTGGAGACATTTTGCAGCTGGTTATAGTGGAACTTATATACAAGGTAACCCCCATCCTCTCTCTCTCTCTCTCTCTCTCTCTCTCTCTCTCATTGTTTTAGCAGCATTGTCAGCACATAATCAATAGCAGTGTGTGGAATCACTGGGGGTCTAGTGCTCAAGGCTAACTTTTGAACTTGAGATTACTGTTGGGTCATCACTTAGTGTATAATATAAATTATTTGATATCTTGATATCTTTTGGAAAATTAAAAACAAATCTTGATTCAGAAAATACAAGCTTTTCTGTGCCATCAGGTTTATATCTTGGACACAATGTTTAAAACGCACATGGGCCCATTGCCATCTTTTTATACTGGATAGCTTGTTCAAGAGATGAAATAAAAAAAAGTCAATTGTAATAATAATTTGGACACACATGTACTTATGATTTTAGTATCAACTGTTGATTACCTGTAATCAAAGATGCAAGTTCTCAAAGTGTTTTGATAAGTGTTCAAACACTCTGTAGAATATTGGCAATACTTGTGTTTTAAGATGTGTTTAAAAAATTTCTTTTTTATTGTACAGGTTTGCCATGCTAACCCCTCAGAGAGAGCTCGATTTATCCGCTGTATCTATAATTTACTGAACTCCTCTAGTCCAGCAGTCAGATATGAAGCTGCTGGGACATTAGTAACTCTTTCCAGCGCTCCAACTGCCATTAAGGTGAGAATTTATGTTATATAACAAACATTAATTAAATAAATATGCACCAAAGTATTATCTCTCTTACATGCACCCTGGTTTCAAAGTTATTTTCAAATATTTAAAACTTCTCAGGTTTACTTTTTTGCAATTAGACAGCTGATTTCATTTAGATTTCATGAATTGTACTAGTATTAGTCTTTGGTTTTGTTTCTTCTTTCTTGATTTATTATCAGAATAAATGCTCAGATACTTTGTTTATCATCAAAATGATATTACCACTAATATATGCTCTATTGAAATGGATGTCACCATTATTTTAACACCCCCAACCCCACCCCCCCACCCCCATAACCTGGGGGTAATCTAAGTTTATGGGGTATCTTGAAATGACTGTCCGTCCATCATTTGTCTCTCTGTTGGCTACTCCAAATATCATGTCTAGTCCATAACTTCCACATCTTTGGATGGATTTTGATCAAACTTAGAACAAATATATAATGACATTAGAAAACATGCTGCATACCATATTTAGGTATGTGGGTCAAGGTCATTAGATAAAATGCTAGATTTATCCCTGCAGTTGATGTTGGGGAGGCAGGTATATTCGTCTCTCAAGAGACTGCGCTAGCTTTACCAGAAGACATAAAACTATGTGATTCTGTTACCATGGTAAATACACAAATTTTTCACCAACATGAAGGAGCATTACTAAGAGCATGAGTCTCTACACAAATTTTAATGTTATTGATGTTTTTGTCCATTGAGATTGGAAGTTGCCTAAATGTTGACAATATTTTCGTATTTTGCAGGCCGCTGCTTCCTGTTATATAGAATTGATTGTTAAAGAGAGTGACAACAATGTTAAACTTATTGTTCTGGATAGACTTATATCACTGAAAGAAGTACCAGCACATGAAAAAGTCCTACAGGTAATGCCGTAATGAAAAAGATGAAGATTTAAATATTGTATATAAAAAGTTTTTAAAAAATTGGTTTAAAATTGTTAACAGATAATGGAAACAATAGAGATGTAGTCACAGAAGTTTGCCACTCACAGCAGTGCTGTCGATTGAAATCAAAAAATTTTAAGAAAATGTATAGGTAAATATGAAAGAAACTACATTTATATATATTTTTTATGGAATGATTTGACATTAATTTTGCCATTTTTTATTATCCAGTATTCCAAATTTTAAAACTTTAAACATTTTTCAGATTTTTTATTAAGATGTTTTTTATTATAACACAAGAACTTAGAAATGACTCTAAGGTCAAATAAAAATATAGGATGTACAAGTATTCTACTTATAATGGATAACATAATTTTGATTATTTAATTTCAGGAACTTGTTATGGACATTTTACGAGTTCTGAGTGCTCCTGATTATGAAGTTAGAAAAAAGACATTGAGCCTGGCATTGGACCTTGTGACATCCAGAAATATGGAAGAGGTTTGTGATATTGTCAAATTTTGTAAATATCTCTCAAACACTTAATCTTCCGTCTTTGTTTTGAAAAATTAATCCAATGTGTCATTAAGTGTTTTTGGAATCTATTGAAATTTAGACAAAATTTTGACTGATTGTTATATAACAACTGTCATAAACATTTTAATATTGCCATGCCATCATTTGACACTTTTAATCCAGCACTTTGGCCTATACATATATATGTAAAGCATGAAATGTTTAAGTATGCATGGTCAATCTAACAAATCTTGCATGATTAGGTAAAGAATCTTAATGTGCCTAAGTCTTTATGTGGGTACTAAGTTATTTGGATTTTATTCTTTGCCAAATTAAGTTTTATCTTTATTTTTAAATCAGATGGTTTTGGTCCTGAAGAAGGAAGTAGTGAAGACAAACAATGTAGAACACGAGGACACAGGGAAATATCGTCAGTTACTCGTCCGTACTTTACATCAGTGTTGTATTAAATTCCCAGATGTTGCTGCTACCATTATACCAGTTGTGAGTTTATAATAACCTATCTAGATAAACATTGTTTTACAACTGATTAGAAACAACTTATTATATCTTACATAATTCTAGCTCATTGATCAAGATTTAAGCACACTTGAGTCTGAAGGAAGTTGAATAACCATGTTGTAACAAGTAACCCTACATTGTTCATTCTAATTTGGGGTCATTGGGAGGTGTGTCCTTTTTTGCCAAATGACCTTATTCTAATAGCCTTAGTGGGCATATTCAACATTATGTGAATGAAAAATATTGATGTTGTGGTGTTTTGGAGGAAAGTTTTTTAAATAAGACCCTTCTGTAAAATCCTAGATTGAACACTGACCCCATACCTTGTTGCATACTACATCATGTGTGTTTGGATGAAACCTGGACTGGATTGGTGAAACCCTACATTACTAACAACTATACCACTTAAATGAACTTATATTTGTCAATAGATAAGAAAAAAGAAACAATTTGTTGGATAGCATTGTGGTACTTCTTTTTTCATATTTTCATATTTTGTTTTTTACAGTTAATAGAGTTTTTGGGAGACCAGAATGAGTTGGCATCAGCTGATGTCCTCGTGTTCATCAGAGAAGCTATCCAGAGATTTGAGGCACTTAGATCCTTGGTTCTCAGTAAATTACTAGAAGTGTTTCCATCTATAAAAGCTATGAAGTAAGTTATGTTGTAAAATACAATGATTGTTGATTGATGATAAATTTATATTTCACCCGACCGTATACATATGAACGGAAGTGTTATTATACAGAGATAAAAATATTGAACATTGGAGGGAGTTGAGTTGAATGAAGTTTTACACCATAGTCAAGGATTTTGCACTTATATCGAGGCAGTCATTTAAGGGTTGATGTAGGAAACAGTGTGCCCAGGAAAAAATACTGACCTTTGGCAAGGAAACTGACAAATTTTCACACACTAGGATCTTACCTGAGTCGGATTGGAACCTAGGCACGGAGAGGTACTGTGATCCATATGTGTGTGCCTTAGACCACTTGGCTACCAAGGCCTGTAAGAATAGTAGAGTGGGAGAGAGGTTAAAACTTTGATGTCGGAATCAATTTGGGTTAAAATCATGACATTTCAATTGTTTACACTACATGTTGTCATAAACAAAAGGCAACAACAATTCTATTTCTGATCATTTTTTCACACAATGAAATGAAAATAATTTTCTTCTCAAAATGAGCCCAAATGTAAACGTACTTCTATACCATATTAAAATTCTTCATTAGTTTTCTAAGTTTTTGCTCAGTTAAATTTTGGATATTAAAGATTCTAAAAAAATTCTTAAATATTTCTATACAGATTAATAATAATGTATCTAATGTTTGTTCAGAATGTTAAATCTTGTTGCACTGGACCTTTATACTGTCATTTTAGTTTTGTTTTGGTAATTGGCTGTGTTAATTTAAAAGAATTTTATTAACATTTTAGAATTCATCGTGCAGCTTTATGGATCCTTGGAGAATATTGTACATCATCAGAAGATATACAGAGTGTGATGAACTTGATCAGACAGTCATTAGGAGAGGTTAGTCCAATATTGTCAAAATATAAGATGACAAGTGTTCAATACACAAGCAGTGTTTATGATCATTTTGAGTCCATGGTCATGTTCTTGATACATGATGGTCGAGAGAAAATCTGGATCATACTTTCATTGAGGATGAAATTAGTTCAATACACAAGCAGTGTTTATGGTCATTTCAAGTTAAATGTTGTGTACCGGTTACAGAAAAAAATGCTGGTTCAGACCAAGACTGGAATCTTGAATCTCTGGCACTATAGGTGAATGGTCTACCAACTGAGCTATTAAGAATGCTATATTCAGATGATCTATTTCCAATAAAACTGACAATTGTAAGATTTTATATTCAGATAATTTAATCTCTACAGTTTTACAATTACAACTGAACAAGACAGTCACAGCTATATTTTCATTTGCATTGTGTGTTTCCTATTTCCCAAGTTTGAGAGGAATGACTTTCTATCTTTGACATCACTTGTTACCAAACTTTGTGATTTACATTTCTTTGACATCAGAAATGGCATAATAAGCAAAACAACATCCATCAGTGTGCATAATTGTTTGGAGTGTTTAACAAATATATAGAAATTCAACTGTTTTGAAATAATGTGCATTGCCAATATTAATGCTATATTTTTGTTTGACATGTTAATTGAATACAAATTTAATGTTGTGTATGTTTGTTTAGATACCAATTGTTGATGATGAAATGAAGATGGCAGCTGGAGAAGTGGAAGAAGATGGTAAGATGTCTGGGTTATTTCATTTTCCAATTATGTCAAAATTATTTTTCTTTGCTCTTTGTGGTGCTTAGTTACAATTTTTATAACCCCCAATGAAGTTTAGGGGATATATAGAAATCCTTCTGTCCTTCAAAAATCTGTTAATCTGTCCATCTGGCTGACCATCCCAATATTGTGTCCACGGCGGGAGGGATATAAGTAAGCTTCACTGACAGTTATACGTGTAGTTTGCTATATCTTCTATCAAATTTATGTATTTGTGAATGGAAAATTATTTTTTCAATATTTGTTTATTTAAAGAAAGTTCGGGTTTTATTAAATAACATGAAATAATGTTAAGCGTGACTGATATCCAGTCAGTGTTGAACAAGAAAAATTTGGTCTACAATTTCTGCCAGTTCAATAAGATCTCTTATTACTGAAGATCTATAAACACTTAGAACATAAAAACTCTTTTATATACATGTAATTAATGGTGTTTAATTTATTCCCAGTATTTTGCAATACTTTTTGCAATCTCTACTTTGAAAATGATATGTTAGTTTATTCAGGGTGTTATAGATATAATTTTGATGTTTGTATTACAGAGATGCAGACTGGTGGAAATGTACAGAAACTGGTGACAGCAGATGGTACCTACGCCACACAAAGTGCATTTAGTACTGTATCAACCAGTGTAAAGAAAGAGGAAAAGTATGTATATGTAACATGGTTTTAAAAGCTGTTTTAATTATAGGCAGTTTGGACAAATTACACAAATTATTACAAATACAAAGAGGATTATTAGAGAGGCATTAAATGTATTGATATGTACAGAATCTTATTTCAGTCCTGTTTCATCCCCCATGCATTGTTTAACTATTAAGTACTTGTATTTTTCTGATGAAGTACAGAGGAGGTATGACATACTCCCATAATGAGCATATGTGTAGATGTTGTTAAAATCAGCATCAATGTTGGCACTAGTTGCTAAATTCAGTGTTGATGTGGGCACTAGTTTGAGAATTGGTGTTGATGTCGGACTTGTTGTTAAAATTAGTGATGCGGACGCTAGGTTTGAAAAGCTTTCTGTTTGACTTGATCTGCAGATAAGCTTACTATTTTTCTGATGACTCTTGTTTGTTAACATTGTTTTCCATGTCACATTTAATATAAATTGAACTAATTATTTATTTTCATTTTGTTTAGACCACCAATGAGACAATATCTGATGGATGGAGACTTCTTTGTTGGTGCAGCCTTATCTACGACTCTGACCAAGTTAGCATTACGGTTCCTTGCCACCACCAAGGATATCAAAAGACAGAATGTAAGAATAATATACAAATTTACAAAAAATTCAGGTTTTGGCATTGGAACTGCCGATTTTTAATATGGTTTCACTGACTTCTCTAAAGAATTAATTTTGATAGCTTCACCTTTTTATTAAAAATGAAATATTCTATTGTTATGGTTTTGAACCATACTACAAGACTAAAGGTTTTGAAACCTAACATTTATAGACATAACATTTTAGTGATTTAAGAGTGATTAAGATAATGTTTTTGATTCATATTATTTTTCTTTATCAGGCATTTGTAGCAGAAGCTATGTTGATTATGGCCACCATAATTCACCTTGGAAAATCTGGACTCCCAACAAAGGTATATTAGGATGATTTTGATAATGCTTTGATGTTAATGTTAATTCAATGTGCCCAATTTAAAAAATATTTTCTTTAAATCAACATGATCAAGACACCAACAAAAAACTTTTTAAAGACCTTTTTGTATAATGCTGAAGGAAAATAAAAGTTTTTATGCTACACCTGCAGTGCGATAAGGAATTGCAAATAATATTGTATATTTTATTTTAATGCAACTTAAACACCAGTGTCCTATTTCTGATCTCGAAGAATAATGACTTACTTTTCATAATGCAGAGTGAGCAGCATGTGTAGGAACTTAACTATTTTCAAATTAAATGTTCTTGTTAATTTCTAATTTGATTAATTCTCATAGAAATGGTGTTTTTGATTGGTTGTATAGATAAATATTTTGTCAGAATTGGAGTTAAATCTTTAACACTGTATATTGGTAGTAGGTTGTAACATTTTTTTTACACATTTGTGTCATGAATTGCCATTTTGTTTTTCATATCTATATTAACATTTACATAGCCATTGATGATTGTCAGAGTTTAATGCCAACATATGGCATGTAGGCCAATTTGTTGAATGTACATAAACTTTAACTAACCATTAACGCCTTTTACTGCAGCCTATAACAGATGATGACTTGGACAGAATTGCTACATGTTTGAAGATATTAGCAGAGAAGAGTCCCCTAATGGAGGAGATATTTAACAAAGACTGTAGAGAATCATTGTCTACCATGTTAGCTGCTAAATTGGAAGAGGAAAAGGAAAATCTCAAAGTAGGTGTTATACATAAATATTAGGTATTAACAAACCCCTTACCCCAAACCCTTACCCTGACTTTAGAGAATCATTGTCTACCATTTTAGCCGCTAAGCTTGAAGAGAAGAAGGAAAATCTCAAAGTATGTGTAATACATAAATTTTACTAGGTATTAATGAACCACTGGCTCAAAAGTAATTGAGAGGGTTAGGATCTTACAACAATTCTGGTACCATATCATTAAATACCATTTTGTCATCATTATCTCTGGTGGCCATTCAGAGGTTTACAGTATTTTCTTGTCTTCTCATTTCCATTTCACCACGGAGTCACCAGATGGGAGAGAGGGTAGGAAATGTAAATTTAACGGTAGATAAATGTAAATAAAATGTTTCAGACTGGGTACCCAATTATTTACAATGCCTATTGAATTTATTATACCAAAATAATCGTAATTTGACTATTTAATTAAGAAGTTTAAAGTTTGAAATATTTGTGGGTTTAAATACATGGCATATTTCTATTGTACCATGTAGATAATGTTTTAGCTTTGCTGTTACAATTAAAATTTTACATTTTATCCAATCATTCTCTTTTATCAATATTTTTATTGATGAATTTATAAATTGTTTTTGTTTATACATGTATTTCAGTCCTCAGATAAGAATGTAGTCAAGGTACAGGCAGATGATCCTATAGCATTTGGACAGTTGATTAATAAAGGAGAACTTGGAGCCACAGAGGTAAATAGTAGTACAGAAATATTGTACAATACTGATATCAGCCTTTACTGATTTCATACAGACCTTATTCACCTTACAAAAAGTCTTCTGTGTCAAAATACCATATGCAACCTATGCATACAGGAGTTAAGGCACTAATTTGCTTTTCCTTTGGTAGCTCTGTTAGTGGAGTGCTCACTCTATTACAGTAAGGTGGATGTCAGGTTCAACCAAGTCTCACTAAGACATAGCAATTGTTCTTTCACCAAGCAAATAGAGTATCCTTCAGAAATGTAGGTGTTGCATGCTAAAGAACATTGTACTGCACATCGTACTGAGCGCATTGCAAAGGTAAAACATTCTGCCTCTTCACCTATAGCTGGTGACATCTCAAAATAAGTGAAATATTCTTGACTGGGATTTACATGCAAAACCACATTCAGTAAATCAATCAATTTGTTTTTAGTAATAAGTTTTGGATTCAATAAATTTAATTGATACGGCAAATACAAACATTTTATAGTTTACAACTTTGAATATATACCATATTGAATCATTTAAGAAAATTAATTCATTTTGATGTTATTTTTACAGAACATGTTTGAATTGACCTTATCCCAGGCACTTGGTATGAGTTCCAAGAAGGAAAATGATCCAATTGGTGCATCTAAACTCAATAAGGTAACATGTAAAACTTTGTTGTTTTATTGTTCAATATTGTGTAAATATAAAATCAATTTCCCAGATATCATGTTTATTGCTCCTGAATGTCAAAATGCAACTAAGTTTTAAAATAGAATTCATAGACATTACTTGTTGGGGGTGTGGTTGGGATTTGGAATGTGACCACTGACTACAGTTTTCAAAAAGTCTTGTTCTTGTGCTTTTGCAATACATTACATGTATATGCCATGTACTGTTAATTCTCTCTTTTCTTGTGATATATATTTATTTTGTGCTACTTATTCCTGTTCCGTATAAAAAATATATAAATACATAAAATATATAAAATATATAAATATGTATGCATCTATGTGTAAATTACTAGTTAGAGGTATAGACATGTACAT
Source organism: Anadara kagoshimensis (assembly GCA_021292105.1). Classification (NCBI taxonomy): domain Eukaryota; kingdom Metazoa; phylum Mollusca; class Bivalvia; order Arcoida; family Arcidae; genus Anadara; species Anadara kagoshimensis. The sequence continues at coordinate 69,306,118 of CM037865.1, read as the reverse complement.
ACAACAAGCACATGCTACATTTTACATGTATTCTCTATTTTAATATTGTTGTTATGTCATTTACAGGTGACACAGCTTACAGGATTTTCTGATCCAGTATATGCTGAAGCTTATGTTAATGTTAACCAGTTTGATATTGTACTGGATGTACTGGTTGTGAACCAGACAGCAGACACTCTACAGAACTTAACTGTGGAACTGGCCACTCTAGGTAAGTAATGGTGTATATACTGGTCCTTATGTTAACCAGATTGATATTGTACTGGATGTACTGGTTGTGAACCAGACAGCAAACACTCTGCAGAACTTAACTGTGGAACTGGCTACTCTAGGTAAGTACTGGTGTATATACTGGTCCTTATGTTAACCAGATTGATATTGTACTGGATGTACTGGTTGTGAACCAGACAGCGGACACGCTACAGAACTTAACTTTGAAACTGGCTACTCTAGGTATGTGCATATACAAATGTATTCACTTGTTAAGTTAAATGTTACAGAATATTTATGAATCCACATCTATTTACTCAAAAAACAAAATAAATAAATAAATAAATAGAAAGAAAGAAAAATTTCACATCATATTTGTAAAAATACGGATAATCTGCCTAAAAAGAATCCGCACGTCTTATCTCAATAGTCCTGTCACTCATATAAAACAGTTTTAACTTGTTAAATCTGAAACAATGTGTGTGAAACTATAAATATCAATGACAAAACCAACTCGCATAGATTATGTTATGATTTATTATACATTTTATTTATCAAGTTTTTATCTGTTAACAGGTGATTTAAAGTTGGTAGAGAAACCATCTCCAATTACCATGGCACCACATGACTTCTGTAACATCAAGGCTAATGTTAAAGTAGCTTCCACTGAGAACGGAATTATATTTGGAAATATAGGTAAATATTTTAGTTCTACTTATTTTATATTGGACCAGAAGGTGTAGAATGCCTACACCTATTGGTAACAAATGTCAACAATGTTGTGTAATTTAGAAAGTTGTAGCTAGGTACTAGTAACACAACCTTGGCAATATTTGCCAGAGCAACCACATAGTTACAACAAAATGCAAGCGTGCGTTATTGAGTGCACTGTGCATGGAACTAGAAGCACTATAAACATCATTTCTTAACAATTCAATGGTTAAATATTGATCACATGGTGCACTTGTGGACCCTATTGAGCTATGAAATAAGTCATCACTAGTTTAGATAAAACCATCACACGTAATTATCACCAACCCCAGGCTTCATTCTGAAGTTGATGCTTTGTGAAGCCAAGTCTGTCTTTTCATTTGTTTAGATTAATTTTATTTCTATTTCAGTGTATGATGTGACTGGAGCTGCCAGCGATCGTAACTGTGTCGTACTGAACGATATCCACATTGACATCATGGATTATATTGTACCAGCAGTGTGTACTGATACCGAGTTCCGACAGATGTGGGCGGAGTTTGAGTGGGAGAACAAAGTCGCTGTCAACACGAACATCCACGATTTACAGGAATTCCTTAAACATGTAATTAAATGTACCAACATGAGATGTCTTACTCCAGAAAAGGTCAGCATAATATTTCTGTTATCTCTATGAATTACTGATTTATGTCACCAGATAATTGAACATCTACTGTCTACGGCTTGATTGGAGATGTCTCTCTAGATGTACAAAATTGAAGAATTCAAACAAAATTTCCCTATGAAGTTAATGCATTGTCATGTTTACTGTACATAGTAAAGCTGGTATCCAACATGTATATCTCTTGTAGGTTTGCCTTGGTTTATCCTGGTGATATTGTGATGATGTTTTGTTTCTGGAGTTTAATAAAATATAGTTTTTCTTCTTTATAGAAGAGAAAAAGAAGAGATATTTCTCCTGGATAAATAAATGACTAGATCTTGGCAAGTTCTTATTTTACATGTTGTTGTGAAATTATTGTAATCGCCAAAATACTTGACAACTAATCACAAATCTAAAACACATAATGTACTATTGTAAAATATAACTTCACCTCGCATGCAATAACTAATTTTGCTAATTGTATTGTTTTGTGTTTTCAGGCTTTGAAAGGAGAATGTGGTTTTATGGCAGCCAATATGTATGCTAAATCTATATTTGGTGAAGATGTATTGGCTAATTTGAGTATTGAAAAACCGGCTTACATTTCCCAAGATGCACCTGTACAAGGCCACATCCGTATAAGGGCTAAGAGTCAGGTAAAGACACTGATTAATAAAATACAATTGTGTGACATTTTGCATTTAGATATAGATATATGTTTAATTTGTAAATACAAAGTAACATATAGTGTTACGATCTATCTGAAATCAAATTTTAAGCTCCTGTACAAAGTACAGAAGGACTTTTGAAACTCCTTTTATATGTTGGGATCCAACATTAAAGGTTTTGAGGTTAAAGTTCATGAACTCATGTTGTACCAGGTACTCCTTTGTATTTTGAGATCCCACATTAAAGATTTTGGTGAAAATAAAGTTATTAAACGAACAAATGGAAAATATTTTTGAGTGAATAAACGTGTTGATGTATTAAATGTTTTTCTGACTTTTGGAAAATGAAGCTTTAATTTTAATACTTATAAGTAAATAGAACATGAAAATAAACATTAACTTATGATTTTATATCACATTGAGTACATGCTACGGGTGTTGGAAGCTAAACAGGTCTTTACTCTTCCAGAGCAGCCATCCTCACTTCCCTGGTAGAAGTTTACATGTTTAACTTAATTTGCCATTTTTCTAAGTTTTTACTTGGTTTGGAATTATGATTTGGACATGGATTGGTATGTTCGTTTTTTATTCTAATACATGTTATGATGTATTAGCTTAATTTTCAGTTATTGTAATAAATGCTGTTTTATTATTTGTAGGGTATGGCATTGAGTATGGGAGACAAGATTAACCTGTCACAGAAGAAAGTAGGAAAAACAGCTGTAAAGGAATCTAGTTAATTTGCAAATCTACATCTTTACTCATAACAGTGATTAGGAATTTATTAAGGGATCTAGTTTATTTGATATTACAGATTTGGAACTTAGCAGTGCTTATGAATTCATTGATATGTCATAATTTGGATTTTTGTGTAAGACAGTGCTTTGAAATATAATTTATTAATTATAAAACGATATTTTTTCCCTAACAAATAGAGGTATTTACATTTATATCTGTGGGCTTTATTATTAGTGTCAAATTTGTGAAATGGAATATGTTTATTATCAGTGCCTATTGGTGAAATAAATAATTATGAATAAGAATAATTTATAAATTGGGTATTTAGACTTGAAGAACTTAGAGGTGGTGTTGTAACTTAAGAAAAGCAATTATTTGAATGTACATGTGCATTAAACAATTTACAAACACACTTGCATACATGTATATTATAAACACACATGCATCCAAATACTCATACATGGGAATACATACATATACAAATGGGGACACGCACACACACACACAGATATTAATCGGAACATGTATTGTAAATTCTAAAATAAAAGTTGTGTTTCATTCTAAGCATTGTGTTATTATTTATTAAACACTTTCACCTTAACAAAGGTTTGATCCCATGTGTTGAAGTTAAAATATGACGTACATGTGGTATAATTCTTGTCACAAGCACAAGTGCAAGATAGAGTCAACACATACCAACTTTATTGCACAAATCTTGCATTCCAATTTAGAGACCTACTTGTACTTATTCCTCTTCATCTCGGGTGAGACATAAGGCTGCAAATCTCTTCTCGCCACTTGGGTCTGTCTTTTGCAAGATTCTGTGTGTCACCTCTTGAAAGTCCACCTTCCTTCATATCTGTCATAACCGTTTTTTCATGATTTTGGCATTCCAGCTTTTCATTTACCATTACCGGGTTTACCAATTGAGAGGAAATACCACTATTTTCTGAAGTCATTTTCTCATAACATCACCAAAGCAAATAAGTGTGATTTTGACTTGATGCAACACATACATTATCCATTATCATTAAATTTGTAGAAATGCTGTAAATTGGGGAATTATCACATTTGTTTTGTTTTCACATAAAGTTGCTAAACTAAGAAAAATAATTTACTTGCATTTGCACTTTCATCCGACAGATGTAAGTAAAAGAAATAACTCAAGATAACGTTTCTCGTGAAAATTAACAAAAAGTGAACATTTCTTGACTTGCTGTAGAGAACTTAGCCTTGATGGAATATACAGAGGAATCCTTATTTTACTAAAGTTGTTTTTGAAAAAAGTGTTACCAGTGAAGATAAAGTATGTTTTATCACTATGCAGTCTGGCCAAGTGGTATAAAGCGCTGGCTTATGAATCACAGTGCCTGTCACAGCATAGGTTCCAACTCTGACAGATCTTAGTGTGAGGAATTTTGTCATTTCATTTGCCAAGAGACAACTGCAGTAGCTATGTGGTAGAGTGTTTGCTCCATAAATGGGAGGTAGTGGGTTCGAACCCTGACCAGGTCTGACTCAAGATTTGAAAGTGGGTAGTGAGTCTAGCAACTATTCTATCAACAAGCACTCTACATTACAAAATGATAATCATGGTTTTTTCGGATGAGAACTTAAAATAAATGAGATCCTATGTTACAGTAGGCTTGGCACGATAAAGAACCCTGCTGTATAATGCCATAAGTGCAACACATTGGCAAAATTCCTGCACTTTCGCTTATAGCTCGCGACATCTCCTTTTAATTGAAATATTCTTGACTTGGACGTTAAACACCATTACTCAACTAACATGGCAACAGTAGATAGCCTGACCAACCTAATAGAAGTGAAAAAGATTCTGACAAGAGTACAAGTAAGAAAATAAGAAGGGAATTTATTTTAAGATGATATTATCAAGGGATTAGTAATGCTACTAGTAATTCATACAAAACTCATTTGTAGTAGAAAATGACTATAAAATGGATTACAAGTTTGTTAAGTTTAATGTTTCATCCAATGTTGGCCCTTATTGTGCCATACAAATGTCTAATTTTATAACTAGTCTTAGCCCTAATTGGACAATTTAACACCATCACACAGATACCAAAAAGTGAATGTAGACTTATTTGAGTTATGAGTTGGCAAGTGAAAGTAAAAGTGAAAGTAGATTTTACTAAAATTAACTAAATGTAAATCTTTTTTTTATTTAAATGATTACAGTTATTTTAGTAATTATAATTCTTATATTCCAATATTGGTGTCTTAATTAAATACATTGTTTGTGTTATAATTAAACTTTACTGTAATTAGTATCTGATACTATCAGTTCAAAAATTTAAAATGGTCAAATGTTTTATCCAATTTTAAACCTTCTTGTGCAATGAACCAGTTAAATATTTTATCCAATTTTGGACTTTTTTCTTCTTCTTTTTTTTTTTTTTTTTTTTTAATACAAATTTGGCCCTTATGAGGCAATATGTGTATTTGTGCCTAAAAAAAAAGAAAAAAAAGAGCATCCTCACAATTATGTAGATTACATGTACCTTAAAGTGAACATATACTTTTTTGTGTAGTGATTTGGAAAGTGAAAGTGAAAGTAGATAAACTGAATTTAAAGTTATTATCTCCCTTTATTAATGTTTAAATTTGTTAAAACTTAGTTAAAAAATATATCATGGCTTTTTATAGAGGTTTAAACAGATCAATTTGTTTTCCAAAAAAATATAGATTTCCAATTGGAACTTCAATATCTCATATATTGTGCTAAATTTTAAGCAATGCTTTCAAATTATAATTTTTCTTTTGAAATATGCAAATGATTATACACCGATGGATTAAATATTTTAATCAGGTTGCATTTATTAGTGAAGAGAGCATCTATCTGATGTATGCTAGGTCCGGAGAGTTTGGGTTATCATGAAATAAGTCCATACGTCCCATCTCACAATTAGACCTAGTAATTTTTCTTTCTTATTATAACAACATAAATATAGAATAATGAATAACAAAGACTGCCACTTGATAAATATATTTAATATAAAAAATTAACAAGTATATCAACAATAATAGATTTCATAAATCTGAATTAAAACATTACAAATATTTAATAAAAATCACTGTATAAAAACAAAAAGTTGCCAATGCCCTTCCTTTTCATAAACTATCCCAAAGGTACTGAATCGACTTTTAATTGTAGTAAAGAATTTACATGTACCCAATTTCATTACAATCAGAAGCAGAACGTTACTGTAACTTTCTATATAATTATTACTCATTACTGCAAGGTGAGACAAAAAAATTCTCATGAAAGTTACAAAATGTTACATGAAAGGACAACTTGGGATTCCTTATGAAACTATGAAAAAGAAAAAAAAAGAAAAAGAAAGGCATTAAGATGATACCAGATTGGTTTAGATTTTACAATGAGTATATACAGCATGGTATTCAATGTCTTATCTATTCTGGGGTAAGTTGTTCGAAGCTTGATTAGTGTAATTAATTGATTAGTCAAAAATTGAATTTTGGATAATTTCACATACATTGTGAAATTAATGTTAAAATGTAGAAAATGATTAAAAATTCCATCAAACTAAAGTAGGTTGTAATAAAATTATTGATTCCATAATGGTATTTTGTTTTTATTCATGTGTTAAATTTCTGCTATTCATTGATTAAACTAATCAAGCTTCAAACAACTGGGGCCTGATAGTTTATGTATAAATGTCAAGTTTTAACATTGACAATTTAAACAATTTTATTGTACTGATAAATGTCTTCTTGAAATAATATGTCAAAAAATCCTATTTCCACTTCCTTGTTGTTATCATGGGTAACATGGCTTTGGCTCAGTAACTTAAAGTTTTCCCAATAGTTAGGAATACTAAATATTAAATGTATATGAAGGCATTTTAAAAGTGTGTGTATTGTAACCATTAAAATAAGTGCTCTGGGTGACAGAAGGGTGGTTGTAATAATCATTGGGTATCTGTAATGATAAATTTTGTCAATTTCACAATGCAAATAACAGAAATGTACTGCTTCCTTAAAATTAATACTTGTATGTATAAAACCTAAAAAATATATATGCACCTGTTGTTTATATGATTTACACACAAACTTCTATCAAAGAAGATAATGCAAAATAAAATAATATGAACACATTGTAATTTTTTACATAGTAAAGTTTACATACATAGCTATATTCACCAAAAATCACATTTTTAATGCAACATCTGTTAATCTGTAGCAGTGTTTGTCTTTGGCATTCTAGCAAAAATACTGTATTATTCGACAATATACCACTGGTAAATGTTGATCATTTCAATTCTAACATGACTTAGATAAAATGATTGAAATAAACATTGCAAACTTTTTCTTCGGAAGTACAAGGTCCATTGAAACAAGTTGGCTGTTGATATTACCTCCATTGAAATAAATTATTTTATGAATGAAAATTACATCACAACCATTGTTCGCGACACGAAGCATGATGTCATAAGATAAGCAAAGGAGTATGTCATTAACGTGAAACAGCGATGGGTATATCATTTGTTATACCACGGCTGGCCTCTTCATGTTTCATGTGAAGGAAAATGTAGGTCATGTTATAATTAAATTAATTATTCTGATTACACATGTCTCAAACTGACACCCTTTATCATCCTGGTTACATAAATCAGAACCCGGCACCATTCAGGTCACACATTCTGTAAGGTCTGGTTTTAATCTGTACCAGTACTTGCCTTTGACATTCCGGTAACAATGCTGTCAATATTCAAATTCATCATTCTAATAATTTCCTGAAATCAAATAGATACAGGGACATCAGACCATTAAACAGACACTGGTAAGTTAAGAGGAGTGTTCAGTTTGTCGGGGTTCTGTTTAGTACTGGACACAGGGGAGTGGGAGTGAATGAAATGGTGTTTTATGTATCAACTAACAATATTCCACTTACACTGAGACAACATCACCAATAGGTGAAATAGCATGGATTTAACATTCAGGAATGAAGATTAGTAGGGCCCATGGCTACTAAAAATCAGTCTGGGCCCCTTAATTTTTACACATTTTATCTATTTATTACTATTACAACTTCTTTTCTGAAGTGAGCTGGGCCCCTAACTCAAACTAGTTAAGCTTCATCCCTGAACATTTGTTCATGTGTTATTATATACTGCCATCCATAAATTCTCATACATGTTTAAAACTGGTACCATCATTACAGACTGAAATCTGTGCAAAATGAAATGGTTGAAAACATCATTATGTTTACTTAGTGTTTTAGCTAAAATAGGGTTTTTATCTTTTTATTGTTTTCCTCAAAAATCCAGAAAATTCCAAGAAAATTGATTGTTTCGAAAAACGACTTTATTGCATACATTTAGATCATTAATCTGAGATATCACTTTCAAATACAGACAAAACTAAAATATTATAATTATTATCATTCTATGAACAAATCTGATATGATAATTATGATGTAAACCTATCGGAAATATAAATTTGTAAAGTTATTTATGGATGGCAGTATATATGTTCAAGTTTAATTATTATGTGTGTATCTATGTGGCATTATTATATCACTATTATTTCACTTATATTGAGACATTATCAGTGTAAGGTTGCAGAAATATATTCATTTGGATTTAACATGTTCATATGCTATTACATGTATATGTATATGTGTTCCTCTGTTTGTGTGTGTGTTCAATAACCTTATTACTTTTCACTTATACTGAGATATCATCAACAATGTGTTAAGTTGAAAAAAATATACCAATGTGGGTTTAAAATGTGTCCATTTGCTGTAATGAATGTGTGTGTGTGTGTGTGTGTCCTACCAGAGTTGCAACATAATCTTCAAACTGTAAGTTTTCTATCACATTGAAGTGGTCTGTGTCAGCTACATCTATATATAATGATGACACGCCTCCTTCCAGTAATTCCTATTAAAATTAAACCACAACAATCAGGAAAATTGGAACTACATGAGTGTAATAATCTGATTTGACAATTACTGAATAATGTATCATCAAACATGCATGTATTTAATAAATCTTTCACACAGTTCAGTGACCACTAAGAAGCAATATGATAAATGCTAAAAACTTTTAAAATGTATAATCACCTTTTAAATATTATATAATTTTGAATTGCACATGTATTTAGATATGAATTGCTGTGTTTCTATCAAAAGAGGAAGTGTTGGTTTTTCCTGGTCCGTTTAGACAAAATCTCTGCTACTAGCTATAGAAAACCAAATAAATGTGAATAAAAATTGATATTATTCATTTACTTATATCTAGTCATAACAGGAGATCTGTATGCAAATCCTTGATGAGCTTTGAATATTTCTGAACCGAGTAAAATGTTGGGGCTATGGGGATGTAACACGTTAAAAAATAGGCAAATGGCAGACCTTGTTGTGCATAGGATGTAAAACGTCACCAAAGACATCACATCAAGTGTAAATATCACCATTTTGGCCATATAAAATCCCCATAGTGCCAACATTTTCCTTTCTACAGAAATACTTTATGACAATCACGGATGTGCACAAAAATTAAGTTATGACTAGGCACATGTAAATGAACAATATCAATATTTATCCAGATTTATTCGATTTTTTATGGAAAAAAGCGTAATTCACTGTCACAAACAGACCGACTCTGATAGTAGTTCTTCCTTAAGCATAAGAGCCAAGTTTTACTAACATTCAATGCAAGATGAACCTTCCTCAGTTTTAGGGCTCAGTTTTACAAACATTAAATTCAGGTGATCATTCCTAAGCTTTTAAATGGTCCAATTTTATGAACACTTAACTCAGTTGGTCACAATTCTCCTCATAATATACATACACCTACCTTCTGGAAATCTTCACTCTGTGATCTGAATGTAGGTGGATCATATTGACCTACCTTCTGGAAATCTTCACTCTGTGACCTGAATGTAGGTGGATCATATTGACCTACCTTCTGGAAATCTTCACTCTGTGACCTGAATGTAGGTGGATCATATTGACCTACCTTCTGGAAATCTTCACTCTGTGACCTGAATGTAGGTGGATCATATTGACCTACCTTTTGGAAATCTTCACTCTGTGACCTGAATGTAGGTGGATCATATTGACCTACCCTTTGGAAATCTTCGCTCTGTGACCTGAATGTAGGTGGATCATATTGACATACCTTCTGGAAATCTTCACTCTGTGACCTGAATGTAGGTGGATCATATTGACATACCTTCTGGAAATCTTCACTCTGTGACCTGAATGTAGGTGGATCATATTGACCTACCTTCTGGAAATCTTCACTCTGTGACCTGAATGTAGGTGGATCATATTGACCTACCTTCTGGAAATCTTCACTCTGTGATCTGAATGTAGGTGGATCATATTGACCTACCTTCTGGAAATCTTCACTCTGTGACCTGAATGTAGGTGGATCATATTGACCTACCTTCTGGAAATCTTCACTCTGTGACCTGAATGTAGGTGGATCATATTGACCTACCTTCTGGAAATCTTCACTCTGTGACCTGAATGTAGGTGGATCATATTGACCTACCTTCTGGAAATCTTCACTCTGTGACCTGAATGTAGGTGGATCATATTGACCTACCTTTGGAAATCTTCACTCTGTGACCTGAATGTAGGTGGATCATATTGACATAACTTCTGGAAATCTTCACTCTGTGACCTGAATGTAGGTGGATCATATTGACCTACCTTCTGGAAATCTTCACTCTGTGACCTGAATGTAGGTGGATCATATTGACATACCTTCTGGAAATCTTCACTCTGTGACCTGAATGTAGGTGGATCATATTGACCTACCTTCTGGAAATCTTCACTCTGTGACCTGAATGTAGGTGGATCATATTGACCTACCTTCTGGAAATCTTCACTCTGTGACCTGAATGTAGGTGGATCATATTGACCTACCTTCTGGAAATCTTCACTCTGTGACCTGAATGTAGGTGGATCATATTGACCTACCTTCTGGAAATCTTCACTCTGTGACCTGAATGTAGGTGGATCATATTGACCTACCTTCTGGAAATCTTCACTCTGTGACCTGAATGTAGGTGGATCATATTGACCTACCTTCTGGAAATCTTCACTCTGTGACCTGAATGTAGGTGGATCATATTGACCTACCTTCTGGAAATCTTCACTCTGTGACCTGAATGTAGGTGGATCATATTGACCTACCTTCTGGAAATCTTCACTCTGTGATCTGAATGTAGGTGGCATTATCGACTTTGCGTTCGATCAATAGTTGCGCATGCGCTAATTTTTCGGTTACTTTCGACCTGAAGCTAACAAAGAATTATGAAGGATTGAAACTTATTTCTTAAATAAAATATTGAAAGATCAAAGATATCAAATTATTCCTGTTATCATTAAAAAGTAGAAAATGAGAGGAATTTTATGGTACTTTTTAATCTGAAATATTTTAAGAAATTTTTGGGGCTTTTTTAGTTTGAAATTTAAGAACTTTACAATATAGATAAAGAAGGAAATATGTTGACGTGGTTGCTTAAAACAGTCATATCAATAATTTTACTTTCATTTTCGAAAAAGTTCCTGTTATAGCTAAAAAGAAGACATTTTGACGATTCCAATGGTGTATAACATGAGAAAATAAATAAATAAACAATTGGGGCTTTTTTAACTTTAATATAAAAATAGGCACTATTTTTGACCAACTGTAGCAGTCATCTTAACCCGTCACCGTATATATACAGGTGATGTATAATGGTTTATATAGGAAAAACATGCACCTGGTTTAATAATTTACTTATTTTGACTTTAATGTGGATATTTCTTAAAACTTTCAAATTATTTCATATTCTACAATTTTTTCTGCATCTTACTATATTTTTTTCATAATTTTATGATATTGGCAAATTACTTCAAAATTACTTTGAAAATAACCCTTAAATTAAATAACACATATACATTCGTATGGTCTTATATAGAGTGATATAGTAAAAAGGTGATCAATTACATAAATAGGCTTACTTTGAGTGACAAAAACTCTAAAAATTTAAGGAAAAGTCTGACACTTTCAAATCGTTCCACATTCTACAATTTTTTCTGCATCTTAAGACATGTTTTTTGAAATTGTACGGTAATGGCAAATTACTTCAAAATAAGTTTAAAAATTTGTATGATTTTACGGATAACGATATTTTTCGCATAGATTTACATGGTAATTATGTGAAAATTTGCACAGGGATGCTTGTTTTAATCTTCAAATACATTTTTAATATAGAAAATGTATCACTTTCACATCGTTTCATATATTTTACATTTTTCTCAAATTAAGATTTTTTTTTAATAATTTTCCGACAATGGCAAATTACTTCCACATTCTTTTGAAAATTATTAAAGCGGTATATATTTGTTTCATAACTCAGTTTAATGTCAACTATTAAATAAATAAATAAATAAATAAATAAATAAATAAATAAATAAATAAATAAATAAATAAATAAATAAATAAATAAATAAATAAATAAATAAATGTTTCGAAAGGTCTTTTTGTCTGCATCTCTGGTGACTGCGAGACTATTTCTTTTTCCTTTTTCCCACGCGGACTGTCATTGTTTTTATTTAGTAATTTTTGTTAGAAAAGGACCAGTTACGGATTTATCGTTAACCAGGTGATATTTCAACTAATGCCTCGCTTGTATATTCAGATGCGGGACATTCCCCATTAATGGAAAATCACCTTCATACTAATCCCTTTGCATATTCGAAGGGTATCCCGCTACCGATCCTGTCTCAAAGAGGATAGATTTTGTGCATCTTATCTATGTCAATTAATCACCTATAAACCGGATATCGCTAATTAACTCTACCCATTAATGTAGCATCTGAAAACAGCTTCATTATTGTGTACTACAGATTAAAATTTGTGTCAGTCATAATACATAATATCACAGATGCAGTGTCTCTCTCTCTCTCTCTCTCTCTCTCTCTCTCTCTCTCTCTCTCTCTCTCATAGTTTTAAACATCTCATTATGACATAAAAGTACAAAAAAAAAAATAATAATAATAATAATAAAATAAAATAAAATATAAATAATAAATAATAATTTAATTTCTCTGACTTCCCCCACATTTATTTGTTCTACCAGCAGACTATTAAGCTAATATGATAACTGCATGTAAAAAAGAAAAAAAAGGAGTTAGTAAAAAACAAAGAATTCTAAGAGAAATCAAACAGACCAACGAAAATTATTTGGAAAATAATAAACCTATAAATGAGGAAATAGAAAACTTGAATGAATATGCAATAAAAGAAAAACTATCGCAACTGGGAATAAAAACAAGAGCTAGTTGAAGTATTAAGAGATGCGTTGAGAAGTACTGAATAATGAATAAATTTTTGCAACTGTGAATACTCTATATGGTAGTAACATTTTGCGGTGACTGGTAACTGTGTGCACATATTTTAAGAAAATTTTAGATGATGAAATATGTATAATTAATGAGGAACTGATAAGCCCATGTCATAAGATTTATTTATTTATTTATTTATTTATTTATTTATTTATTTATATTTATTATTTATTTATTTATTTTATTTATTTATTTATGAATGTTTGATGATCAATAAACCATGTGAATGAAGTTTTGCCTTCACGTGTCTTGTGTGCAAATGTCTGTTGGGGGTGATTGATTGATTGATTGATTGACTGATTGATTGATTGATTGATTGATTAATTGATTGATTGATTGATTGATTCCAGTCGGATTAGTGAGCAATCACTTCTATCGGGTCGACGAATAAGCTATCAGGATATTTTTCTAGGTCCAAGTTGAATCAAGTCCCGGATTCAATATGAAGGAATGCATTCATCAATTTAACTGAACGGCAAAACCAACGATTGGCAGTAATCCTTGCCGCAAAATGTACGCGAAACATACAGATTAAAAACTAACTTATTGGATGAATATATATTATCAGATTAATTCAATTTATCTTGAAAGCGTAGAAAAATACTATTCATACGATATAAATATAGGTATATATCATGCGCGTGTGTGTGTTTTAATACAGAACTGTTCATAAAGTGAAAGCTATTTTTTTATTGATCTTACACATATGCATGTATGACTCAAGTTGGTCAATTTTTATCAGTTATGATTGAACTTTTGATAATTATGAAACAATATTTAATTTAAAAAAATTAACAAACAGTTAAACAAATAATCAAATAAAATCGGAAATATTTTGATAATTATGAAACAATATTTAATTTAAAAAAAATAACAGTTAAAAAAATAATCAAATAAAATCGGAAATATTTTAATATAAGTTAAAATAAAAGTTTTATATGTACATATAATGTATAAGAAAAAAGAAAATTATCTTTATCTTGTGAACAGCTCTAGTGAATATCTATCCTCTCGATTAAGACACGATCTTACCTATAAAGTACGAGTTAATTCCCTTGATTTACCGAACGATAAGTTCATAACATCATATTGACCTACCTTCTGGAAATCTTCACTCTGTGACCTGAATGTAGGTGGATCATATTGACCTACCTTCTGGAAATCTTCACTCTGTGACCTGAATGTAGGTGGATCATATTGACCTACCTTCTGGAAATCTTCACTCTGTGACCTGAATGTAGGTGGATCATATTGACCTACCTTCTGGAAATCTTCACTCTGTGACCTGAATGTAGGTGGATCATATTGACCTACCTTTTGGAAATCTTCACTCTGTGACCTGAATGTAGGTGGATCAATTCAGGATCATATTGACATACCTTCTGGAAATCTTCACTCTGTGACCTGAATGTAGGTGGATCATATTGACCTACCTTCTGGAAATCTTCACTCTGTGATCTGAATGTAGGTGGATCATATTGACCTACCTTCTGGAAATCTTCACTCTGTGACCTGAATGTAGGTGGATCATATTGACCTACCTTCTGGAAATCTTCACTCTGTGACCTGAATGTAGGTGGATCATATTGACCTACCTTCTGGAAATCTTCACTCTGTGACCTGAATGTAGGTGGATCATATTGACCTACCTTCTGGAAATCTTCACTCTGTGACCTGAATGTAGGTGGATCATATTGACCTACTTTCTGGAAATCTTCGCTCTGTGACCTGAATGTAGGTGGATCATATTGACCTACCTTCTGGAAATCTTCACTCTGTGACCTGAATGTAGGTGGATCATATTGACCTATAACCACTATAATCTTTCTATCTTTACTGTACTCTATAATCTTGTCTATGTGATGTTTAGGACTGTTATTCAAAGCTGTTTCTCTGGTTTATGTAGAAAAAAATATTAAAAATTTCACAGTCTACTTACAACATCAAATAATATTACAGAATAAGATAGTTTATTATGGGAAAAGTTCAAAGTAGTGAAGGAGCCTCTGCCGAGTGGTCCAAAATCTTCATCTGTATCACAGCAAGACTTACCACCTAGGTTCAAATCCCACTGGAGCAGATTATTTTTTTTCAACTGACTTGCCAATAGTGGTTTTCTTTTGGTACTTGGTTTCCTCCACTAGCCCAAAATTGACTGCCTAGCTATAAGTGAAAGAATCTTGACTTTGGAGTAAAATTACAATTACTCCATTCTACACCATTCAAAGTACAGCCAAACATGCCTTAAAGGCCAGCTCTACATAAGAACTGCCTCCTTTTAAAAGCCAGTAAAATTTTATTCAAAGTTCTATTACCTATAAGTCATGTTATTTGAACCTGTATATAAATTAGCTACTTGCCCATAAAAGTCACTTTCACTGGTTCCTATTGGTGGCCTTTATAGACAGGTTTGACTTTAGTGACAGTATCAACATATTAATTTTGATTTGACCAATTATTGATAAAATGACCAATGTTTTGATATCATACATATCACAATAAAAACTTACAGATTCATTTTGATTGGGTCATTGACATAGGAACTGACCAATGGTCTTACATCAAACACACCACTTACAAGAGCAGCACCTGAAACATAAACAACAGAGACAAATCACTATAGTTACAAGTGGAAAGTGACATACATAATGTAGTTTGTTGTTCTACAATATAGGAGAAATATTGTTCTAGTATACTGTAATGGAATCAAGTAACAAACAATGTTAGAAAACCTTAAAGTGTAATACCTTGTTATCTCTAAACCTTACAGACGATTTTGCTAGATCTTGAGTTATAAACCTTGAGGTTGCAGGTGTAATGTGACTGAGCTAGTTGTGTTGTAGTATTGTACAAATGGGCAAATGAACATGTATATACATGTAGTAGTTATTAATAGAATCTTACAATGGTAACAGGGTAAGAAAGTGATATCTAAAATGAGGATGAATATTTTCCTGTCCAGAACAAGCTTAAGCAAATTCTGGACATTTGAAATATTCATCTGAGTTTGAGATATCTCTGTCTTACCCTGTTACTGGTGTAGGATTCTTTTTCTCACACATTTGCACATAAAACCTGATTTGTATAGAAAAATTTGCATGAAATGTTCAGTTTTCATGTCACCATCCGTGCCTACTGAAAATGATGTAATTGATTTCTGTTGATGTTCTCGCCTAAAATTATTATGACGTCATCAATTTGGCGTGTGTAAGTGATTGTGATGTTGAAAAATTGTTGGTTGACTTCAGAACTTTTCTCATCTTATCAAGTCCTCAATGTTAAATCTAGAGCAGGTTAACTATTCGGGAAATTTAGTGTGTAGCCTGTCTCAACCCTAGGGCGAGAAAAGGAAATCCCACATAGGTAAAAACAAGGGATTTCCATGTCACAAGTGTGAGAAAATAGAGTGAATTAGTATCAGACTTTCTGGTTTTGATCATTTAATCTTGTAGTAGAATGCTTGCCTTTTACCCGAGAGGGTCAGGTTTGATTCTCAGCCCCGGTAATAGGTGAGGAAATTGATTTTTCATGTGTTTCCACCTTCCTGTTACACAGGTTAAGACTACTCCCTAGACTGATAATTACCTTTGATTAGAGATCTACTAATCATAAACTCTGACATCCAATCAACAGCTAACATCATGGCTGCTAAATGTCCACCAGCTGAGTGACCACACAGGTACACACCACTGTAACATGATATATATAAATAAAATGTATAGGTGAAATATATGCACATCCAATTTTTTTCAATTACTTTAAATTCACTTTTGTTAAAATATTATGGTTTATTTTGCAATCCACTTAATGAAAAATACACTACACATGCTAAATATACTACATATGCTATATGCAAAAGGTAAAATTCTATGTGAATATAAACATTAAAATCTCTAGGACATTTTTTTTTACAAAGTTAAGAGAAAATCTAGAATAATGTGATTAAATAAGTCATCCTCTATCTTTATTTTATCTACAATTGGTAGAATTTTTATTTATGCATTAGTCCACACTGGTGTTTGTCCATCATGAGTGACAATTTAAATAGATCCCTGTTGATTCTGATTTTTAAATCTACATAAATAACAATATCATTTCCAGTGTGAGGGTAAGTTAGATATTCATTGAATACCTCCAATTTAGTTCTATACTACAGTGTCCACTATCTTTCCATACTTTCATTAAGAAATGCATATTAAAAAAGAAGGAAATAAAGTATTATTGTTATCAAGATTATAAACATTTCATATCATTGGTTCAACAAAAGATAAAAACATCCTACCTTGACCCTCTTCTTTTGGCAAGGTTTAAAACATATGCAGTGGCTTTCTTGATTTGTGAGACAATCTCATCCATGTTAGCTAAAATTGACAAAATTATAAAATACAATGTAGTTACAACATTTAAAAGTAAACCTTTTAAATATCATAAATAAATAAAGTTTTTATTTTGTTACAGCCAAGCATATCTATTATGACCAAGTAATGTGTACTAATTGTAGCGATTTGAGTAGATCATTTGCATATAGTGCAGGAGGTCCCAGGTTGGATCCCTGGTCCGACTCTGCATTTTTTCCCCTTCTTATTGAATAATGTTTAATTTTGATACAATAAAGCTTATCTAATCTATTATGACTACCTAAGTACTGTTTGCTAATGTTTACAATTTCCAATTTCTATTGTTCGTGTTGTAGCCAATCCACTTTGAAAATAAATCAATGATATCAATATCAGATACTGATCATCACACAATAACAGAATTCATGTGTTCAGTAATGACTTGAAGTGATCTGACATAAAGACAAGCAGACATAAATATCTTAACCTGTAAAACCATTTGTTATGTTGATACATACAGGTATATACATGTAACTCTTCATACTATATATACAGGTGCATATTATGCACAGGTGCCTACCTTGTGGTGCCAGATCATAACCAACAATGACAACTACAGCTCCAGCTTTACATAATGGTGGTACCATAAAACTCCCAAGTTCTCGACTGAAAAATAAAATTCAAATCATAGGAGCACTAGAAGAAGTTAGAATCATTTATAAAATCCTCTACAATACCAGGGATATAGGATGGAGTTCCCTATAATTGAATTAACATAGAAAATATCTCAATGTCATGATAATAGGACACCTTTAAGAATATACAAAGTTTACAGGTAGTAAGTTGGGCAGAAATAAAAAGTTATTCCACTTCTATATGATGTTAAAAAATAAAAGTAACAAAACCAAACAATTGGTTTTATGTTGTAACCAATTTACTTAAATGGGTGAATAGGAGACATATCATGCACTATATTTGTGTAAAAGAGTATGAATATAGTTCTTTAACACATACATGACAACTTTCAGTCTCCTTTAAGGTCTTATGTGAAGCGTTCAAAAAATCAAATATTAAATCTAATGGTGAAATAAACTTAGAGGTAGTTTTTGTGTGATCTTAGTCATGTATTCAAAAGATTTATACCACTCTGATATATTTAGAGGCCCTTATTTTGATTCATAAATGCATCTCAAAACTTATGTCTACCTATCTATTTATATATATCTATATACTAACCTTAACTGTTGCCAGTATCCTCCGTGAATGTACATGAAGATCGGAGCATCTAGTACGGAAGAAAAAATAAAATGTGTTTGTTTTATTGAAAAAATAATATGGTACAAAAAGAAATTTTATTATTATATAGTATAATGAAACAGAGAAAATAAGACATTAGTTATTTTGTCAAGGGAGATAAGTCACAGTAACCTTTGATTTTATTCAGTCAAGAAAGTGTTTGATTGATTGATTGATTGATTGATTGATTTATGTTGTATATTTGTTTGACATAAACATGATAAACTACATAAGCTGTATTAAAATAAGTTAAATTAACCATAGTCAATAACATGAAACAAAGAAATTAAAATTCTATTTCTCATTCCTTCTGTATGAAATCACAACACTTCAGGCCATTATGACAATAATGAATTACTTAAAGTATAATATTTGTATTGGTATACCTCCGGGCAATGTCTGTGCACCAAATATATCCAGTTTTTGTTTATCAGTTATACCATAAGATACATCCAACTCACACTCTATTGTCTTTTTTGCCAATTCACTACCTAGAAAAGTAATAAATGTATATGGCAAGTTTACAGTCATGACAAAATACATAAAATACATAAAATTCTGACAGATAAATATACAACTCAAATACAGTATAACTTTGATAACTACAATAGTGTTTTCTTATACCCCAGTTTCAAAAATGCATAAAAAACAGGTGAAAGATATCTCTATCACTAGAATATTTTTTTCTTTCACCATAGATAGAAAAAAAAAAAAAAAAACTGAAAGATATCTCTATGACTTGAACAGTGTTTTCTTGAAGAATAACTTGGATAATTTAAAATCATATCATTTTGACCAGACAGGTATTATACTTAAGAGTTATAAAATTTAATGTAAAGCAAAGATGGCACAGATGAATATTAAAGGATATGTATGTGTTTTGTGATAGATGAATGTCTATTGTATTAAATGGATAGATAGAAAGACAGGTGTGCAAGTTGGAAGATGTTGTGTGGATAGAGAGAACAGACACATCCATTAACACATACATCAATATATCAGCTAATTGAGTGATGGAAATGTATTACAGTCCGACCTGTCTATGAAGACCACCTGAGGGAATCAGTAAAAGAGGCCTTTAAGGGCAGGTGGGTCTTTTATACAGGTTCAAATAACATGAATAAAGGGAAATTGGAATTAAATTATACTGACCTTTAAAATCAGGTGGTCCCGATATAGATGTGGCCTTTAAGGCAGGTTCAACTGTACAATTTAAATAGTAGGTGATTACCAGAACAAATCTCTATTTACTCAAAATGAAACATTTAACATGAAAAATTATGTAGTTGTCTGATTAGATCAGTCGGTAGATTGATTGATTGAAACTGGTTTTGCATCCCAGTCAATAATATTTCACTTACATCAAGATGTTCAGTTGGTACAATATTGGTTGAGTGATTAAAGTACTTACCTGTTTCAAGTTCCCTAATATGAGCCTGTATAACTTCATCTTTGTTAAAGCGATGTGAAAATTTACTTGGTGAATATTGATAATCAAGTTCCTGAATACAAAAACAAGAGGCCCATGGGCCTGATACGCTCACCTGATAACTAATGGCTAGCTGATAGATTTAAAGAACACATAAATACTAAACCCCAATGACTTTTTTCTTTACACGATGATAACCATTGTATCAATACCTACAACATTCTAATATACATGCCTATACAAAAAGTTTATAGTTTTCCAGATAATTAACCATTTTGGTATTGTTTTGCATCTGTGACCTTGACCTTTGAACCCATGACCTTTTTCTATACATCAAAATGATCATTGTATCAATACCTACAACATTCTAATATACAAGCCTATACAAAAAGTTTATAGTTTTCGAGATAATTAACCATTTCGGTATTGTTTCACATCTGTGACCTTGACCTTTGAACCCATGTCCTTTTTCTATACATCAAAATGATCATTGTATCAATACCTACAACATTCTAATATACATGCCTATACAAAAAGTTTATAGTTTTTGAGATAATTAACCATTTTGGTATTCTTTCGCATCTGTGACCTTGACCTTTGAACCCATGACCTTTTTCTATATATCAAAATGATCATTGTATCAATAACTACAACATTCTAATATACATGCCTATACAAAAAGTTTATAGTTTTCGAGATAATTTACCATTTCAGTATTGTTTCACATCTGTGACCTTGACCTTTGAACCCATGACCTTTCTCTATACATCAAAATGATCGTGGTATCAATACCTACAACATTCTAATATACATGCCTATACAAAATGTTTATAGTTTTCGAGATAATTAACCATTACGATATTGTTTCGCATCTGTGACCTTGACCTTTGAACCCATGACCTTTTTCTATACATCAAAATGATTGTTGTATAAATACCTACAACATTCTAATATATATGCCTATACAAAATGTTTATAGTTTTCGAGATAATTAACCATTTCGGTATTGTTTCGCATCTGTGACCTTGACCTTTGGACACATGACCTTTTTCTATACATCAAAATGATCGTTGTATCGATACCTACAACATTCTAATATATATCCCTATACAAAAAGTTGATAGTTTTCGAGATAATAATTATAATCAGAGGTAAAAAAAATTAGGTCACGACCTTCACAATCGACCTTGACCTCATTTTGAAGATACTAACAAGAAGATGTCAAACTGAAAACCCCATGTCATTATCTGGTCAAATAGTCAAGTTATAACAATTTGAAGCTATTTTACGATTTTTTCAAAATTAAACGCAAAACGCGTAACCTATTTTTTATCCGAATTTCACAAAATGAACAAACTATAGTCTTAAGACCCTAGAGAAGCCAAATATCACATCAGATTTTTTCTCCAATCAGTACTTTCGGAGAAGAAGATTGTTTAAGATTTTTGCACCCCTAGGTCACCTTGACCTAGTTATGGTAGCCATAGCAACGCCACGAACAAATCTGAATTGCACCGGCCCATATATACTTCTGACAAAGTTTCATTAAAAACTGTCCAGTAGTTTCAGAGGAGAAGTCGAAAATAGGTGTTAACGACGCACACACGCACGCACGCACGCACGCACACACGCACGCACACACGCACGCACATACACACGCTGCGCTATGCCATAAGCTCAAATGACCTTCGGTCAGGTGAGCTAATAAGACAGAAATTATCTCAACAATAAATGATGATAATGAACTATAATTGACGTATCGCCGGCCACGCCCACAATGTTCTGACGAAGGTCCAACATAATTGAATTTGACTCAAAAAGAATGAAAACTCGACCTGAATTGTGCCGTTTAATGACGTCACTGACACTAATACGTCATTAGTTGCCTTGACGGAACATTGTGGGCGTGGTCAGCAAAACGTCGATTATCACTTAAACTGAATAACAGACTGGACAGCCTGAGTAAGCAAAGAATTTATCTGTTGGGCTAAAAGTCCTAGGTATGATTCCTAGTCTATATTTTCCTTTCCTGGCACAGTTTTTTGTTTCACCCAACCCTCAAAAACAGATGGTCTCTGAAATGTAGGACCATGGTACTCAAGGGAAACCCAAAATATTAGTACGGTACCATCACATCAAATTGGAAGCCCAGTTAAATGATAGAACACCCTGCAATAATGTGGTATGTCCTGGTCCCTGGTTTGATCATATAGTTTTCCATTTAATGCTTAGATATGTGTATTTTATCAAAATGATTTTTGACACTCTACAAATGTCATGAAATAATGAACTTATATCGTTCTTATATGGGTCCATCAACATCATCTATGACTTAACAATTTCTGGGTATAGCTGAACAATACAGTTTATTAGAAACCATATTCCGCTAACATTAGCAAAGAATTGATTGATGTAAAAACTTTTCTCTGTCAGCTAAAAAAAATCAAAGATTCCAATCAAGACTAACACACTCTATTGTTTTCTATTTAACATACCTCTCTTGTCATCTGTTCCCAAGATTTATCCATTTCCAAGTGTATCTATAAAATACAGAAAGAGACATTACTTTTTCCTGATCGGTGGAAATCATAAGACTGATGATTAAATTAAAATAAGCAGTCTTAGGTTTATTGGGGCATCACTTATCCCGTTGTATTATAAACTTTGATTAGCTATTGCCATCTGGTTGATTGAGCATTAATTAACAAGTTCACAAGGAGGCTTAACATCAACCACAGGGGGAGAGAGAGAGAGAGAGAGAGAGAGAGAGAGAGAGAGAGAGAGAGAGAGAGAGAGAGAGAGAGAGATGATTGACGAGTCTAAACCGATGCTTACAATAAACAAGTCAAGTAGCAACTGCTGGGAAAAACAACATGTGCTTTTTTAAGTAGAGCTAGTTAAAAATATTTACATCTTGCGAGCCGCGTTACGTATTTTCTACTTTCGTTTTTAAAACTCTAACCATACACGACATACACGGGATATATTTTCAACCATTTATGTAGTTTTATTTATAAGAATATTTTATGCAAAATAGGTTGATTAAAAATTATTTTTTGTGTATTTAGTTTTTTCCGTCGATGATGTAGCCGCAGATAGAACCACAATGGAGGCTAATTTGAACACCCCGGCTGATTTCTCATCAGGAAAACCTGTTAAAGGTATCTAAAATAATTTAATTGGATAAATTCCGTTATTTAACTCATTATACATTATTTGCATAATTATTGCATGGTTTTTTTACGATGTAACGTCGATGTGTTATCTCGAGAAATGATAAAAGTTTCTGCTCAACATTCTGTGCAAGTTTCAACCTGCATGAAGCCATGATCCAGCTTGACCGTTGACATTGATTAAACTGACACATTATTCGTACCCGTTTTTTGTAGGGATATTTTCATGTACCTTTGCGTCACACGGCACGTGAATATCAATGCGGGAACAAATTGTCATAAGGGGTGGTTAGACCAAATTATTTCTATATCGTCGACCGTCCTAAAATCGAGAGCGTCCTAAGATTCGAGGCCATTTTTGTTTTCAGTTATTATACGCGAGTATCGTCTCTGCAGTGACGATTTAATGCATTAAAGACAAAATTTAGGTATTTACTGTGAAACTATCCAGAAAAATCAGTTGTCTATTTTTCAGCTCTCAAATTCTTGTTGCGTTAGCAAATTTAGTTCGTTTTCTTTTAGAGTCTCGAATCACGGACGGTCAAGGATATTGATGATATTGGACTGTGGCATGTGTTGAGAGAGTAGAATATGCCGCCTCAAACTGGAGCAAATTTCCACATTTTGGTATGGGGGTAGGTTCTGCCATCCCACGGCCCCATATCATCAATAATAATGGTCGTTGAAGACAGAATAAGGTTGGTCAGGGGTGGTTTAAGGGTTACTCTCTTAGTCGGTTGGAGAATCATCTGAGGATGAATTGTCAGACATTCACCAAAAACCTGCACTTTTTAATATTTGATATGTTATTTAATATTCTTGATAATTCAAAAATGTTTTAATATAAATTTTTGGGGAAAATTACTGAAGTTCTCATCGAAGTTTAGATATTTTACTTCATATGATTTATTTTCTGTACGGACTAGACACAAGATAAAAAAAATAGTTATTTTGATTGTAAAACAGTCTTTTGTCTGTTTGTAAAACACATCTCTGACATAGTAATTAAGAATGTGAAATTAAGTTGTGTGGTGGTTGTGGGTGGAATAGATTGGTCTTTAATCTCCAGGTTACATGTATATCGAGATTGCAAGTTCTGGAACTGTGGAGATAACTGGAACACCCAGAGAAACCCATTAACCCTTCAGATTTTCTCGTTGTGTCAGCTAAAGAATCTGCAGAGGTTAGCCAATGCTTCAGACCACTTGGCCACCCAGCTCTAGAGCTGTAATCATGAGACAAACACTTGAAACAGGCATCGCGATATTGCCAAACTTTTGCTGATATTGTTGTGATAATATTGAGATATTTCCAGATGAATATGCTTAAATGATGGGCTTGGTTTTCACTGGACTGTAATAAATTCAAACATAATAAAAGATTAATAAGATATAAAATTACAAATTTTAAATATATCCATTGAACAATGCATTGATACAATGTATATTTATTACGTCACCTGTGATTTGTTTGTGGTTAACAGCAAAACCACTGCTTAATCATGATCGATAAACAAGTAATGCAATGATTTCAAAGAATTTTTTCTAAGTGATAGGGTTCCGCGATATCGTGATGTAGTGTAAGCTTTTTTTTCAACAGCAAATTCTCAGGGACGAGAATTGCAATGACAATATAATAACAGTACTAGCCAGCCCCCCCCCCCCCCCCCAGCCCCCACTTTCAAAATTTAGAATTAAAAAATATGACATTTAAAACGTGTTAATTCTATTCTACTTTATTTTGATTTATTAGAAAGGCTCATAAAAACAGAGCATACATTGATAATTTAATATTATAAACATAATTCTTTTATTTTAGTGCCTTACCATAACACAAACATGGAATTACTACCTCCATCAGCTTTTGAACAAGGTCGGGTAGATGATGCATGGAAGGAACTAGCCAGAGCTACTAATGAAGTCATGCAACTAAAACTGGAAAATCAGAAGCTAAGGTAAGTCTCTTTGGTTGATTTAATGAGTTGAATACTAGAATGTATAGTTAATTAATGGCAAACACATTGGTGAATTAGTGACTCACTCAGTTGTTCAACTGACAGAAAAAGTCAGTATTAAAGTTAGGCAGTGACCAAAGTTGACTACATTGACTCCATCAGAAAAAAGATATATCCATCTCAAGCTCCCATGTGTTGAATTTGATTTACGCTATGTCATTTAAGTCATAATTAATCTACTTGATAATAAATTTTAGATTTTAGATCAATATCATCATTTATTGGCCATTTTCAGTTTTGAGAATAAATCAGTAGTGTCTTATTTTCAAATTTATTTTCAGAGATGAGCAAAGTAAACCACAAGCAATACCAGTCCCAACAATTCAGGTATATATTTAATTATCAAATAATGCTGTTTTAAATTGGATTTATCTGTAACATTTTATATATGTGTCAAAAAATTACAACAAAAAGGTAAATTAGAACATTTTTGGCTATTTAATGTATTGTTACTGAAAATATTATGCTTGTTCTGTTATGGTGCACATTTCAAAAACGCGAAAATTTAACTATGCAGAAATGTCTAAATTTCTTATAACACGAAAATAAATACATGCAAAATTAATTACGTTTACAGTAGATCTACTACCGTAATACAATATGTAAACTAATGATTTGTTGTTGGTTTCAGCAGCCTGTCGAATCCAAGGTTGAGAAATGTAAATATCCCAGAGATCAAGACAGGAAATATATAGATGAACTGATAACAAAACAAGCTGCAGAGGTAAATGAATTAAAGAATGAAGTGAGGAACTTAAAGTGTAACCATAGAGAAGAAATAACAGAACTAGAGAAACAGACAACACTTAAAGAAAGACAGTTTATACAAACCATAGCAACACTAGAGACAGAACTTAAAACAAAGGAAGAAAGATATGATAACCAGGTAAAATTATCACCACACATAAATCACCTGTCTGGGAATATTATTACAGTAAAATCTATTTATAAAAATCAGTTTTGAGCAATGTTTAAAGTAGTCTTAATTGACAGTTTGATTTCTGGTATAAAACCTTAATATGAGAAAAATTAAACTACTGTTAATGACATGACATTCAAGTGCTGCCATATTACAAATCAACATGCAAAATTAAACAGCTTTTTCGGCAAACAAAATGTGCCTGTAAATTTTACTGGCTTGTGTTTTATGTCACATACATGTATATCAGGGCAGTCTGGGTGGTTGAGGCTATCATGGTACCTAGTGAGTATAACAGAAATTTGGCAAGCATATTGACAAACTATCTAGCACTAGAAACTATAATGGTGGGATATTCACTAAATTGAGTGAAATAAAAATTATCCTAAATCGGATATGAAATATATATTGTGATAATTTGCTGGAATAGTTAAATGTTATATTATATTACAGGTTGATCGACTGAGTCAGGAACACCAAGGAGAAGTAGAGGAACTTAACTTGATGTTACAGAATGTACAGGATCAACTAAGTGATATCAGGATAAAATCTAGAAATAAGATTACAGAGTTAGAAACAGAATTACAGGAGTTAAAACAAAAATCGACATCAGCTATAGAAACACTACAACATGAATCAAGGTAGGCATAATCAATTTTGGAAGATGGACATACATGTATAACATGAATCAAGGTAGGCATAATCAATTTTGGAAGATGGACATACATGTACATGTATAACATGAATCAAGGTAGGCATAATCAATTTTGGAAGATGGACGTGCATGTACAACATGAATCAAGGTAGGCACACTGTTTTGGAAGGTGGACACACTATAACATGAGTCATAGTAAGATTTCCTCAAATTCTGATGTCACTTGAATTTTAACTGAGGTTACAAAATGGTTAGATTTAATACCAGTCCAGAAGCCTGTAACTCTTCATATGTTGTGGAAAGATCAATTGGATTTTTCAGATCAATAACCAGTGTTCAATGTAGGATTTTTCTGAGGGGTCATTTTCAAAACCTTTCATCTAAATCACCATAACATCAAAATCTTTGCAGTCATGTTAAGTATGGCCAACAGAGGCCTTAACAATTAGGGCATTTGAGAAATTAAGGATCAACGACCCCATGACCCCTTCTAGAATGAACACTGTCTATAACATACCATGGTTTATGGAAATTCACGATATCTTATGTATTCCAAAATTCCGTCTGAAGGTATTCTGAAATTCTAAAATGCTGTCTGGAGGTATTCTGAAATTCTTTTGCTCAAGAGATTGATTAAAGTTGTCATAACTGTCTTATAAAATAGTTAAGAATTGACTTATAATTTCAGATCAAAAGACATAACTATAGATAATCAACATAAACAGATAATGAAGCTAAAGAATTACATTGGTGACTCGGAGAAAGCTCCTAAACCAGCTGAAGTCTGGAGAAAAGAGAAGGAAACACTGGAAAACAGACTGATGGTATTATTTTGTTTTGTGGCATTTTAAGTGGGGTTGTCTCCCTTTTCTTCAGGGTTGTATAAGAATGGGAATGGGTTGTGTTTAGTTGTGGTGGGGAGGGGATTTTCACACTCTTCTTTGTGTGGGTCTATTCAGACATGATACATGGATTTTTATACAGTATACTTGCAGAAGTACAATTGACATGATGGTTGGCACACATTTACTTTTTCAGACAAAGTAAAATGTGTAGCAAGGCCAAGCTAGGCATGTGTTGTAGTGTTGTGTATAGAGTCATTAGAGTGATTTACTACCAGAGTTTCTGGTCTGGATCTTTTAGCCTTGTGGTAGAATGCTCGCTTTTCACCTGGGAGGGCCAAGGTCAATATTCTGGATATTGAATACCGGGTAATTCAACCGGTGCACTTGGTGAGAAAGTTAATTTTTCAGCTTTATCCTCCACCCTGTTACACACATAAATGTTCTTAATAAAATAAACAGGTGCCCTTTATAAAAAGTTGTTTGTTATATCACAGTTATTGTTGACTATTTCAGATAAGTGAAGCTGACAAGGAGAATTTAGAATCCAGTTTACAGTTGTTAAATGTCAGGTTATCATCTATGAATGAAGTATTGACTTTACAAGAGTCAGAATTATCAAGGGTAAATATCACTTTATATCAGTTTGTAGTAGAGAATAAACAAAGTTTAGGGGGAATATAGGAATCACCCTTTTCTGCCTGTCCATCTATTTGTCCATCATCCGCCTGTTAGGTCATTTCTCCCAATATTTTATCTGCTCCATATCTTGCATGACTATGGATGGATTTTATCAAACTTAGCACACATGTAAACCAACATCAAATAACATGTCACATACCAAATTGAGATACATAGGTCAAAGCCAATGTCCTATGTGAGGGGTATAAGTCAGCTTTACAGACAGTTCTAGTTTGTATTGTGTTGTAAGTAAATAAAATAAATAAATTCATTAATTTCTATTTCCTAAATAACATTTTCTGTTGGTTTGGTAGCAAGGTACATGATAAAAAATGGTTTTGAGAATCCATGTAGTAGAAGTTACAAGAATCTAGTCTTTAATAGGTTATGTTTTGTAGGTTATCCTTTAACATGGAAGTTGTATTGATAGATCGTAAATAAAAACAAATTAAGTTTAAAAATCATACATGTAGATCCTTCTATCAAAACATGAGTGATCACTGTAAGTAAGATTTTAACTTGTAATTTGTATCTAATTACTATTTATTGTGAACCCCCCCCCCCCCCTGCTAAATACTTCACATTGTGTGTAGTTGTGTTTGGTAATGATATAAAGTAATAAAAGGTAACTATGACTGTTATATTACAGAATGTACTGGATAGAGCCAACAAAAACAAACAGGAAAGTTTACTGTTGACAAGGTAATTTTAAGTAGTTAGTAAAGTTACATGTATGTTAAATTTGCAAAAATAATTATGAATTATACTAGTATTTTGTACGTTAAATTTGCTTGGATTAGAACTTTTCTCTTTGAGAACCAGATAGGAAATTGTTATCTGAATCTTTCATACTGTAAACTGGAAATTTTATATTGACATCATCAGACTGATCATAACAGATGATACATGTATAATATTTTTAATTAAAATAAAATAATTAAATAAAACCCAGGAAAATACTCTAAACTGTCTCTGTGTGATATTGGCACTTAATTATTTTAGCGAGTTTATTTTACAAAAGTAAGTTTTATTTTAGTGTACTAACTTGTTAAGAAGATACAGAGTGACTTTTACATAATTTTAGTGTAGTTTTATTTTATCAGAAAGGTCAGGCATCAAAATATGCATTTAATTTAAGTTTTTTTAATTTTCCTTTTCAGATGGAGAGAGAAGGTTTTTGCTATGATGGTACAACAGAAATCAGCAGAAATAATCTACAAGAAAGATGAACAGAATTGGCAGGAGAAGGTTACTATGGTTACTTGATATAGTGTTATGCTTATCATTTATTTATTCATTCTCTAAAAATATATGAAAATGACATTGTCAGTTAAGACAGCAACTGAGGGATTGCTTTTTACACTATTAGATTATACAATCTATATAAGTTTGATTGATTTACTGTAAACATATTTATTTTCGCAATGTTTTAATTTTCGCTTATTTTGCGGCCGTTTGTTTTGCACGAAAATTATATTATGCCTGTGTGTTATGTGCATATTTTAAAAAATGTGAAAATTTAACTAAGCAGATATGTCTAAATTTCCTTAACCACGAAAATAAATACACATAAAATTAAATACATTTACAGTATATTGATAATGTCCTTATTTATTATTAGTCTCCAGTGGTATTAAAGTAAAATACTTGAAAACATCTAATCCGTTAACAAAAAAATTTGAATTGAAAAGTTTATGATTTTATATAATGTGATTACCTAGTTAAATGTGTTCCTGTTCTAACACAAATGGCTGTGGTAATGCAGCTTTGAAAAATAACTTATTCTTAAATAATCATTCATTTTTCATATCTTTATGTTACTTTTAATTGATTGATAAATGTAAATGTACTTATTAATTCTTTTTTCTATTTTTTTTCAGGTGAACGATCTTATAAATGAGTTAGAATCATCAAACAATCAGATAGAGGTTTTATCTCACACATTATCAGATAAACAGGCACAGTTAGACATGGCTAACAACAGTATCAAGGTAGGATTTAAAAGGAATATTGATGCTGATTTTAAGTTTTCACATCTGTCACAAGAATTTGAATATTGTAAACGTATTTATTTTCGCTGTGTACTAATTTTCGCTTATTTCACGGTTGTTTGTTTTGCCCGAAAATTATATTTTACTTATTGTGTTATAGTGCATATTTCAAAAACGCAAAAATTTAGCTACGCATATATGTCTAAAATTTCCTATACAGCGAAATTAAATACGTTTACAGTATATAATATTATATACATGTATATATTAAGTGGCTGGATAATTTAAGCAAGATGATTAAAATTATCATCTCTTACAGTTATTTTGGGGGGAAATAGAGAGTGCTCAAATAATTTAACATTGTCCAAAATTCAGGTGACGCTGAAATTAAATATTTAGTTACTGTACATATTAGTATAGTTTTAGAACAAAAGTCAGTGCTTGAATATTAAATTTCAGTATCAAACAAAATGCCCTGTAAAATTATTAAACAACAAACTGACTTTAAAGTCAGATTTCTACCCATGTCACATGTTTCCCTGCTGTATTGGTTGTGTATTCATTGACTATGCAATGGTCTAAGCAGTAATAAAAGGGACCCAGTTTCTTATAAACTTACACATTTTAGTTCAATTAACATCAATTGTAACAAAAGAAAAAGAAATGTTAGATATGTAAAAATTTGATAAATTCAAGTCTTATTAATATTTTCATTTTTTGTAGAAATTGGAATATGAATTAACACAAGCTCAACAGCTGGCTTTGTTATTAGATGATAAACGTTTAGAAGATAGAGAAACAGCTGAGCTATTACAACAATTCTCTGAATGGTAATATATTGTTTAATCTAATATGTCAGTTTCAAAGGTTTTATTTTTCTTCTCAATTGTGACTTGGACATGGAAAGGTATATTTGTTTTTGATACTGAATCAGACAAGACTGGTAATTTACAAATCTCTTGTTACTGAAACAATAAGTTTGAACACATTTCTGCATGTTTGCCAACTAAGTTAATGTAAATAGTTTTTAGCTCACCTGGCCAAAGGCCATGTGAGCTTATGGCATGGCGAGGCGTGCGTGCGTGCGTCCGTGCGTGCGTGCGTGCGTGCGTGCGTGCGTCAGTAAACTTTAATCTTCTCCTCCGAAACTACTGGGCCAACTGAAACCAAATTTGCCATGGAAGGTCCTTGACAGAGTCTAACTATAGTTTGTTCAAATCATGACGATCGAATATCCAAGATGGCCTCTGTTACTAAAAATAGACAAAACCTACAAAAATCTTCTTCTCTTGAACCACTCATTGGAGGCAAAAACTGATGTGATATTTGGATTCTACATAGTCTTAACCTTTAAGTTTGTTCATTTCATGAAATTTGGTTTAAAAATAGGTTACGCGTTTTTGCGTTTAAATTTGCAAAAATCGTAAAATATTTTTAAATTGTTATAACTTGACTATATGACCAGATAATGACATGGGGTTTTCAGTTTTGACATATTCTTGTAATTACCTTCAAAATGGTGTCAAGGTCAATTCTGAAGGTCATGACCTAATTTTTTACTTTTCTTATATTATTTATTATCTTGAAAACTATTAACTTTTTGTATAGGCATGTATATAAGAATGTTGTAGGTATTGATACAACGATCATTTTGATGTATAGAAAAAGGTCATGGGTCCAAAGGTCAAGGTCACAGTAGCAAAACAATACCAAAATTGTTAATTATCTTGAAAACTATAAACTTTTTGTATAGGCATGTAAATTGGAATGTTGTTGGTTTTGATGTAACGATCATTTTGATAGATAGATTTAGGTCATTGGTTCAAAGGTCAAGGTCACAGATGCGTAAGAATACTGAAATGGTTCATTATCTTGAAAACTATTAACTTTTTGTATAGGCATATATATTAGAATGTTGTAGGTATGATACAACGATCATTTTGATGTATAGAAAAATGTCATTGGTCCAAAGGTCAAGGTCACAGTAGCGAAACAATACCAAAATCGTTAATTATCTCGAAAACTATAAACTTTTTGTATAGGCATATATATTGGAATGTTGTTGGTTTTGATGTAACGATCATTTTGATATATAGATTTAGGTCATTGGTTCAAAGGTCAAGGTCACAGATGCGTAAGAATACTGAAATGGTTCATTATCTTTTAAACTATGAACTTTTTGTATAGGCATGTATATTAGAATGTTGTAGGTATTGATACAACGATCATTTTGATATATAAAAAAATGTAATGGGTTCAAAGGTCAAGGTCACAGGAGC
Organism: Anadara kagoshimensis; assembly: GCA_021292105.1. Lineage (NCBI taxonomy): Eukaryota > Metazoa > Mollusca > Bivalvia > Arcoida > Arcidae > Anadara > Anadara kagoshimensis. Next base: position 69,273,139 of record CM037865.1, on the reverse strand, counting down.
AAAACAATACCAAAATCGTCAATTATCTTGAAAACTATAAACGTATACTGGAATGTTGTTGGTTTTGATGTAACGATCATTTTGATATATAGATTTAGGTCATTGGTTCAAAGGTCAAGGTCACAGATGCGTAAGAATACTGAAATGGTTCATTATCTTGAAAACTATTAACTTTTTGTATAGGCATGTATATTAGAATGTTGTAGGTATTGATACAACGATCATTTTGATGTATAAAAAATGGTCATGGGTCCAAAGGTCAAGGTCATAGTAGCAAAACAATACCAAAATCGTTAATTATCTTGAAAACTATAAACTTTTTGTATAGGCATATATATTGGAATGTTGTTGGTTTTGATGTAACTATCATTTTGATATATAGATTTAGGTCATTGGTTCAAAGGTCAAGGTCACAGATGCATAAGAATACTGAAATGGTTCATTATCTTGAAAACTATTAACTTTTTGTATAGGCATGTATATTAGAATGTTGTAGGTATTGATACAACGATCATTTTGATGTATAGAAAAAGGTCATGGGTCCAAAGGTCAAGGTCACAGTAACAAAACAATACCAAAATTGTTAATTATCTCGAAAACTATAAACTTTTTGTATAGGCATATATATTAGAATATTGTAGGTTTTGATGTAACAATCATTTTGATATATAGATTTAAGTCATTGGTTTAAAGGTCAAGGTCACAGATGCGTAAGAATACTGAAATGGTTCATTATCTTGAAAACTATTAACTTTTTGTATAGGCATGTATATTAGAATGTTGTAGGTATTGATACAACGATCATTTTGATGTATAGAAAAATGTCATGGGTCCAAAGGTCAAGGTCACAGCAACAAAACAATACCAAGATAGTTAATTATCTTGAAAACTATAAACTTTTTGTATAGGCATATATATTGGAATGTTGTTGTTTTGATGTAACGATCATTTTGATATATAGATTTAGGTCATTGGTTGAAAGGTCAAGGTCACAGATGCGTAAGAATACTGAAATGGTTCATTATCTTTTAAACTATTAACTTTTTGTATAGACATTTATATCAGAATATTGTAGGTATTAATACAACAATCTTTTTAATGTATAGAAAAGGTCATAGGTCCAAAGGTCAAGGTCACGGTTTCAAAACAATACCAAAAAGATTCATTATCTGGAAAACTATGATTTTTTTGTATAGGCATGTATATTAGAATATTGTTTGTATTGATGCAATCATCATTTTGATATATAGATTATGGTCATTGATTTGAAGGTCAAGGTCACAGATGCAAGTAGCAAGTTTTATAAATATCTAAATATCCACAATCGGAGTTATTGCTCCTTAAATGTAGTATAAACACAATAATGTGTTTTTGTGCTGTTAACGGCCCAGGTGAGCGGTACAGGCCCTATTGGGCCTCTTGTTTAATTATGAAACACTGATGCACAAAGAAAAATTATTCATATTTGTGTTATGTTTGAAACACAAGCAAGCGAAAAGGGCCCTTAGAGAAATCCAATTGAAATGCAGAAAACAGCATTACAATTTGCACTACAAAAGTGCGCCAAATTTTATGTTCCGGTTTTCTACGCTTCAAAAGTTTCAAGCTCTATTAAACAGCAAAAAACTAACGATTTCTGACAAATATGCCCACTCTGGTTTCTTGATTTTCTGTTTATGTTTATAAATAGACATGTGACGTATTCGGGGTTATTTTTAGAAATAAAAGGGCGGTAATAAGTGACCTCAAAATTGACCCGGAAATAAGTGTGTCGTTTTCAAAACGATGTGTTTATGTTTTGATTCTGGAGTTATTGGATCTGTTCACGGATGAAATGAAGTAGCAATGGATATACCTCCAGATATAAATGTTTCATTTACACATCCTGACATTGAAAGTGACATTTCTCATGTTGTAAGTGAATATATTGACCAATCTTGTGTGAAATCGCGAAACCATCCCCGTTCTGGTCAAACTGAAAGTGACAGCTGCAGTGACGATGAAAACCAGGATGAGTATCAATATGCAGCGGCAAGTAACATTCATAGTCCCATTGTTCAGTCAAGGATCAGAGCTTTTTTGTCTAGTGGATCCGATATCGTGGAAGGTTCTGTATCGAACCCGGAGTCTGTAAATTTGTCCGACCAAGAAAGTGCCCAATCCCATGCATGCAAAACGGGGTGCTTACAGAAACTTAATGCTGACAGGGTACTGGAAAACAGATTAAACATGCAAGAACTTGAAAAGGGGGAAAGAGATTTAATAATATTAGGACAGTTGCAGGCCTGTGGACTTAGCAAGGGTGATACCACGAGTAAGGGAGATAGAAAACGACACCGGTTTAGTTACCAGTTTGATAATGAGACTGTGTGTGCAGAGTGTTTTATGTACATAAATAATATTACTAGTAAATATTTGAAGAACATCAGAAAGCATTTTTATACACATGGAGTGGTGCCAAGGAGACATGGTAACAAGGGGAAGATGCCGCATAATGCCCTTAAGTATGAAGATGTCCAGAACATTGTGCAGTTTTTAATTGGGTATGATTTTTCTACTTTAAATTTAAATTATAAAATAAATACAAGTTGCAGCTCTCCAAGACCATACACCTTACTATTAAGAATTATATCTTGTCATTCACACAATTTTATTTTTATTTATTTATATTTTTTTTTGCCAAATTTTACTGGGTTTTTTTTAAAAACAATTCTAAATAATTTTAAAACAAAATAACATTTTAAAATAATGTTATTATAAAATCTTGATACTTTAATTTATTTTATTGTTAATTTCCTATGTTGCCTAGAATTCTCAATCTTCTGTAAAATGAAACCCCAGACAAATAAATCATGAGACCTCTTATTATAGAAATGGTTCCCATGATATTCAGAATTTAAATTCTGAAAAAAAAATTGTGAAAAAGTTTTGTCTTGAAAATACTTTCCAGGTTCTGGATGCATTTCACTTCAAAGTATTTTCAAACAGCTATCTAGAATGTAAAATTCACACTGTGTGTAGAGTCCACATGGATTTAATAAAATGTTTCTACCTGTTCCCAAGAACATATAATAGTTAATAGTACTAATGACATAATAAATGATATTGCCAGAATTTAACTCTATAAGTGAAAAAAATTATTGGTTACCAATTTGCATACTGTAAAGCTGAAATAAAAATGTTTTGTATTCTGTATTTATAGATATGCAGACAGATATGGGATGCCCCAACCATATTCTAGAGGAGTCACTGACATTATCCCTCCAATTTACCTGCCCGCACAGGAAACATATGACTCGGTACATAAGAAATATTTGAATATAGCAGAGGAAATGGATTTTCGAAGTGTAGGCGAGACCACCTTTCGCAGCTTATGGAAGCAGTGTGTGCCCCACATTCAGTTTATGAGGACAAGATCTGATGTATGCCACATATGTGAAAAGTACAGGAAGGAGTTACTGGAGGTGAATTTAAATTTACTAAATATCTTTTGTTAAAACATTTTTTTTTTGTATATAACATTTCTTGATATATATAAATACCAGATAAATATAACATATGCTGTATATTTGAAGTTCTCTTGAACTTATAGTATATACATCTTTTTTTAGAAATGGTGTTTTAAGCCCCAGTCAAAAAGTCTCATTTGCAATGAGGCGGTCAGGTTGGGGAATGGTGGAGGAAACCTGAGTGCCCAGAGAAAACTACTTACCTTTGGCAAACAAACCAACAAACATTCTCACACTAGCCCAAGGACCTGTCTTGAATGGGGTTTGAACTTAGGCAGTGAGAGGGTCTATGATCATAAACAAATGCTTTGGTTCACTTGACCACTGAGGGCTCCACACATTCGTGTAACATCCACTATAAAAGCATTATATACACCTAATAGTTGTTCCATACAGCATGTTGTTATTAGATAAGAATTTACAAAACAATTATTTTTATATTTGAAGGCTAATACAGAAGATGAAAAGTTGAATCTAGCTCAAAGTTTTGCAGAACATATACAGAGAGCTCAGACAGAAAGAGATTACTATAAGCAAAGGTAAGCTATATACCAGTAGTATTTGTTGTCACAGAGGTGATAAACAAGATTTTTGTTTAACTTGCTAAATTTTGTTTACTACTTGCTTTTGTCATCTTCATGGATTTATGATATGTCATAATGTGTGGCATAAAGGGGGCAGGTAATGACAAACAAAACAGACATAAAATTACAGGTAAAAATGTACAAGTGAAATCTCTTGGTAGTGTATAGTCAACTCGTTCCAATTCCAACTCGTCCCAACTTATTTTCACCAACTCGTCCCACATTTTTTACCAACTCATCCCACATTTTTTGGCCGTATTTTATTTACCTAGATTTTGACTATCAACTCGTCCCACATAAAAAACCAGCTCGTCCCACTTTATAGTTTTAAGTTTGATGTTCTTTTTGGACCATCTTTAAACATAACATTGTGTTGATTTAATAAACACCTTCTTGGAGGAATTTCCCGATTAATCTGACTATACTTACCGACGGCTTGTGTCAATTTCCGTTTAAGTGATAATATATTTAAATAATAATTACTTATAACTATATGGCCTAAATGTCTTTAAAAAGAAACCATTTTTGTACAGCGTGAAAACGCGTACATTGTTGTCACTTTCTTCCAAGATATCGAGCTTCTTTGCTATGAAATTATAAGATATGAGTACACCTGGAAATAGTGCGCCTGGTAAATGAGCGTGAAAGAAGTATATCTGTTTTATCATGAGATATGTATTCTGAGACGGGTAATGCATTTGGTTACATATGCACATTTGGAATAAATTTTCGGAATACATTTCGGAATCTAGTAAAATATTGCGACGGGATGCACCTAATAATTTCTGCAATTTGGCGAACTGATCTCATGTTTACAATAAAAAGTAGTTCGAGAAGTTTGCGTCCTACAATGTAAAATCATAACTTTTTATAAAATAAACAGCAACGGCAGGTTGTTTAATTAATTCTTCGCGAAATCTACAGAAATTTAAATTTATTTTGAAGGTTATGATAACGTATTTTGATGTTGAGGCAATTGTGTCATATTTTAAAATGTTTATCGATTAGATTTTACTTTCGTGAAAGGGAGATAATTCGTACAGTGTTGTGTACAGTCGTTTTACCAGTTCCGAACAGGGTTTCATATAAGCGCTGCTGCAGACGTCGTCCACAAGCAGATGAAATAAAATTTATGTTGTGTAATAATACAAATGTTAACTGATTCCAAAATATCGACACCTGTCCTCAAAACACGTGGTAGTATGTTTTCTTGAAAAAAGCATTTCCGTTATCACGATTTGTTTACATCGTTAAACTAGGTCACCAACAATCTGTCGACCTTTTAGGAAGCGGTTGAAGTTTAATATTATTTAAACAATTAATGCCCAAACATTCAAGTAGAAGCAAATTTAGAAAGTTATTTTGCGATTCCTTTAATTGAACGGGATTGAAATTTTAGATTATTCGGTAGTAAAAATTCGGAACTGGTAAAACAACTGTACTTCACCATTAACATGAAACGGGAATATTGTGAGTGATAATCAGCAGTTAATTAAAACCCAGATTAACAGCAAATGATCCAGTTACATACAACCGCTAGAATGTACCCCCTCATAGCGACGGTAGGATCTGCAAAACTCTTTCTCTCTATCCGAAATGACAAAACGGTCGGGTACAACTTTTTTAAATTTTAATTACCGATTGTCTTTTTCATATATTTATGAAATTATTATTTTCTACCATTTAATTCAGCAATACATGGTTTGGTACATTGTTTCTTTTTCAAAAAAAAAAAAAACATCCGTCGGACTATGCATTGATCGACCCCCCCCCCCCCCCCAATTTTCGGTTATATTCTGTCTTGCCACAACACAATTTTCCCAACTACTGTACGCTGTACAACAGCACGACAGTGCTATGTTTTTTTTATTTAACCGTGTTATGAATATAAACATGCAAGATGACTTTGCTGACTGCTTGCGTCCGTTGCCGTTTGAAATCACTATTCAAACAGTTGTATTATGAATATCCAAACATCTTTTATTACGACTGCTTGTTTGAGTTGATTTTATAAACAATAACATGTTCAAAAAATTGGGACGAGTTGGTATAAAATGTGGGACGAGTTGGTAACGAATTCTGGGACGAGTTGGTAAAATGAAGTTGGGACAAGTTGAAATTGGGACGAGTTGACTTGTATTCCTCTTGGAAGTGATTCAATTCTGAATTAATAAGGCATTTTAACAGATTAGAGTGGAAATTATGTAGTTATAGCAATATATATGACTACACTATGATTATGGTACTTCATTTTCAAATTAAACTTTTATGGACAGTTAATGACAACCGATATTCATTAAAATTGAGTTAAAAATACATGTTATTTTATTTTTGTAATGAAATTTTGTAAACATTGTCCAGATTTCAAAATAATAAGTGAAATGAAAAATTGCAATTCTTTTTCAGATGCAAAGATGCGGAAGCTGAATACAAAAGTGGTATTAATAGAGAAGATATGAAGTGCATACACTACACATTTGACTTTGCTCAGCCTGTACTTGTTCCAGGACATGTCAGACAGGAGGGGGCACTGTATTACAAGACACCTTTAAAAGTGAATTGGTTTGGTATCTTAAATGATGGGAAGCCACATATGTATAACTATATATTCTCAGAAGGTGACTCAATGGGCTTGGACAATGCTAACAGCCATTCATCAAGTGCAGTCGTGTCTATGATTGATGACTTTTTTTTACATCATAGTGAAGGTGAACAGAAATGTTTCATAAATTGTGACAATTGTGGTGGTCAGAATAAAAATCAGACTGTAATTGGTTACTTTTCTTGGAGAACAATTCTTGGCTATCATAAAGAAATAAATTTGCATTTTTTACAGCCTTATCATGCTAGGTGCCAGATAGATGGAATGTTTGGAATTGGTCGCCAGAAACTTAGGAAAAATGATGTTGATTCTGTAATGCAGGTAGCAGATGTTATTTTAAGGTCTTGCAAATACTGCAGTACTAAGGTATACACAGAGTCTGGCAATAGTTGGGTTTGGAGAGATTGGAAACACTTTCTTGGGTCTTATTTTAAGCCCATTCCTAATGTAAGAAAGTATTTTCATTTTAAATTTTTAGCCTCGGATCCTGGGTATGTTGTTGTAAAAGAGTCTGTAGATTCCCAAGAAAAACGAATTTGTATACTTAAGCATGGGAAGTCAGTTACCAGAGATGTTCCTAGTAGAGTTGAGTCTGCTGGTCTGTCAGCCACTAGACAGTGGTACTTGTATCGTAATGTTAGAAAGTTTATACCCCCTAGCTTGCAGGATATCACTGCTCCTTTGCCATCTGTACCAGAAACGAGTGTATTAGTTGAGGAATGAATTAACAAGTTTTGATGTATATTTGTTTTGTGAAAGTTTTTTCCTTCCATATTAGATACTAAGGCACATTTTATTTAAGACTGGTCATACTTGTACATTATTTTAACTAGAGATGTAATGTAATCATGGACATGTATACAAAGGTAAAAATGTAACATGAAATTCAAAATGTGCTGAAATTAAAAACAACTTTTAAGCCTTTTTGTAATTGTAATTTTACAGTGGAATAGGACTTGTGATGAAAATATGGAATACCTTTTTGCTAGAATTCTGTGGTTTTGATTTCTGGTTGTCATGGAAACCATAAGTATCCATGGTAGTTCAGACAGGTATCTTGTAAATTTCATACCTATTACAGAAACTGTTTTCAAAACATCTTTTTATTATAATCCACAATTAGTAAAATGTGAATGTTGAATGTTTTACAATCTACATTTTACTTGTATATGTTAAGTTACAATGTCTGACAACTTTGTTTATAAAAACTTGTATTTTGATTAGATAAATGTATATTTTGATGTATATATTGATGAGATAAGGTTGTAGTGGTAAACTTCATTTCATATTTTTCATAGTTAATGAAAGTGTTATACTTTTTTTCAAATTCATATGCCAAACAAACTTTTACTTACAGGCATATCATGCTTTTTCCACTTCCTTTGTATTTGAGAACTCCTATTGGTTACCATAGCAACCAAATATCATATAATGTAATTTTACCTCAAAAAGATCTAATTACATAATTTAAGATATATTTAGTTTAAACTGGCTTGGATATATCATATTTCTACATAATTATGTAATAATGAAATAATAAAAAAATTGTTAAAATCATTTAAAAATAAACATTTTGAATGAAATAAATATAATCAGCTATGAAAACATGTCTTTGTGTTTTATACAATTTCTCCACAACTACTGGGGTAATTTCACTTCTATTATGATTTTTGTAAAACCCAATATTGGTGCTTCAAAAATATAACAAAAAGTGAAATTCTCAAATTTTTGACCTAAGGGCCCTTTTTGCATGTGGATGGTCATTTGTGTTATGTTTGAAACATCAATACAAACATTTTTTCCATGTTTATTACTCACTGTGTGGTGGAGTGGTGTAATGGTTTTGTATTTGCCAGTCAAGATTCAATCACTTATATCAAGGAGATCAGTTCAGGGATGGTAAAGGAAACTGGAGTGCCTGATAACTCACTGACTTTCAGCAAACAAACTTTCTCACACTGGGTGGTTAAAGGCAATGTGTTTAGAAGCATGTGTTTAGACTTCCTGGCCACCAAGGCCCCATTTATTACTTTGTATCACATTATTGAGGGACATACATTAGTTACAATTTTTTCTAATTGTGACAAGTTTATGTATGTGTTTTTATAATTATTTACTTCTTATATATGTTAACTTTTCATTGGAAGAAGCCTAAGGCAATGATGTCGGAATATACATACATGTATATTATCCCTAGGATTTTTTTTTAAGATGGTAATTATTTATTGTTATTTGTAGTATGAAATCCAAATTTGAAGAAAATTTTGATGTCCTTCAGTCTGTATTTGGAACACTTAAAGCCTATAACCAGAGAATAAGTTTTGCCAGTGGAAGAATTGAGATGCTACAAGGTATGCAATGTCTTACTTTACTTACTTACTGTAATTAAGGTAATGTGTGGCAGTCTTGGTATCTCAGTTGGTAGAACACTCACCTTTAATGTGGACCTTTAATGTGGGAGGTCCCAGGTTTGAGTTTCCATTATAGTCACTCCATGTTCCTGTTACATGTGGTGGCTAATCTGTTGCATGTGGGGGCTAATCCCTCCCAGGAATGTGCCCTACAAACAGGTTGGTCCCTAGAAAGAACCTGGTGGAAGGAAGGAATGTGGTGGACCAGGCTTGACAGGTGACTGGGTAGCCCAAGTGTTGGAACATTCCACTGGTATTTGAAAGTCCCAGTTTGTCTGCAGCATATTTTATCCTTTATTAATACGGATAGAAATACAAACATTAGTAGTTTGTGTTTACAATAAATTGATTTGCATACACAGTGCAGTATATAGATATTTGTCCCTTGCTTTCACTGAAAAGGGACTATTATTTTGTGTGTGTTTAATCTTCTTTAACTTCATCTCTTCATCCCTCTATCCATCTATCAATCCATCAGCCACTCTGTCTCTGTGTGATGCTGGTTTTCTAGACAAAGGGTTTTGTGTTTGTTTTGATTTGAAAAAAACAAGCCATTAACATTGTAATTATAAAAAAGTTTTTTTTTAACAAACAACTCTCAATTTGCAAGCATGCCTTTCTAATTAACCAGGTTTTTTACCTAATCCACAACTCTCACTTTATATTTCATAAATAATGCAGTACTGTAGTGTATTATTAGTGAGCTAATAATTTTTGTTTTTAGGTTTGTTTGCAAGACGAGAATCCATGTTAAAGATGAAACTAGATGAAGCAGGAAAATCTGAGCAAGTACCTGTAACAGGTGGGGCGGAATCTCCTGACAGGTATGTATAAATATGATAATAGATATTAGTTCTTGATAATTTAATGTTCATTTGTCTTAATTATATACTTTCTGACTATAAACTCTGGTGTTGTTACATATAACTCTTGTATTTATACTAATTCTAATATATCATAAAATTATAATATGCATTTTGTATAGTAAATCATATTGAAATTAAGGGAATTGCATATATAATTTTTTCAAGGTCTGATTGAATTATCCCTTGGAAACTTATTCCATTCCATTAATTATGATGGACTTTGCATCACAAATGGAACCATGTTTTAATCAGAATGCTAAATATCAGCTTGTTGATTTTGAATGAATTGAGAATTTAAATACCAATTCAGACATACAACTAATATGTGTAAATTTTGTGTATTATATTTCAGTGGTTCCCATATGAATATTGAATTAGAAAGAGTAACAAAAGAAAGAGATAGCTTAGTACTTCAGTTAAAACAAGACTCCACATCTTGGAATGAAAGACTACAAAATGTTGCCTCACAGTGTAAGTATATAATATACATCCATGCATATAGTATACATCCATGCATACATTTTTATGCTCCCTTCACAAATAATCATGGACATGTACTGTTACCTTTACCTGTCCTTCCCACTTACTAGTGCAATAGTTTGTGTGCTAGGTGAGACTAAACAATACAAAGGACAGAATGTTTTGTTGGTTGTTACATGTTTTTTCTGTCTTTATTCACTCAACTTTCATTCTTCATGATTGCATTTGTTGTTGATATTGTGTCTATAACATAAAAGTGTCAGTAGAAAAATTTAGACCTCTAAAATGAAGAATTCCCAGTTCCTTTGTTGATTGTATTCATATAGTAGGCAGACATTTTATTATACCCCCTGCAAATGAAGTTTGGGGGGTATATAGGAATCACCCTGTCTGTCTCCCTGTCTGTCCCAATATTGTGTCTGCTCCATATCTTCCATTTCTATGGATGGATTTTGATCAAACTTGGGGAGGGGGCAGGTGTATTTGGCTCTCAAGAAACAGTTCTAGTTTATTAAATTAATGGTTGATGAATAATTTCTGATCTTTACAGATGAGGGAGAAATAAATCAACTTAAACAGACAGTAGAAGAACTTGAACTTGTGTTACAGGAGAAATCTCAGGTACTAGGATATACAGATAATCTGTGCTATAGACTCTGCAGATTGGTGCTTTTAAAAATGGGTTACTGTAGAATGAAGTAACATAGTAGCAGGTGTCTCTTTGAATAGAATATATCTCTAGCAAGTGTATGTTCAGGTCACTCCTAACGGAAGCTTTAACCTATGGCCATTGACATGATAATGAGTCTTGCAGCCTTTACAACTGTTATTCATGATACTGCTGTAAAAGAGTTTTATGTCCCAGTCAATATTCTTTCACTTATATAGAAACATTCAGTTCAGAGGTTGTGGAGTAAACTGGAGTGCCAGGGAAAAACCTTCAGCAAGCCAACTGACAATCTTTCTCACACTTGAATATGTCCTGAGTGTGATTTGAACTCAGAAAGGTGAAAGGCACTGTGATCAGTAAGTGCATGCTTAAGACCACTTGACCACCAAGGCCCCCTCAATGATGAAAGGTGTCTCAATAAAGAATGCTGTATCCTCCATGATGAATCATTCCTTAAATGATGAGAGATGTGCAACTTTGCTGATGTTGTTATCATCTCTACATTTATATTTACTGTAATTTCACATTTAGTTTTCAATTCTAGCAATATTTTACCATCATTGTTAGGTTGAGATTTGGAAATACTGAATATTTATTCAGATTCAGATGGTGTTTTACCTTTTAAAATTATATATCACATAAAGGTTTTACTGTATTGTTTGTTTTTCAGAGATGTACAAGTTTAAGTGGAGAGTTAGAAACAGTACAACAAGAATTAGAAGAAGCCAATGAAAAAATAGAAACATTTAAAACAGATATTGCCAAACAACAAATAACAATGGAACAAGGTAATTTTATATCTCAGTAACTTAAGTGTAATAAAGTTAAATATTAATAAGTCTCCATAAAATATTGTTTTTTCATATTTTGAACTACAACACAATTTTATTAGGAACTAAATAGTAAATAAATTACATGAAAAAGTTTGGGGGTTTATTTGGCAATTTAATTCTGGTTTTAATATAACATTAGAAATATAAAAATCTGAGATTTTAATTTAATCTCTGTCACTTTAGTTTATTGAAGTTTATATTTTGGATTTCTTTAGGGATTCGAAAGATAATATACAAGTAAATGTGATTGAAAAAAGATTAAATGTTCTCTCTGGCTTTAATATAATGTTTTAAATATAGAATCTTAGATTTTGATTTACTAAGAAGTCATTTAAATTTTGTATTTCCAGTGCTAGAAGAACAGAAAAATGTCATTCAGTCACAATATGCCGACCAAATGTCAGATCTGGATAGGAAGTTAAATGATGCTAAAAGAGAGCAAACTAAAGCTGGTAAGCTATAGTCACTGAAGGCACATATTCACATTACACAAATAAACATGATTGTATTTGTATGCTCTTGTAAATTCATAAGGAGTATGTGTAATAGCCATAATATCTTATCCATTTTCATCACATGCATAACATATAACATGTATGTTTTCATTTCTACCACTTTTACCAATTTTAATGGTGCTAAGAATATCTGCCCTGATTTTCCGGTTAAGTTGGAATTTTAAGTATCTTGTAAATTTCTTACATGACTGTACCTGCAAGAGAGGTAATTAATGTGCCAAATACTTCTACAACAAGAACTGTTCTCAATCCAGAATTTTTATACATGTATCTCCAAACAATAAGATAGGAGAATATATCTCAAGATGGACATCTATAATAGAAGCGAAAAGGGTCTATACAAATACAGAGTCGTAATGCAGAAAAGGGATTTTGAATGCAACAAATATTGTCAGTTACAAAAACATGGCTTTGTGTATTTTACATTTCTCCTTAACTACTGGGTGATTCACTTTCTTATGTTATATTTTCAGTTGTATCATTACGACAGTTGGAACGACAATGTAATCGTGATAAAGAAAGGTCAGCAGAACATCTGAAAACTGTAGAAGATCATTACACCAAACAGATTGAACTATTACAGGAAAAGCTACTGGCTGTAGAGAAAGAGAGAAATCTAATGATGGTTAGTATAACACACACATAAAAACATGCAAAGAGAGAGAGAGTATATTAAATATACATGGTCTTTATATTAGTAAAACCTAAGATGTCTTGGGTAGTCTAGTTGATATACTGTAGTATGTATGTTTATTATTTATTGAGATTTAGATATTGAAGGCTGTGTCTTAAGACTTGTGCAGTGACAATATGTAGTTAATATCTTCTAATAAATGTGATACTGGTATGTTCAGCATTATGAAGGAGTAGTTCAGGATTTACAAGTGACATCAAATGTCATGATAAAGATTGGATAGGTCAAACTTTTTACCTGAAATAGGTCAAACTTCTTACCTGCAAAAGGCAACATCTCCAAGATAATCTTGACAGAGATGCTGTGCACCATTGTAGATTAATCAGTCATTACTTTGTATTTCTTTGGTACCCCAACACCAAAACCCTCTGACATATAAAACTTGTATTCTGAAATATTCAATGGTTTGTTAAATTTTTAATTTTTTTTAATTTTTTTTAATTTTTATAATTTTATATATTTTAAATCTACTTTAAGACTGTAAGCATGTTAATGATTTTTAAAAACATGCTACTATATTTTCATATTTTTAAATACATTTTCAGGCTACTTTAAGACAAGAGGGCCTTATAGGTAAACTGAAGTCAGACATAGGAGAACCAATTAGACTTGACCTTGGTCCAGATTTTACTGACCCTAAGTCAGAGATAGTAAAGCCTACAGTATTAGCAGCACCAACTCAGATACATAAAGACACTGATGGTAATTATCTTCATAAAACTTTCTTATTAATATATTGTACATATTAAAATATTTGTAGCAAAAGTGACAAAATATGAAAAATAAAAAAATAATATGCATTCAAGGTGAATAAAAGCGAAAGTTCGCAGCATCCAGGGAAGTGTTTTCTCAGTGATAAAAAACCAGAAAGAAATTTTTAATGCTATCTGAAGCCTGAACCTTTTATTTTATTTAAAGCTTTGCTCTTTACTTTGAAACTCTTGTAGCAAATTGCAAATTGGTATGTCTTTTGCATGGATGACCTTACATATTAATTGATTGATTAATTGAATGTGGTTTTTACATCTCATTTAAGAATGTTTCACTTATATTGAGCCATCACCAGGTAAAAGTGAAGTGGGGCCTCACATATGCTTAAGCCTTCAGAGTTCTTTGTGTCATTAACATTGACAGTTTTCATCATTTAATCCACCAGTTCCCATCCATTAAAAACAATAAGTTTGTTAATTACATGTTGTTGGTTGTTTTTTTACAGATGAACCCTTAACATCAGTATTGGAGGATCTTAAGTCTTTAACATCAGCTGTGATGAAAGATGATGTGTCTAGTTCAGATTCAGAAGATTGAGGATGCATGCGATTTGTGTATGTTTACACAGTCCTTACTTCATGATCTGAAATATAAAACATCAGCTATTTACCTGTAATGAAGGATGGTGCATCAAGCTCCAACTTAAATGTGTTTAGTTAATCATCATTTGTGTATACAGAATTGATGAAGCTACTAGTGTTATATGTAGGTAAGCTTTAAAGTTGAGTCAGCAGCAGCAGCAACAACTCTTCAAGATGTTCTGAAGTCAGGTTGAAAACTATTGAAAACAAGTCATGGTGCTCTCTAAAGGTCAGGGAGTTACGTGGCTTTGAGACATTAGCCCTTATAACTTTCAAAACAGAAGATTGATCTGAGAGTAGAGACTGTGCAAGATTTGTGTTTGATGTGAAGAATATCACTTTGCCAGTGATTTGTTCTCTGAAAGATTATCCCATTCAGAGGGAATTGAAAGACTGTACAGCTTAGAATGGAAAGGTTATCTTTGTTGGAAGGAGTGAAAAGATTTCCTTCTTGGAGAATGGGAAAGTGTTCCTTCTCAGCTAATGGAAAGAATGGTCTGCTCAATTAGAATGTGAAATAGAAAAATTGTCAGTTTTAGCCATATCAGTTTGTATCATTAAATAGTATTGGTAGACCAGTATGTAGACAAATTCAATAAGTACAAATTACCATGTCTCTCTGTCTGTCTATCTGTGCATTTGTTCCTGCGTAGTAACTTATTGCTAACTTTGTTGGAATTTCATGAAACTCAAGTATTTTTCACAATGACATTTATATAAACTAGTTTGATAATTAAATATCTTACTTTGAAATACAATTTATGCAATCTATGCAAGTTAAACAACTGTAGTCAAAACCAGTATAACAATGCTCATAATTACAAAATCTGAGGATAATTTTGAGTTTGAGAATAGGTTTATCTGTCATTGTTTCTGCACAGTGGAATCTATTTCTTATATGTCAAAATATATAATTAGTATGCATCTATACATTTGTATTATGTTATTATTTATTATTATTTATATAAATTAAGTTTGTTTATTTTTTCACAAAAATAATAAAAATCATGTTAAAAATACAAAATATGTTTTGTTCATGTTCAAATGCATGTATGATTGGGCATTAGTAGAATTGAATCTACGCAAAGCAAAATTCTTCTGTACTTTGTGTAGGATATCAAGAGGAGAAAATGAACTGCCCTATTATCTCATTTATGTGGTTTGATGGTTCATCTATGACTTTGACTTAAATGTTTGTTATTGGAAAAAAATTTGAAAACTTAGTTCCAATGTATAATAATGATATCACCAGCTATATTTATATGAGTGGAGTGTATAGTAATGGTGTTCAGTATTTTTTGAAATAGTTCTTGGGAGGGTTGAAAAAAGCCATGGGTCTTAGTCAAATATAATGACAAACTTTCTAACACCATGATTTGTCCAAAGAGGTGCAATCTGTAAGTATGTGCTTTAGACCACACAGCCACTGAGGCCCTTATACAACAAAATCAAATGTATTGTGCAATAAAAAACTGAATACCACTTCTCATATGGTCCACAAAAGACTAGTTACCACCTACTGGTATTTTGTTAAACTATATTGGGGTTCAAGCCCATGACCTCCCACTTTTGAGTGAACAGTCTGTCCTCTTGGCAACTGTATTAATAGTTACACATAAGCTGTCATGTTACAGCATAGTTCACTTGAATGTCTATACCATCATCATGACCATACAACTTTACCCTTCCGCAGCACCTGGCTCACTTCCCTTGTGAAAATTCACATGTTTTATCTAATTTGCTGGTTTCGAAGTTTTTACTTTGCTTTGTGATTTGGACATGGATTGGTATGTTTATTTTTAATTTAATAAAATGTTGAAGTTCACTTTGGTGTTTCTGCTGGGGGTACCCATGTACAACATAAACTTGTATGTAAAAGCAAGCTAAAACATGGACTTGGTTTATCGATAAAGAGAAGAGTAACACATAATTTAAATATTTGCATTGATGTTTTATTTATTTTTATATTAAGCAGATCTTATGTTACACATAGACTGGTACATGTAGTACATTATTCCACATACATTTAACATTGTCTAAATGTAGCATCACAAACATATATATATAGTAGTTTTGTACACATACATATATGTAACCAGTATGTACATCAACTGTATCATGTATATATATAAATACCAGTACAACCATTTGTATATATATATACTGTATAACCAGGGATATTGGTGAGGATTTAACACTCAGTATTAAGTACAAAGATGCATGGTAGAGAGGTTCACAAATTGGAGTTGCTACATGGTCTAGGGGGTATTGTCGACGATTTAACATCAAGTATTACATGTATTAAGTATAAACATGCATTTCTGAGGGGTTAACATAATGGAGATGCTACATGGTCCAGGGTTTAAGACAATGGAGATGCTGCATGGTACATACACATGTGTGAGCTACAGTCCAACCAGGGTAGCTACGACACGCTGGGTTTTACCTTGTAATAGACTGGCATCCCATACTAGAGAAGGTTTATCTACTTGAATGAGTTTGGTGGTATATATATATATATATATATATATATATATATAATTGAGTTCGAGCAATAAAGATATTATTATTATTATTATTATTATATATACATTTTATATATATATATATATATATATATATTATATATATATATATTATGACATGGACTGGTATGTTTGTGTTTGATAATGTGTCTATAACTATATTATCAGAATAGATATTAGTGTATAAAAAGATTCTTGCTGTGAAATGACAAATTGATGTAAATATCCCTGGTTATACAGTTCTTCACACACATAAAGTTATATAAATAGCAATACTGGCTTAGGGTTTTATGAACATGTACTTTGTGTCATGGATAACAAATATTGGTTTTAATACTAACATTAATTGCTGCTGATAAACAAACTGAGATTTCTGTCTTCCATATTTTGATAAAACTCAGAATTAGATTGTCCTTATTGTACCTTGATATAATGATGAGATCTGAACATAAGATAGAGTATGTATCATTCAATATAATCTCCTTGTAGCTTGGTTTATGTTAACGCAGTGGAACTTCTCTAAAACAGAATCCATTAGGAACAGTAGAGTATGGATAGGACACAAACATCCTAAACACAGTATAGCAAGTCTGAAATGAAGATCCACAAACAACAGAAGGTCTGACATGGACACTCTACCAAGCACTGCATGTTTGAAACACATCCTACATGTGCTGCAGTACATTTAGGCACATGAAATGGACATCCAACAAACAATACAGTATGTCTGAAAGGGACATCTTAGAAACAGTGCAGTATATATGAAATGGACATCTTACAAAATGTACATCTGAAATAGATATCCAACATACAACACAGTATGTCTGGTTAAAATTCTGACCAAACAAACAAGATTGGTTACAGAACTGTCTAAAGAGAACCTGTTTTAGAGAAATTTCACTGGTTAGTATGTGACATATGCATGTAACGGGGTACATGTATTGTAAAAAATGTGGCAATATGAAATCATAATCTTTAAGTCTTAAAAATTGCTGATTTGCAGACCACATGGGGATAATTTCGAATTGGGGCACCAGATACATTTTATGATTTAGTAAGGTGCCGTAGAAAACATTAAATTCTGCAAATATGATGTTTAATCTCAACTATTATTTCCTCAAAACATGAACAAAGAATTGAAAAATGAATGATTTAAGATGAATGAATTTTTGGCTTTTATTTTATGTAAAAATATTTATTATGGTGAGCAATGATATGATATGATAATACAAATATACATGTCATTTGATGTGAAACCATCTGATTCATCCAGCCGTACAATGATACAGTCAGTTACAAATAATAAAAATATCCATTTACAAAATTTATCATTTAGACATGTAAAATTAACAAGTTTTCCTGTCACCTGCAGAAATTCTATAAAAAAAACCTAAAAATTATCATAGAGATAATGTTACGATTAAATTGGGGAAATATATTGTAAACCATTACATAAGAATATGTATATAAGAGAAAAAACATGTACTGGTACACATTAATTTCTAGATTTTCTGAACATTCACCATAATGTCTTGATGTAACATAAAAGGAAGAGAGAACAGGTGCCCTGAATGAGTGAATCACACAAGCATTAATTAATTAAACTACCGGTAATAGATTCACTGATGGCTAAAACAACTCCTTATAACTCTCTTAATCATAAAATCTAGAATTTACTGTGTTGCACTCTAAGTCTGAATAATTAGATTTTTCCTAAGCCTTACTTCATGGTTATATAAAGGTGCATACAATTATTTTCCAATACAGTTGTAATCTGATAATAATAAAATTTCTGGTTTATATTAATCTACAGGATATAACATAATAAAATGAAACTAAAAATTCATAAAAATAATAAAAAGCAATATAATATATATTACTGCACCAAAGTTAAAATATAGGAGCACTTATTGAAGTATACTACATCTATATAATAGTACAGTACAAACCTGTCAAAAGTTTAACACTGAGCTGACAAAATGGAAGCAAAGCTTGACTGTAGCTGAGAACTGCCAATAGATAGGTATAGCTGTCTAGATATACCGGTAGCTAATGAGTCAACTACACGAGCTGCTGATACAGCAGTTATTTGTTACCTTAGTGTTAAACTTTTGACAGGCCTGTACTTTACATGTACGAGAACTAATGAGCAAAAACAATACTGCTTCTACCAGTATATAAAATTAATGAGCAAATAATATATATACTGCTTCTATCAGTAATAGAACTTATGAGCAAAAAAGTACTGCTTCCAAAACTGTCATTAGATCTTACACTTTCCTTCCTGGGTAATAGTTACAACAAGCTTGATTTGCAATACTCAAAATTTAACTGTCTAGAAAGCTGGAAAGCCTAATAAAATAGTCTACAAGCAGATATCTGTATACAATGTATATGTATTGCCCTGTACTATATTGCTGCATTCAGATTAAGTACATTTTATTTGCTTTTTGACAGATTATACTTTTTTGTGTTAACAAAATTAAAATTACAGTAAAAAGATAAATTTCAACATAAGTTGATGATATTATAAACAATGATGAAACATTAATACTAAAGTGGGTTATTTTCAAGTTGGTCAATGGTATGATTAATATTAAACTTGTGAAATAAATAACAAAAAAAATCCTGAGATAAATAAACATAAAAGCAAACAGACAAGGATAGATGGATAGATAGAAAAATAGAAAGATGGACAGATAGATAGACAGATGTACAGACAGACAGAAACAATTTATTTCAGTTTTGGTTTTTCATAAATTACATATTTTCAATACTTATATTCGTTGTAATTTTAACAAAGTTTGATGGTGACCTACCACACACATGGTTTTCTCATGTTTCTGTTATAGCAACTACCTATACATAACCAATTTAGAACAATAATGTTCTTTTTAAACCATTTTATATTGTGATTCAGACAATTTCAGTAAAATAACTGAACATGTATTAATAATTAAAATGACAATATTATTAAAAAATTTAAACAATATCACAGTCTCATTTCAGAACATTTTAATAATAAACATTTATTAAATATTAATGCCTTAACTTTTTTTGGTTAAAAACTCATTATAATGCCCCTCATTTAATGTGCCTTTTTAGTTTTAACAACTTATATTTTATTAATGAAGGCACAAACATAAACATTTTAGAACAGAATCAGAGAAATCAAACCAGATTTAGTCCTAAATAGGTATTGGTTTTTCATGCAGTGACCTTGAACTTTGACCTGGATCTCAATGTATTTTGCTCTAGACATCTTCTTAAATTGATATACATTAATGGCAAGTCTCATTGAAATCGTTGAAACTATTCAAGAGTTATGGAGTGGACAGGAAAAAGCTAACAAAAAAGTTGTAGCAGTAAATTATCTCCAGTACATTATCTAAACCAATTTATTATCTAAAACAATGGTTTTCTTTTGACATTTTGAAAATTTTGAACTAGTAATAAACAGCCAAAAAATCCCCTAGAAATGTTAAGTACTAATCAATCTATCAAATTACAACTGGTCTGGTATATTACAAAAGCTACAGAGGAAGCATTAAGCCATTATACTACTGTTCAGTATCTATATCTATACAAAAACCAATGTATTGGTTATAACATCACTTCTCTCTCTTTCTCTGTCTCACTTACCCATCACATGCTTGGTTAAACAAAACAAAATATATGTGGACATATGGTAGATGACATATATTGCAGTGCATCATTGCTGGAAGATATCTTGATTTATGTGTGATGAGGGTGATTATGACCGATGATGATGACTTTTATTTGACTTTCTGATAATGATGACTTTTCTGTGACTTTAAACAAAGATGCTGATGATGTCATGATATTATATATTAATATACACATTGCTTCATAGTTGCTATATTATGCACTACTGGCAGTGAAACAATATTATACTACACATAGTCTATTCATTTTGTGATAATACATTAATATGTGGAGATATTTAAAACTGTTCCTGACAATGGTATTTATAAAACTGAAAGTCAATTAACCATGATCTATTTGATCTTAACCTTTGACCTTTTTAAAACTTTCAAGGTTAGAGTACATGTAATTTTAAACAACCTTGACTTTATATTTGGAAATATTGACCTTAACAGATCTCTGTCATTCATAAACTTTTATTGATGAATATTCTTGCAAAATTTCTTTAAATACTTTAGCTTATACAATTGATTTGCTTTAGATTTAAAAACTCAACAGCGATAAAGTATTTGGCATTAACGCTGCTACAAATCAAAATAACAGCAATTTCTGTAATAGATTCAAGTAAAAGGTCATGTAAATAGATCAGTTTTTATTTGACTATAATCTATAATACATGTTTATGTATATCTCTTCCCATTATCTAAAACAACCATAGTTAAGACATCCCTTATAAGGGGAGATAATTTTGATTTTATCATTGTAAATGTTTTACTATAATACACAAACAAATGCTAAAGTTAGTTATGTATCATATTATCACATGTACATGTATATAAACCTTCAATGTACTAGTATCCCAGCTACTAGTATGTAAGTTCTGGTTTATACAAAGCTGTCTCGAAATAAAATACACCAGGGAATAGCTTCGTAATCATATAATGTAGGAATCAATGTCATGTCTTCTTCTGTATAACTTCACATCCTGAGCTTCATAAAAACTTAGCAATACCTTATAAAATTAGTCATTTTGTGAAGTCACCTCCAACATTCTTTTCAATTCTATTTCAATTTCGAAATATTATAGTAATATAATACACTCGCTCCTTGTTATAATGCCCCTTAGTATCAATGCCAACATGCTTATAGCCACAGTATTTGAAGGTCTCCAGTCTATTTCAAACATATTTTTCTTATAAGTATCACTCAAATTATCATCAAACTTCTTTAAAATGCCCCAAAATCTGACTGAACAAATGGTATCAATAAGTCATGGATTTACTGTAGTAATAAGTTGAAAATGTCTTCCTTCTAGCTAATCTGACATCTCTCCAATTAAATATGGCTTTGTAAATGCTTCTATAAGGCTTAACTTCCAGAACAACATGGCAATACCCCATATCTAAGTAGCTCTTGTCATTTAATGTCTTCATCATGGACAGTTATATCAAACAATTCTGGTCCAATATAAACATAATATTAATCATGGTTTATACCACTCCACTTATGTAGATAACAGCTTTGCTGGTACATCATAATGTTGCAGAATTCTAATATGAAGGAGGTCTACCCCCTGTTTTTACAATATACAGTTATTTGAATATGTATAATACTGGAAGCCTTTGGACGTAGAAGTTTTGATATGGACATTGTTCATCGTCACCCATACACAGCTGATTATCCACTACATGTAGACACACATATATACATCAGATAAATTCAGATCCATTTTCTTATGATAACATGACAATGATTGGTCGATCACTGGTAATAATCCTGACAAATAAAAATGAAGATTTAATTTTGACACAAATCAGTAAAATTATAAACGAAAGAACCCAATATTAAAATTATTTTTTAATTTTGTTGCTTTGGTGTTAACAGAACCTGGATTGATTGATTAAAAGGGGTTTTATGTCTCGGTCAAGAATATTTCACTTATACACCCTTCCGATAAATCGCGACACCTGGCGGGAGTGCCATGATTGATAGTAGAATGTGATGTCATACAGGGAATACTAGCATTTCGTATTTTCAATATAATATAGTTTTAAAATTAAATATTAAATTTCAATTTTAATTACATATCGCTGGTATTTTATTCCATGACTTCTTGAAAAATAATTTGAAATTAATATATTTTTTCATTAAAAATTTTAAAAATGCATTTTAATTGTTACATAATAATAACTGTTCCATGACATATTTGATATTGTAATACCAAGTCATGGGCAGTCATTCGGAACTAATTAGGGCACTGATTTTGATTACCTGATTTACAGGAGAGAAAATGCATCGGTCCAACCTAAGGACAATTTGCTTATGCATGAATGAATCCAGGTGTGTCAGAAGTAGCCTAAGCTTTTCGTTAATCTCGGTAGAATTATTTAAACGAGAGAGAGAGAGAGAGAGAGAGAGAGAGAGAGAGAGAGAGAGAGCTACAAACATTGCATTTTAAGTATTCTGTAACTCAGTGAATAATTATATAAACAAACAAATTAAATTATCTATCCGAAAAATTTATAACGAGTCATAGGATAATTATTTATCCGACATTTTGAAACTTAACATATTTGTGTTACAGTTTAAAGATGGTAAATAATAATAAACATCGCATAATTAGTATTAAAAGTTATTTATTTATTTATTTTCATTTTTATACTTTTTGATTTTTTGACAAATAAGTATAATATAGCCAAAGCAGTGATACGACACTACATGAGAATAACAGATATTTATCACTGTATTATAATCAGGTGTTGCCTTGTTCATCTCGTAATCAGATAATCTAGAGAGGTAAGCGTACTTGTATTGTCCTGTTAATTGCAAATTGGATTAATGAAACCAATTAAAAGTCATATTTTTCAAGTCAACATAGTTAAGGATGCCATCATTTCTACTTAGAATCAGTTGTTATTTATATAATTTGATCGAACTTTTTACCATACAACCAAAATTTCAATGTTGTTGTTTTTTGTTTTTGTTTTTTTTTTAATATTTTTATTAATAATTTTGAAAATAAATATTCAGAACCTTAAACATTTTTAGCAGTAACGGATCTTTCTTTGATTAAAGTTTAATCCGTTGAACAATGATTTTTAAATACAACTTTAAGATGTCGCTACTTTGTAATCACAGGAAAATTTAAGTTTTTAAATTATTTTGACTATCAATTATGTATCTCAATTGTTTAATTTATATCAATATCTTGTAAATAAGTTTTATGAAAATTCGGATTTTATAAAATAAATAAAAATAAATAATAAAAAAGTGGAAGGTGAACGTTTGTAGTAATTTGCTTAAAAAATTAAAATATTTCCAGTCAGATAAAAATAAAAATTTTATTGTCCTTGAGGGTAATTAAATGGTCTAAGATATAAATAAATATACGTACATGTATTTTATATTTTTCAAATTTAAACATTTACAAATTGCAATTTTCTAGTAAAAATAAAATTTGTTATTTTGTTGAAGAAATTACAACAATTTCTACACAATCCTTTACAATGTTAAGTGTTTTTTTCGGATGATCATCTAAGTGTTTAAAATTTGCTTAATTAGCCCATTCATAATTTGTAATTTATTTAAAGTAATATTCGCTTTGTCGGTTTATCATCTCACCTGTAGCTTACATATGACACCTAACAGATACTCGAACTGAGTAAATATGCTGTACATGATGATGGGATTGATAGATAGCCTTCCCGGTGTGACGTCATATCAAGAGCGATAACCAGTTTCCGGCTATTTCTGGAAGGGTGTATATTGAAATATCACTAGCTATGTATAGATGAAGTGGCAGAAATTTTTACTTTTGCAGTGCTCTCAGAGCAATGTGAAAGGAGGGTTCTTTGATGTGCCACAACTGCCCTAACATGGGGCATCAGTTTTTAAGGTCTCTTCTGAGGGACCTGTAACTTTCATTTCTAAATGCTGAGTGCTTGGCTACCTCTTATCATGTCTTGGCCAGATCCAGGCTGTAGTTCAAAATGACAACCTCCACATACAGAGCAAGCTTTTTACCAAGTACTAATTGAGCCACTGTAGTGGTATTTACAGAACCTGGAGGTTATGAGTTTGATCCTGTACTTGGTCTTGACTTTAGTCATGAGAATAAAAGTCCATGCTGGAGGACCTTTTATAGAAAATATACGAGACAATCTAAAGTAAAAGTTATTATCAATACACTAATATCATACGTCAGACTTACAAAAATTGTTAAAAATGTCATGGTATGTCATCATCTTCTTCCCATGGTGGCGCTGTAGGTAACATAGTTTGTTGATATTTGATATCTGATAGTAACGCCTGATCTGACAAATTCTCAAAGAAAGGGAACGGAAAGTTACTTTCATTTACAATGGATGGTAATGGATGATATGATACTTTTTGTTGATCTGCGTTCTGGACTGGTATGGTTCCTATCACAATATCCACCGGTAACTTCACTTTCCTGGCTAATCCTGAAGGCTTTATACATAGCTGCAAAGGTATAAATAATATTTACAATAGATATTGACATTCTTTAGATGAACCTATTTGTTTTTGCTGGCATTCAATTGCTCATGAATATGGTGTGGGTCATAACATCTGCTGACATAACGTTTAACTATCAGATACGTCACAGAATATCATTGTTACGTCACATATCGTTTGATTGGTCAGAATTCTAGCTTAGTTCTGACGTGTTTATCCTTATTTGGATAAAAGGCTGTTCCATCAATCCCATATCTTTGTCGGGAAGTTGGATAAAATAAATCATTGTCGTGATAATTTTACATTTCTGTCATACTAACAATATTTTTTATGATTGTAAATATAAGAAATAACATTCTATTTGAGTGTATTCATTCGGTATTATGAATGAGAGTCAGGAATAGCATATTTAACATGAACTTCTTTGCAGTTCATTCAATATCCTATTCCTGACTCTCATTCGTACGAGATACCAAATGAATACACTCAAATAGAATGTTATTTCTTAATAATATCACTTAAAGCCTTTTTTCTGGTTTGACATTTTTTTGGAGGGAGAGAGAAAGAAAGGGGTTGTAAAATGATAAAGCTAATAAGTTACGGTACTATCACATATCAATTAAACATGCAGAAGCATTTCAATAAATTTCTCAAACAACAAAGATAATACATATAATATTGTCCAAACTTTTATTATAGAAATGAAATAAATTTTTCATTTTGATAAGGAAGTATGTAAGAATGGGACATTTTGTGTAGAAAAATATTAATCCACATGGAGTTTTATTTCTCACCTCTATTCCATACTGGACATCAATAATTTTACATCCTCTTAGATGAGATGGGGGTACTGTTGGAATGCTTAGTAATTCTCTCTGCCATGTTTGTTTTCCACGTGGAGCAATACTTCCTTTGTGTACTGTGACTAATATTGTAGATTCTGAAAACCTTCCTCTGTATGAGTAATATGTTACATTCTGAAAATATATAAACAAATTTAAGTATATAGCACTCTCATGGTGAATATGTTACTCAGATTAATAATAAGTAAATGAGGAACTTAAACCACTTGGTCCACAGAGTACTATACAAAACCATAGAGGAAAGATAGTTAGGAACTTAAACCACTTGGCCACTTTACATATATAATCATAGAGGTGAGCGGATGATTTAATTATGGTAAGGTTAAATACAGTGAAAGCCATTTAATTTGAACATCACCAGGATTGAAGATTTTGTTTAGATTGGACAAGGTTTTAGTTTTATAATGGTTAGTTTACTACAGTCAAACCTGCCTCAAGATCACCTCTATATAAGGGTCACCTGCTTTTAAAGGCAAAAGATTTTTTTATCCTAATTGCTCTTTATTCATATTATTTGAACATGTATAAAAGGACCACTTGCCCATAAAGGTCACTTTTACTGGGCCCTTGTCTGTCCTTTATAGACAATTTTGACTGTCTATACGATTGAAATGATATGGCTAAAAACTAGAGTTTAGCTTTGACAGGATTTGGGTTTACTCAGGGTTCAGTTTTCACAGATTCAACTTTTTAAGACTGATGCAAATCCTTTCTTATTCTTTGAACTGATAGATTTTACTTCCTTAAAACACAAGATTACTAACAGCTGAATGTAAAATATAAGTGTTTAGATGTTTCCAATTTTACTTCAAAGTATTCCATTTCAGATTTTTAAATTAATGCATCACTTCAACACATTAACTCTTAAATAGACATTCTTGTAATGATTTAAACTTCAAAATGATTAATTAACAAAATAATGAAGATGTAGGCAACATTTATTACAAAACACACTATTACTTTGATTTCACTTTCATCACTAACACAGAAATTCTTATAAAAACAAACTACAGATTATAGACATATGTTGCTGTCTCTTAAAACTTATTTTTGATATTTAGGCTTGATAAATACATGTACCGATACACTGTATTTAATAAAGAACTCAAAATGCAGTTGATGCAGTATATAAGGGAGATAACTCCTAAGACCATACTACAAGTAGTATGTATTTTTTTTATGAGAGAGCTCAGCTCTTTGCTGCAAAACAACAAATTTGTTATTTCTGAAAAATGAATTAATTGAAATAGATGTTTAACGTTTTGGCAAATAACTGATGTTTATAAGCTTTCTTCAACCAATGAACTTAAAGTTTATAACATCAGAAAATCTCAATCAAATTTCTTGACACAAGACGGAAACATTCAGACATGAAGTTTATAACAAATGTACATAGAAAGTGTTTAGTCTTTACAATGTTATATAGAAGTACCTGTGAAGATTATCTAAATGTACTGAAGAATAATGGGGATGTTGACAACAAATTATATAAGTGTATACTGTCTGCGGAATTCCATAAACTTACAAACAGAAATAAATTTACACTAAGTGTCTGATTTCTGTTCTGTAAATGTGTAATTTTATAAACAGTGTTGATTTTAAAGTATTTTCTTCCCTGCTTAAGTTGTATCTGGCAAAGGGTTTTGGTAAATTTGTTTACATCTGGTAATTCTGGCACTGTTACCCTTGCTGGTCTCCATAATAAGCAAGGTGGTTTTAGAAACGCAGTATTCTTATAACAAAATCGTTGTTTTCAACAAAATAATAGTTCAATTTATCTCTAGTTTATCTATTCCTTTGGTTCCATGAAAACAACATAAAACACCTCCCAGAAATAGCTAATTAATTGTCTAAAAGTGTTGTTATCACTTATAATTACACTGATGTATTTACTGCTAATGTGGTTTGACTTAAATGTTATTTGTTTTGGGAGTTTGGCAAAATAAGATTACTTTTAAAATTGAATTTGATGCAAACTGACAAAAAATAAATGTATTTACATAAAAAAGTTTCCAAGTTTGCCAATGAAAATATAAATTTAAAACTCAAAACATAGTATTTCTGAGTTTTTTGGTAACTTAAATACACATGTATAAATGATGAATACTGGCAAGTGAATGACAGTTACTAGTTATAAATAACCTGGTAAACATCGCAACTTAAATTTATCAGATTTTCTGCATTTCAAATCAAAATTTTGCTTATAAGTTAAGATATAGTTCAGAGTGTGAGAATGAGGATTATATTTCCTTTTCTTTTTTTTTCTTTTATTATTTTCTGCTTCATGATGTACTAAAAAAGCAGGGATCTTTCCTAACTCATAACATTTCTATGAAAACAAAATGATTCAAAGTAATGTGACAGTGAGCAGCAATTTTGGGATCATGTTCAATTAAAATGACATTTAGCAGTTTTCAGGAACTATATTCAATGAAAATGATAAAAAATAAAATGAAATTTCTGGAGATACAAAAAAGTGTGTTTACATTTCCTTAACTGTTAAAGGTTATAAGACAGAAAGTTTCCCTAAGGAAATGGCATTTATTTTAGGCATAGAGGGTCATACATGCCACAATGTTCTAAATATCAAAACGTGAAGATGTAAAAAGCTATCAATCCTGTAGACATAAAGGTGTAAAATGTACTTCTTCATCATTCAACAAATTCTGTAAACTTGTAGTAACTGCCAACAAAAGATCAAAATCTTACAAATAACAAACAAAGGTGAAGACTAAACAGTTACATAAAGAAGGAAAAAAAGCAAGTACATGTAAAAATTCTGGCAGTTACTCCGTTCACATGTAAAATGTTACAAACTAAGCATGTTGAGTAAGTGATCCATTCAAACTTTATGATTAGTTATCTAATGCCAAAATCCTACACAAAACAAGTTTGGTAATGATACATAAAAATATATATAAAATTAACACCAATTATCTGATTAAACAATAGACAGTTTACTTTACAGAACAGATGCTGATTTACATGCCAAGATAAGACAACTCTAATTTCTAACACTAAGGATCCAGATCGCGATACGAATCAGTTAGCTGTCACGATATGTTACAACTTCCCTGGCCGGAATACAGTTCAGTTTATTTATGGATACAAACAACATATTTATTTATTTACACTCAATGATAAATAAATTGTTGATACATCACTTTATAATGAATGATGCGTTCATACATAAATACAAAATTGTTTTGAGTGATCTATTTTACAGCTTAACTGTTTTGCCGTCTAACCTCAAAAACCGTCTCATCCACCATGATCCCCATGTATTTTACTTTTGTTTAAAATGGTTATAAAGAAGATAGCTAGGTGTATAAGCATACATGTACTGCTTTAACCAAATGTATACATTCATTTTGTTTTGCTAATTTTAATTTGTTCCAATTTATTTTTATTCATTTACAGTAACACATGTTTATAATGAAGCTCTGGGGACTCTTATTTTTATACCCCCACTTAAAAAGTGGGGGGTATATAGTGATAGGGTGTCCGTCCGTCCTTCTGTCCTTCCGTTACACCTTATGGTACATATCTCTTATCTGCAACTCCTCTTAAACCCTTCAATGGATTTTCATGAAACTTTCACACAATCTTTGTGATATAATGTAGATGTGCACCTTCTATTTAAAAATTTGATCCGATGGATTTTTGGGAGCGGGGGGTATTTTTTGTGAGCTTGTGGCTCACAGTTTTTCTAGTTAACTTTGTTATAAAGTGAGTTTAATATATTGTTATAAGTAGACTTATATAGAGGAGCGGTGGGGCTCAGTATTTGACTTTGTACAATCCATGTATTTGTTGTAAGCATGTTCTTTATATTCATGTTATACTGTATTTATTTTTTGCTTTTTAAAATCATTTTAAATTGAAACAAAACAAGGTATAACATGGACCAATGTATACAATTGTTGCTTTGGAATATATTAAACAAGTAAAAAACAACCTTCCAATTATCCACTTTCTTTGTGAGTGAACAAACTGAAGATTACACAACTTCAAGACGCTACACTCGGCACATAAAACATTAGCTGAATTATAAGCACCAGAAAGTTTGGTAGTAAATCACATACAAACATACATAACTTCTACTTTATTTCCGCTATACATTTAACAAAATTTCAAACTTGTAAATAAGTCATGATATCATTGAAGTTTCCTTTGATAACAATACCAAATGTGTATGTGAATATATTTCTATAGGGTGAAATATCAAATGATCTGTAACTTTATTTTTATGTTACTACCTTCAAATATAACTTTGAAACAAAGGACTACAACTACTGCCAAAAAATGATCTGTATGTTAATCACAGCATAACAACAACTGACACATACAGAGTGATAAACCTCAGAGAGCAAAGGGACAGTAATCTTTACAGAGTATATAAAATGTCGGAAGTATGCCCCTAAAACTGATCTCATATTAATTTGTAGCCTATAAGATTACAATGACTGACAATTACGATTATACATATATACTTTAACTATCTGAGTGAGGTGATCCAAATGGTAGGAGGGATTTCCAGAATTACTCTTAACCTTTCGTGTTATGTTGTGTATTTTACAGATGATCAAGGATAACATTGATATGATGTTACCTTTGTTTAATGTTACCTTATAATCTGTACAGATATCAGTTACTGCCAGATCTGATAAACATATTGACTAAAATACCACCAGAGGTGTCTGTATGTAACAGACAAAAATTCTTGTAATAAACATAAAAACCACACTGCAGAGCTTCACAATAAAAAATACACAATAAGTGTCTGTGGGTAGCATAAAAAATGTTACATCTCGTAAAAAAATACAGAATCTGAGGCAGGGCAGATGTAATAAAACATCAAACAAACAGGTAGCATGACTTTTTGGTTTTTTATATCTTGGCATAATGACCACACTGGGAAACCACAAGAAAAAAGTTTAAAATAAACCTTAATAAGTGTCTAAGGTAGCAGGAACAGCTTATATCAGTACTCTTAAACAAGAGCACATACAGAGAAGCAACAATAAAAAACACAAATACTTTTTTTTTTAATTCCATAGGTTAAATCATATTTCAAAGAGCTACTTCTGGTATTATATTATCAATATAGACATAACAGCATTACATGTAACCAGATAAATATCTTATATCATATATAAGGTCATAAAATATACATGTTATATTTTAATATAAATTCTTTTAGATTTAAACTGTAAATGTCAAAAGCATATTTGTTTCTAAATTCAATAAATGAAATTCATATTTATCTGAACATGATAATGAAAAAGTTATAAAACAGAAAATTGTCTCTTTTATTAAACAATATTTGAGGAGCAGCCTGGCCAATTTGATGGATCTATCAACTGACAACAGATTTATGTCCATACAAACAGTTTACCAGATAGATAAGATAGACAAATTTCTCCTATTAGCATATAAGAAAACATATCCCAATACTAAATGCACTAAAATAATGACTTTCTCCAAATTTGAATAATTGATTGACTCATTGGTTTTATGTCCCAGTCAAGAATATTTCACTTATATCAATATTGAGATGTCACCAGCTATAGGTAAAATGGCAGAAAATTTGATCGTTGCAGTGCTCTCTACAAGGCAATATGTAGGGAATGTTCTTTAACCTGCCATGACATGGGGCATTGGTTTTTTTTGTCTCTTCAGAAGGACCCCATGAGTTTTCATTCACTTCTAAATGCTGAGTGCTTGGCGTAAAAACAGTCGCTTCCTATTTCCAAGTCTCGGTCAGACGCTGACTGTGGTTCAAACCCATGACCTCCCAAATACGGAGTGAGCACTCTACCAACTAAGCTACCGTACTGGTCTGAATGATAATGGCAATCTTTTATATATTGTAGTTCTTTGACCTACGTGTATATGGTCCTTGATTAACTTGTTTATGAAATAATGAAACTTTTAATAAATAAGTAATGTGCTTCTGTGTTACTTACACTAGTAATGGTAGGTCAAAAAACAATAAATAAGATTATACAAGGAGAGATACACTACATCTGACCTTCATTAGCTCGGATGTAATTAGATAAACCTTAAGATGGATGTCAGTTTTTTTCTCCTTCATTTGTCCTTGTGTGACTATCTTTGTTTTATTTTATATTTATCTAGTTTGTCTAGTACACTGCATTTGTCATACAGTCAATATTGTTATAATACTCCAATGAACATACATAAATGGCCTTTGTGAGCAAGTGGTTCTTAAATGCATGTACAAGAACTTTCCTGACCTTTAATAAAGTGTATTGACTTTATATGGAAGTGGTCTTTGTGAGCAGGAGATTTTTATATGCAGGTTTAAAAACTTCCCTGACTCTTTAAGTATATATAAACTTTATATGGAAGTGACATTTGTGAGCAGGTGATTCTAATATGCAGGTTTAAATACTTACAAGACCTTTTAAGTGTATGTGCTTTATATGGAAGTGAGCTCTGTAAGCAGGTTGTATATGCAAGTTTAAAAATGTCCAATGTTTTTGGTTTAACTTTATATAGATGTGACTTTTAAGACTAGTCTGAAGGTAAATAACGAACAAATCTAAGCTTGCAAAACACGTTATTATATAATAATTACATACATATATTGAACACAAATTGCAGTCAAACCTGTATTTAATGTCACCACTAAATAAGGATCATCTGCTTATAACATGTACAACAAGCTAATTTTAAACTTGACAATGTGAATATGAAGTTGTAACAAGTCTGTTTTATAAAGAAATGCCATTCTGATCATGGTATTTCAAGGGGTAATGCAAGATAGTGTGGCACGTGCCAAATTTGATGAAAGGCGAAGCCCTTCATTTTGAATATGGCACGCCCAACACTATCTTGCATTACCCCTTGAAATACCATGAGAAGAAATGTCATTTCTCATATTTACAATTCTTTCTTTTAATAAATAGTTTAATTTGTTTTAACCCTTGGCGCTATTTTTTCCACACCTGCTCATGTGAGATATGATTTTAAGCCATGCAAGATTGGCGTATGACGTGACCACGTGACCCCCTGTGAAGGACATTACGTAATATTGCCGGAAAATTGATACACATCAAGGGTCAAGACCCCAATTGTCTTTCATGGGAATTGCAATACAATTGCTTCTGTATGTTTCATCGAAGACAGGTACAGTCATATTGTAAATATACACAGTTAAACCTTGTTATATTGCCCCTCAATAACTTTAAAACCTGACATATCACCACAGTAGTTTGAAAGTCCTAAAATTTTTCTTCTTGTTTTTCTTTATTTATATGTTCCCTTTGATTTATCACCAAAACATAAAACCTCACCTGTATTAACGAAACTTGAGTTGATGATATTCTTCTAGTACTGAGATTTTTTATTTCAGCATAGACGGGTATGGCCTCTTTCATTACAAATCCTTTCCTATCTAATTTGATTGTAGCCGTGACAGTTCCTGCCACACAGCACCAAGATCCCACTGCTTCAAATGTATCATTTTCTACAGGTAACTAAAATAAAAACAAATCACAAAATCAATATATTAAGAATACAAAGAAATAGCTAGGCCTTATAAATTATTGTGTGTGAAAAAAGCAATCAATTGGGTGATGGTGTCATCATTTTGATAAAAGTTAAATAATCTTAAATGGGGTTGAAAAACACATGCACTTTTTTCAAGGCATTAAAAAGGCTTTTTGTTCCTGCTGGGACTGAAAATATAACTATACAAGATAAAAGTGATAAGAAGGCTCTTACTGGGAGAGATTTCATAAATCTCTGTCTGTTTTTGAAAGCTTACCAATTCATATTATAGAAGATTTCTCATAAACTAAACATTGAATGCTTATGCAGACACACGACAAAAAGTTTGCACTATGTGCAGGCAGGCTAAATTTTTGTTTACATTCCTACTAATTCAAGGAAACAAAAAGATTCTTGCCCCTACTTGGACAGAAAATATATCATTGCTAGTTTAAGGCAATAAAAATGTTCTTGTTCCTACTTGGACAGAAAATATATCCATACTAGTTCAAGGCAATAAAAATGGATTTTGTTCCTATTGGCATTACACTACTATAGAGATAACAGTTATATTTATGATGTACTGGTTACAAGTCATGATAAATACATAAATTTACAAACATATCTTGTCATTTTTTTGTCTTCCACACTTATGTTTTACATTATATCAATCTATAGGTGTATGTAATAAGTCAAGGGTACAGAGGCTGTTAGTACATACTGTAGAGTTAATCATGTAAATAAACATCTGTTGACTATCAACACTTCATATCACCCAGAAAAACTCAAACATAA
This sequence comes from Anadara kagoshimensis, assembly GCA_021292105.1. Taxonomy (NCBI): domain Eukaryota; kingdom Metazoa; phylum Mollusca; class Bivalvia; order Arcoida; family Arcidae; genus Anadara; species Anadara kagoshimensis. Next base: position 69,238,780 of record CM037865.1, on the reverse strand, counting down.
ATCATACAAACTAACTAACTATATATAATAAACAAGTATTGATCAACACATACATCAAAACATAATGCTGAGCTGTCAAACAAAATATAACTTCTGGATACTGGCCCCGGTTTTACAATCATTCTTTCGTTAAGATTGTTCTTAACTCAAATTTAACAAATTTTGGTATGGTTATCTTTTTAGGAATTATTTATAAATATTTTTTGACAAAACAATGCACAAATGTTTGAAATTCGAAGTTTTCTTTAGAATGACCCCTTAAATTCCTAAATATATTGAAAATTAACAAAATTATAAAGATTTGAAATGTTATCAGATTTAAGTTTTTTAAGTGAAAGTATACTGACTAGGTGAACAACACCAATAATCCAACCCTATAAGTATACTGACTAGGTGAACAACACCAATAATCCAACCCTATAAGTATACTGACTAGGTGAACAACACCAAAAATCCAACCCTATAAGTATACTGACTAGGTGAACAACACCAATAATCCAACCCTATAAGTATACTGACTAGGTGAACAACACCAATAATCCAACCCTATAAGTATACTGACTAGGTGAACAACACCAAAAATCCAACCCTATAAGTATACTGACTAGGTGAACAACACCAAAAATCCAACCCTATATCTACAGATGCCCTTTATGTAGAGAAATATGGCAAATATTACCAACACTATAAGTATTGTAGCGGTCTGGGTAGTTCAGTGGTAGACCAATCGCCTATAGTGCGGGAGGTCCCGGTTTTGATCCCCGGTCTGACCCTGCATTTTTTTTTTCCTGTTACATTTGGGGGGCTCGTCCGACCCTGGGAAGTGGCAGGCCAATAGGTTGGTCCCAGGGTGGAACCTGGTGGTTATCATTCAAAGGAATTGAATCAAAAAAAGGAAGGGATGAATGTAGCGGTCTAAGTAGCTGTGGTAGAACACTCGCCTATAGTACGGGAGGTCCCCGGTTCGATCCCCGGTCAGACCCTGCATTTTTTCTCTTTCCTGTTACAGTATATTTTTTTGATTCATAGTTTGTAATTATTATTTTCTTAGTTTTAACCTTAAAGATTTAGTTCCTTTATCACAGTTCTTTAATAGTAATATTATAAGACAATAGACAACTTACCGGTAGTACATTACATTGTTGTACTTAGATTTAAAATTTTGGATATTAAAAGACATCATACATGTATAATATCATTGTAAAAAAAAATCATGTACCGATAGTTTACTAGTTTTGCAGTAAATGCAGTTGTTCATGCTATATAATGGGCCAGTGATTCTTAAACAAATAATATGGTATATGATTATATACAGATACTTTGATATTTTTAAAAGTTTAAAGGATGGGAATTTTGATCGAATCATGTAAAATTTGAGGTCCTTGAACTTGTTTACTTGAGATTGTTGACCTGAAAATTTTATATTAACAATATTTATATAAACACACACAAAGCATATTTACCGGTATGCTCTCAACAAAACTCCTTACATTAACATATATATATATAATCAATTTGATGTACATGATGAATATCACCTAGACATGAGAGATGCCACAATCATCATGTATGACAATTTTTATCAGATATTCAATCAAGTCTAGTAATTGTCAGTTTTACTAACAGATGCTTCAGAAACTTTATTTACTTCTATTAAACTTATATTTGATTTAATTAGTTAGGTAAACAAATGTCATCTTTATTGACAATTTTTCAGTTTTTATCAATGAAATCTGGATACAGTTCTTAAAGGTAAAACAGCAAACCAGTATGTTAGTTTTAAATTTGATACATATATGAGACAATATGTATTAAGTTACTGTACCTTGAACAACATTAGCTTTTAGAAACTGAATTTTATCATATTACTACTGGGGTCAATGATCTTTCAAGTAAACAAGGAAATACTATATAAATATAATGTATAGAATAGACTGATTGATAAGCAGATAAATACAATGCCTCACCACAATGTCACTTATTTGCCTTATTTTGTGATAGTCAAAAGAGCACCACAACCTGACCAAACATCTAATTCATTAAAATAATAACTTAACACTAGTGTTCATGATTCAAATAAATCTTATGCACTTGATTCAAGATTTAAGAAGGCTAATAGCAAGTAATATTTAGTGGTTTAAATATTACCACTACAACACCACCATCATTCCACTAAGTCAAAATAACTACCATTAAATCCACAAAGTATTACAATGCAACTACCAATCCAACAAACCAACCAACTTTACAACATAACTGCCGATCTAATAAGTATTACAACATAACCATCAATAAAACTAAAAGTGTTGCAACAAAACTACCACATCCACTAACTCCACTATACTTTACAACATAACCACCCTTCCACCAAGTATTACAATGTAACTATGATCAATACAACGAAGAATAAAGCACTCAAGAATGTCCAACATCAGGTCATTAAACAAATTGGATATCAAGTCTAGTTTACAATGTCCAGCACGATGGCTTAAGTTCATTACAATATATCAAACAAACAGGGAATGATGACCACTTAGGGTGTCCATTCTGACATTGATGGTCATCAGAACATATAATATTACTTAATTTCTAGTTCTTACACAAAAACCTGACCATTCAGACATTGTAATAGTTAAGCTTGTTAAGCTTGTTAAGTTAAACATTAGATGGTGATTAGACGTCTACAGTTTAATATTGATCATCCTGATATAATATCTATACAAGACAGGAGATCCAGAAAATGACCATATAGAAGTCTAGAAAATGACCATATAGAGGTCCAGAAAATGAACTGCTAATTAACAGTCTGTACAGCATCCATCAATATACATTATGTATATAACAGGGTTTATTTCCTAGAAATCCTGTAATTTTGACTTCATGTATCAGGAGGCTGTATTTCAATATTTTTTGCATAATCTTTTCATTTGAAAAGTATATGTATACTTTTAAGGGTTTCAATCAAAATTGCGTTAGATCTATGTAACTTATTTCCTGTCATTTTGACTTTGTGTCTCTGGCTACATTTTACTGTATTTTGCATAAATTTTTTTTTTTGACAAGGACCTATTAGACCAATGATTTTGTGCCTTTATATGGTTTCATTCAACAATGTTATGGATATATTTAATTGTTCCTGGATATTCTGTCATTTTGACTTCATGTATCTGCATGAATGCTTTTTCACATGTAAACAGCTTCATTTTACCACATCTTTCAATTTGACGAGGACATATTTGAACTAACCCATCATTCTGTGTCTTAGACTTTCATTAAACAATATAATTGGGTTAATTTCACTTTTATTTTTCTAGAAATTCTGTCATTTGGCTTTGATATATCTGTTCTTCATCATTCATCATTCTGTATATTGTTATATTTTGTTTTCCGTTTCAGAAATCAGCCCCTTGTAAACTATCCATCATATGACTGGTTTTACTTTATTAACTTTTCTACAAGCTTTATGAGGCTTTGATCTCATCTTATTTATGATATACAGATACACACTGTTGATTCAGATTCATCATAATTTGTAATCTGTCAAGGCTTCATAGATGTCTTAATTAATTTTGTTTTATTATAAAAAGTACATATGAACAGGATTTCAAGGCTAGTAGCTAGGTATTTTCTAAGTAGAACAATGCTGATTACTTATAGAAATGAGGTTGCATCCATGGCCCTAACTAATCAAGTACATGTGTGGCCAAAGCAAATAAATAATTGGTGAATGGTTTTTCAGTGGATTCTGAAATATTTGTTAAATATTGTATACATTGTATCAATCGCCATATTACATATATTATGTATATAAACCTCAGGTACCATCTCTGGTGGTTTTGGGTGAAATAATTCCCAGTTCCTACATGTCACAAAAAAGACAAAACCAAAAGATTTACATTTGATGTTCACAAACATGTAAGCACCAGGATATAATATACAGCCTTTTTGTACTTTGTATGGATATCAATAGTACAAAAGATATTGTGAGCCTTCTGAAACATGATTAATGTTTCAAAAATACATTCAAAGTAAAATATGGTTTCTAAGATAATTATTAAACTGTCTTTCTTAATTACTTAAACAAAAGTACTTTTTATAATTAACAGAAACTGAGGTCGTTTTACCATTCTATAATAAGTTGAAATCAGGATGCAATATAAAGTTTGACAAATTTCTAATTTGGTTAAATAATTAAGAAAACGAATTCTGTCCAATTAAGCAACATTAAAGGATAAATTATATCTAATTGTCACATATTTATCTAATACAGAACAATTTTCCCAATAATTTGTTTTACATTCAGAATTTAAACTGAAATAGGAAACCATACAAAACTTTGATTAACATATAACAGAAAACCTATGGAAAACAGGAACAAGAGGCCCATGGGCCTTATACGCTCACCTGATAACTAATGGCTAGCTGATAGATTTAAAGTAAACGTAAATACTAAACCCCAATGACTTTTTTCTTTACATCAAAATGATCATTGTATCAATACCTACAACATTCTAATATACATGCCTATACAAAAAGTTTATAGTTTTCGAGATAATTAACCATTTCGGTATTGTTTTCACATCTGTGACCTTGACCTTTGAACCCATGACCTTTTTCTATACATCAAAATGATCGTTGTATCAATACCTACAACATTCTAATATACATGTCTATACAAAAAGTTTATAGTTTTCAAGATAATTAACCATTTCAATATTGTTTTGCATCTGTGACCTTGACCTTTGAACCCATGACCTTTTTCTATACATCAAAATGATCGTTGCATCAATACCTACAACATTCTAATATACATGCCTATACAAAAAGTTTATAGTTTTCGAGATAATTAACCATTTCGGTGTTGTTTCGCATCTGTGACCTTGACCTTTGAACCTATGACCTTTTTCTATACATCAAAATGATCGTTGTATCAATACCTACAACATTATAATATACATGCCTATACAAAAAGTTTATAGTTTTCGAGATAATTAACCATTTCAGTATTGATTCGCATCTGTGACCTTGACCTTTGAACCCATAACCGTTTACTTTTACTATACATCAAAACGATTGTTGTATCAATACCTACAACATTCTAATATAAATGCCTATACAAAAAGTTTATAGTTTTCGAGATAATTAACCATTTCGGTATTGTTTCGCATCTGTGACCTTGACCTTTGAACCCATGACCTTTTTCTATACATCAAAATAATCGTTGTATCAATATCTACAACATTCCAATATAAATGCCTATACAAAAAGTTTATAGTTTTCGAGATAATTAACCATTTCAGTATTGATTCGCATCTGTGACCTTGACCTTTGAACCCATGACCTTTTTCTATACATCAAAATGATCGTCGTATCAATACCTACAACATTCTAACATACATGCCTATACAAAAAGTTTATAGTTTTCGAGATAATTAACCATTTCGGTATTGTTTTCACATCTGTGACCTTGACCTTTGAACCCATGACCTTTTTCTATACATCAAAATGATCGTCGTATCAATACCTACAACATTCTAACATACATGCCTATACAAAAAGTTTATAGTTTTCGAGATAATTAACCATTTCGGTGTTGTTTCGCATCTGTGACCTTGACCTTTGAACCCATGACCTTTTTCTATACATCAAAATGATCGTTGTATCAATACCTACAACATTCTAATATACATGCCTATACAAAAAGTTTATAGTTTTCGAGATAATTAACCATTTTGGTATTGTTTCGCATCTGTGACCTTGACCTTTGAACCCATGACCTTTTTCTATACATCAAAATGATCGTTGTATCAATACCTACAACATTCTAATATACATGACTATACAAAAAGTTTATAGTTTTCGAGATAATAATTATAATCAGAGGTAAAAAAAATTAGGTCACGACCTTCACAATTGACCTTGACCTCATTTTGAAGATACTAACAAGAAGATGTCAAAACTGAAAACCCCATGTCATTATCTGGTCAAGTAGTCAAGTTATAACAATTTGAAGCTATTTTACGATTTTTTCAAAATTAAACGCAAAAACGCGTAACCCATTTTTCGACCGAATTTCACAAAATGAACAAACTATAGGCTTAAGGCCCTAGAGAAGCCAAATATCTCATCAGATTTTTTCTCCAAACAATACTTTCGGAGAAGAAGATTTTTTAAGATTTTTGCACCCCTAGGTCACCTTGACCTAGTTATGGTAGCCATGGCAACGCCACGAACAAATCTGAATTGCACCGACCCAGACATGCTTCTGACCAAGTCTCATTGAAATCTGCCAAGTACTTTCAGAGGAGAAGTCGAAAATGTGAAAAGTTTACGACGACGACGACGACGACGACGACAGACAACGGACAAATTGTGATCAGAAAAGCTCACTTGAGCCTTTGGCTCAGGTGAGCTAAAAACATACACGCTGTAAAAAGATATGTTTTCCATAAGCTGAGATTTTTTCCCAATGAACAAAGGAAAAACATACATGCCGTAAAACATATGTTTTCGATAGGGTGAGATTCTTTCCTCTGTACTAAATTCATTATTAAAATAGTATTATTATAAACTTACAGCAGCATCAGGTTCTTTATTTAAATCCAAGGAACCAATCACAGCAAATTTACTAGTCCGTGCCGGATGGGGACCACCAGCGCTACAAATTGTCATTTTCACAAAATAACGTAAACGTCCATGTTTTCCTTTGAAAGATGAAGGCAATTTCTGAGGTAAAGTGAATTCAAATGGAAAATAATGTGATCCTGGATGTAACATAGCACCATCACTGAAATCTTTTTCTCCTAGAAAATACAAAATTTATACATACTTAAACAAAATTGGTAGGCATTATTCAGAATAAGTTTTAAGATGAAAAAGAGAGTGGAGTGGAGCAATGCTGTTCTTAAGCCTCAGTAAAGATTCTTTCGCTATACAGAGGCAGTCAGTTCTTTGATCATTAAGGAAACATGAGTGCCCAAAGATAGCAGTTGACATTCTTCAAGTAAACTGACAAAACTTTTGAGATGCAAAGGGGTTTTCATCTTAGTGCTTCTTGATGAAGTAAGTCAAAATATTTGAAGGCTGTCAGTTGGTTACAAGGAAAATATGTTTTAACTCTGTTATATCAAAACATATCATGGACATCAGATACGTGAGTGTACAATGGACATCTGATCTGCTGTAATAGAAGATATAAGGACAACATGGAAATAAAATAAAGCAACACTGTGGGTTTACAAAGCTAATCATTCCTTTACTCAGACAATGATAAGTAATTTGTGCTGGGTGGAAAATGATGAAAGGCTGTTTGGTTGTGGTTGTAATAGGGACATAAGCACACTAGAACCTGTCTTATTAAAGAGATACATCTTAATTACTACAATATTTGGTATGACCATGCTATTTTCAATCTATCATCTGATAGACTTATTGTTTTGTGGAGTAAAAGTTAAGAAATACAAATATATAAGATAACAAGTTATAACTACAGACAAAAGCTAATTGAAAATCAATAATTATAGCAATAGTCATTAGGCTAATATGATTACTCCTGTGGTTTGACCTAATTAGATAGACATAAATCATGTTCAAAGAAAACACATGTATAGTATTAATTACATTTGTTATCAACTTTCTCTTCCAACAGTACTAATAAACTGAACTATAGACAAACAACATTGACCTGTCTACTTGACCTTTAATTTGAATATTTCTTGTGGCTTAGTACATTTATGTATAGGGAACACAGTTGTCTATTTCGGTGACATCATGAAACATACATTGTTATCAATTTACGGTACCAAGAATCCCTACACCATCCATATACTGGATGGATCATCGTGTATGAATATTCCTAATGAAAAGTCAAACAGACAGGTCAATGTTGTTTGCCTATACTATCTGATATAGAAACAACTACATGTACTTTGACTAATTTACCATACAGGCTAGGTGCTTTATAAGGCTTTTTTGCTAAGTTAAAAATATTTGCTTCTAAAGAAATTTTATGGTAAAGTTATTTCAAATGTTAACTTTTCCTACCAGTACCTGACACATGATGTTATCAACACAGTTAATTAGGCAAGGTGCTTTGTAATGTTTTGTTCTCCAGATAAATCTATGCTGTTTTATAGAAAGTTTTACAATTCGTCATTTAACTCAATTATATTGTCACAGATTGAAATCATGTGCTTTACAACAAACTTCTATTGAAATTCAATTTGTTCTATTCTGATTTCTTATCTGGACTACGGTAAATGACTTAATTGTCATATATCATGTTAAGAATTTTATTTAATTTAGTGCATGCTTTTAATGCATTTAGAAATACTGTAAACATGTTGGCATACAGATGCATATAAGATGCCCAGACCCTACAGAAACATAAAAGACAAAAGCTACATGTGTCTTATTTTGCCAGATTGATGGTATACTATGGGTATTCAGTTTTATTTAACATTTTCAAAACTAACCTAGGTACTCAGTTTTTCTACATCATTTAAAAAATGGTCCTAGGTATATGTGTACTCAAATTTTCTATAATCTTAATACTCAGTTTTTCAACACCATTTTCAAACCAGACCTAGGTACTCAGTGTTCTATATCATTTTCAAAATTCATCAGCTTGAAATGACTTATATAATCATGACTTGGAGGTAAAAGACCATACAAAACCACTCCACCACATATGCCAATCATACTATGTTGGTATCACCTTGTTTCTGATGGCAAGCATTAAAAGATATCATTTATTTACTTTGAGCCTAGTCAATATTGAAAATCTCTATGTTCAATTTCCCTAGAATACCTAATAATCCAGAGATAAACGTTGCCACTAATTCCTTTGGGTAACCTATAATCGAACTTAGGGTCCTGATAAAGGCTTCAGAAGCCTACATATTGCAATGTTGGAAATGAGAACCCGATAATGGTAACTTTTAGATAGATTGAATACTTTTTCTCTATATATACCACAATAGAAAATGTTGAAATGATCAGAAATGGACTGACTGAAATTTCTGACTTGTTTCCAATCTTGCATATTGGCATAAATCAGACTTTTATAAAATCTAACACAAGGAAATCAGAACAAATTACACATCATCATTATTATTATGTTTTTAACAAAACCTTGTTACCAGAATAAAGATAATTTACTGTAAAAAACAAAGGGAAATCTATAGGGATATATTTATATAACAATGCCTAAAATAAACCACAATCTAAAAAAGAGCCGATGATTGTTATCATCACCAGAATTAGCTGTTAACAAATCATTGTCAAACTATACAAAGATTTTATATTCCAAGCATTAAATGACAATTTTAAGTAAACAATGCTACTGGTAGACTTGAGCAATCAGTTAATATCTTTGATGTATCTATAGACAAAATAAAAAATTAATGATATTGACTGTAATTGTTCTCTATAATGACGTAGTTGTGGAGATATGAGAAATGTATTTTAGGATTTTATAGATCTATATATAACATAACCTATATATAATATTACATGTACAATAACGGGTGACGCAAAACACTGCACAATCAAAGAGAAGAGTAGATAGGGTAATGAGATTACATTCTATATATGAACTTTTTATGCGTGTATGTAATTACTGGTGTGTTTTCTCAGGTAGAAATGGAGTCGCAGCATTATTTAAGTAATCAACATGACCAGCATAATTAACAAGATCCAATAGGATAACAATTATCCTTCTGACGTGTTAATTGACTTAAGTATGTCAAGACTATAATTACACTGAAATTATCTAAAACATAAAATATATGTACACTTCTAAGAATCAATATTTTTAAACACATACCGGTAGTCTATTTCATAATCGATTACAAGATTTAAAATTCAATTACCAGTTAAGTTCATTTTCTAGATCATTTATTTCAAATTATAAGAATGCTACTTAAATTTATTTGCACATTACCAGTATTTGAGATGTAAGATTGACATCTCCAATAAAACCAAGGATATTTGTTTGAGTTAAATGTGGTAATATTTCAGTTAAATTGCCAGATACTCTTTATTGATAATACTGGTGTGTAGTTAAACTTTTCTAGATAAACATCTTCAATAAAACCAGGGATCTTCAAGTTTGGGTTACATGTAGTGATATTTCAGTTAAATTGTCAGATAACTTTCATTGATGATAATGAAGTGTAGTTAAATGTTTGTGTGATCAATCAGTAAAACAGAATAAATGTTTGCTTAATCCTCGATTGGCAAGATTTGTGAACTTCTTCATCTGGGTCATTCTGTAAGATAACTAGCAAGATGGACATCTCAACAAAACCAGGGATTAAAACCCTTATGTGATCATTCAGTAAAGGTAAATTTGTTAAACCTTTAATTGGCAAGACTTTTAAACTTAAAATTTATCTTCATCTGTACCATTCTGGCAGTTGACAAGCAGGGATGAACATCAACAATTAAACCAGAAATTAAAACTGTTTGGGTTACTTTTATTTACCTTTAATTGGTAAGACTGTTGTGTAGTTGAATACTTCTTCATCTGAAGCCTGTATATCACTTGATGTCATCCATTCTACCTTAGCCTCTCCAATAGCTTCCATACACACAGCTGAAACAGAGAATAAAAACTTCTATATAATATATCACACAAATATAACTTTGCAGCTGAAGAACCAGAACTTGACAATAGTCACAACTACCAGAAACATGACAATAAATACAAAACAAACAAAATCAAAATTAGAAACAAAAAAAGAAATAAACACACATATGATTATGGAACTACTAACACTGAATTGACACTTGAATAATGATGTATTCAGTGATTTAGTTCAAAAACATTTTATTTCCATTGTGTTCCTAAGGCTGTCAGCAAGCACTGACAAATGTCACCAAAAAAACTTTTAAAATACACCTTCTTTTATTTAACAGTAAACAAGCAACATTACAAATATCGAAAATTTGTAACATATGAATGTATGAAATGAGGTAACTATATAATGTTTTCTGTGATTCTGATTTCACAACTTCACATAAAACCCAAATACAAGTTAATTTTGGAATTTTCTAAGAAATAATGTAATGTTTTGAGTCCTGATCTAAGTACACTATAACAATCATGCTAATCATAACAAGAAATATGGGGAAAAAACAAAAATACTTGAATAATTAGCTTCCTGATTGAAAGCATGATGTGTACCATTAAGTACCAGTAGACAGAGTTTTAGAGGGATACAAAAACTATAAATATGGTGTTGAACATTAAGCCACATCAGTTTGTGAGTGCCTTAATATCATTAGTATGAATTGTTTAGGTATGATCACTTTCCTTACAATCTAATTGTCTGATAGTGCTACAAAGTCATTATATAGCCAGTATTGACAATAGATTTCCTCAAGACATTTTACAGTCATCTCAATATCATTCAATTTATACATTTCACTAATGGTTTTTATACATCTACAGTATAGACCTGTTGAAAGTTTAACACTAATAAACCAGCAGTTCATCTGGATATATCACTAGCTATATCTAGCCTTTTTTCAGCTTTTCTTCTATCTTACACTAATAGCAGCTTTTCGGACACGGGCTATTCATAATAGGCTACCTGAGAGCCGAGTTTTGACTCCTTTTTGTTAGCTCAGTGTTAAACTTTTGGCAGGTCTATTCTGTATGTGTATATAGTAATATGTATCAGTTATTGGTGATTTAGTAAGTGCAAATTGGTGATTTAGTAGAAAATGTTCAAAAATTTGAAATGCAAACAGTCACAAACAGGGTTACATTTTCCATAATAAAAAAGACTGCAGCGGCAAGTCCCTGATGGTAGGTCTCTGTCTATTGAGAAAGTAGAAAGTTAAATCCAGCTATATCTGTTCTAGTTCATTATTTGATCAACATTCAATCCAAAGTCAATTATGGCTTTTAAAGTCATTGATAAAAACATCAAAAACTACTACTGATTCAAAGCCATATAAAATCTATCGTCCTCAAGAAAAGACAATTGATCCATATTAAAACTCTTTATTAAAGAGTATATAAAACCTAATTTATAAGCAACATAATTGTTCAATAGATAATAAAGACAACCAGGAAATAAATCTAAATATAGATTTCACAGATAATTTAAAAAGATCAAATACATCCATCAAGTCCATCTCACATATGATTCTGTTGTATATAACAAAATGATCAATGTTCTTAATATAAAGCCGGGAATTCAATATACTATTATATATATAAATACAATATGTATACCAGAATGTGAAAGGCATCAATGTTGAAAAAAAAATCAACTTCAAACACAAACACTTATGTAAAGTAAGATAAAAGATTGTTGGTGGTCTGTCAAACATTGAAGATTCTTCACTCAACGGAAAATAAATCTTCACATTTTTTGTATTGTTTTTTCAATTTGTTTTTTTTTTGGTAAGTTTGGTAATTATATTAAATAGGCCATACAGATAAAGAATTCTTTTTTATTTTCAATGAAAACATTTTTTTCATATATTTTTTCTTTTTTTATCTATTAATAATAAACATTTCCTGGGTAAGTTTCCATTTACTTACTGCACAATATAGTACTACAGATGAACTCTCTCAAGACAAAAAGTCTACAAATCAAGAGATTATTTACATCTTTTTATCAAAATTTATCTTTAGTTTATACAATATATCCATCAAAATCAGAAATGAATATATAAATATATATGCATTTATCTCAATATAATTTTCATAGAAAGCAAACTCCTTTGAAAACATAAACATAAGCATTTGCTAATGGAAACGTCAATAGTAAGATTATAGAACAATTAAGTATGTATTCAAAAGCACTTAAATGAAAATGTTTGTTACGGTATATTGGTTGATTAGTGCCATATTGCTTAGCGATTTGTAGCCATAAGCAACAAGTTCAGATTCATTTCAATGCCATATGGTTTTGCTCTGTACTAAAGCACACTGATAAATTAGTATAAAGGCAAGTTGGAAACCTTTCTCTTATGGGGTCAACCTCGATCCAAAAGCAGCCATATATCTTAGAATTGAAAACTAATTCCTTAGCCATTTTGCTTATAATTGATATCTTGTTGGTTTTCCTTGAGAATGAAATTGTCAACCAATGAAATTATACTTGAATCCCAACTCTTTGACTCTTTAATTTAGAGTTCTGACACAAACAACTAATGTATATGCAAGACAAAAATCATCCAGAAAAGACTTCACCAAAACCAGGATAATATATTTCTAAAAAAGTATATTTCTCTAGACTGCTAGACCTTGGTTCCCAAATTATTTTCATACTAGGCTGCTCTTTGATGTAATGAAGATTTCATAGTAACTGATTAGTTGAACAGTTCCAATTTAACTGAATATGGAAAGCTATATACATGTATATTAAATTTTGGTTTATATTACTCTTTTGTCCATCATTTTCAAGAACTTTTAATTGACTTAAATATATTCACAACAATTTATTGTTTTTTGTGAACATTCCACACTTATCTACATTGCTGCACTTATTCTTCAATTTAATAAAATATGGTAATCAGTTTACAAGACATAAACTAAAATTAATATAGAAAACATTACGCTAAATGTGCAGATAATTATCTATAACATAATCACCATCATCATCATCAACCCAAGTAGCATTCAATTATAGGCTTGGAAACAAGGTATCTTCATTAGTTGGATACCATTATTCAATATTAAACTTCAGTTATCAAACCGTCTTCCCATAACAGCCTGATAGTTATCAGATGTACCGTAAAACAGAATTTATCTTGACAATAAGTCAAGTTTATCTACTTTTATTTCCCTTACATCTACAACATTATTGATATGTTCACTTAAATTATATTGCAATTACAAAAGCATGTACATGAAGCATTATAACAAATTGTTTATCAGCTTGTATAGTTTTCCAAAATAAAAATCGCCACACATGATGCTAAGACAAGCTGTGTGTGCTGCAATACCAAAATGTTCCTGGAAAGCCAGATATAACAAAATCACACAATAAGTTAATTATCATTTAACATAAAATTGCATGCTCTCAACTTCTACTGTAAAAGAGTAGTAGCTATTCTAAATGGAACATCTTTGGTAGAGTAGAGCAGAGTTCCTTTTTCTATGTTATAATCAGCTATCACCAGCAATTGGACCAATCTTCAGACATTGATGTCATGACCAAGCCAGAAATAATGTTCTATACCCATAAGTATATTTTATATGTAGTAGAGTAGTAGACAACAGATCTGAGCTCAAGTCCAAATATCATTAGTACCGGTAACTTAAGCAACAATGTACTATATATATATAACAGACAACACAGCAAGTTTTTGACCAATGATTGGTGACATGACAAGACATCAGTTCAGAGCCCAAGACATATATATATATATATATATATATATATATATATATATATATATATATATATATATATATATATAAGTAACAATGTGCTATATATTAACCCAGGATCATTAGAGTTCCAGACATCAGTTCAGAGCCTAAGTCCAGATGTCACATACAAGCTACAATGTACTATATTATATATAAGAGACTTGCATTATGTACTCTATATTAGATATAACAGAAAATGTATCAGTTGTGTGCCAGACATAACAATGAGAATTTATTGTCATATTAAACCAATAACAAACAAGTTATTATAGAGGATAAATAAACAATCAGAAAAGTAATAACTACAGCCAACAATTACTTAGGTTAACTTATAGTCAATACATCTCAATCACTACAGAATCAAAAGTGGTTACCCTTATCATGTTATGTAAGAAATAAAAGTTCTCTGTAACAAATATTATCTACAAATATCTGGAACTGCAACAGGATCCAAGATGGGACCAATATATACAACTCCAATTATAGGGCTTCTTTATCAAACTTCCATAAAATAAAATTTACAAAAGACAGTAGTTCTAACAAAATACTGTTTCTGGACATCTTCATGAAAAGAAATGAAAAGATAATTGGATACCAATGACACACTTAAGCTAATGAGAACAATGACAGAAGTTAAAATAAGTTTTTTTTCTGTAAATACATTAAATACATGCTATTGCCTAATTGCTTCTCAAAATGTACACCACTGCGGTAGCTCAGTTGGTAGAGTGCTCGCTCCATAAGTGGAAGGTCGTGGGTTCGAACCCCGGCCTGGTCTGACCCAAGACTTAAAAGTGGGTAGTGACTGTTCTTTCGCCAAGCATTCAGCATTATGAAATGAAAGTCACGGTTCTTTTGGATGGGAACTTAAAATAAACGAGGTCCCATGTCTTGGCACGATAAAGAACCCTGCTGTATAATGCCATCAGCGCAACACACAGGCAAAATTTCTGCACCTTCGCCTATAGCTGGCGACGTCTCGATATAAGTGAAATATTCTTGACTGGGACGTTAAACACCATTACTCAACTCAACTCAACTCTCTCAAAATGTAATCACTATCAATGTTATTTCAGAGTTTGACTGCATTTATGAAGAAGCACATGTATTCACATATGTAATGATAAATGTAGTATGCTCATAATTGCAAAATTAAGACCTATCTTAAAATACTAGAAGCATAAGTATTGGAATAAGTCAAAAGTATTAGACTTACCCTGATTAAGTTGGACAAGCAAACCTTTTTTCTATAACCCTTATTTAATTATGAGTACACATAAGGCAGGTACATTACAACATGCTTTCCATGAACAGATAACAATGACACAATAATAGAGCCAATACCAATAGTAACATCAATTAACACAATTGATTGTGACTTAAAATGAAATATTAAATATTAAAAACAAAAATACCTGGAACTCAATTGTATATGTTAACTTGACTGTAAGTCAACATTCATCAGAACTGACAACTGAAATTCATTTAGTATTTGGATCCTTGTGTGAAATCGGAAGCTTTAAAACACTGTTTCTACTTAGAAATTTTACTAGTTAAGACAATTGCTATGACAACTCATATGCTACTTCAGCTGTCAATGTTTCAAATCTAATATCTTCAATCTTCAACATGTTTCTTAGCTTTGAGGTAAAATTTTTGAAATTTTTAACTTGTCTACTTTGTGGTTTCATCTTAAGTGTGTATAACCTTCAAAAGTAACAGAGAAAGGGTAAATGTAATAGTCAAGCCAGGCAATAAAACTGGAATGTTCCCAAGTTACTAGCAAGATGCTTAACTGATTGAGCTTCCCAGCCACAACCATGGAGGCATAGTGTAGAGCATCATATAGATTTTTTCAAATCCTTGCCTGGTACTTTGTGATACAAGGACAGGGTATCAACTGGTTTACCTGGTGTCAGTATGATGGGTATGCTTGTCTGTGTCATACTGGGACAGTGAGCTGATACCATTAAGTCCCTCAGAGTTTGCATTAGTACAAGGTAGAGAAACTTGTTTTTAGTTCAATACTTAGAGATTATTTAAATCATGAATAGCTGAATAATACTGATACAATGTTAAACAGCATTACAACCAATCCTTGGAAGCTATTGAGAAATTCCACTGCCACTGTTTGAAAATTTCCATGCTAGGCTATCAGACACAAGGAAATACAATGTGTTATTTTATACTGTAAAGCTGTGACAGTGCTGGATAATAAGCTGATACATTTTTAATTCATGTTTGGCTAGATTTAATAAGCTAAAACCCAAGTACATTAATAATGAACATAGAAGATAAAGAACATCAAAAGACTGAATGATAACAGCTATGGTAATTTCATTTACTGAATGGATTATTCTCTCTTTACAAAATAACATACCAATGTCAACAAATCTTCACCATGTAATGATACAGAACCAGAATTGACAAGAATGGGTATATATTCTCAGAGAATCACAGAAAATGTGAGTGTATACTCTGATCAGAGACTACAACTTGTTAAGAGATCCAGCTCTGGTATTCATACATCAACAGACTATATATACAAGTATACAATGTGTAGTGATGATAAGCTTGTCTATAACATATCACCATAATTCAGTCAATTAAGTGTTGATCTTTCCACCTTGTCTATAAACTAATTACCACAATTACTGTTAACTGCTATTACTGCAGCTACTATTTAAATAAGAAGAGTAATACACCACATACTGATAAATACACACCAGGTTTACTACATGATCTGCTGAAGGAATACTTCATTCAAGCACCTGCATCTCTGAACACACATTTAATTTATTAATTAACTGCCGAAAACCAAAAAACAACAGGCATCTGCTTTGGCCTTGATATATATCAGTAACTGCGGCTAAATGCTTATATATAAACATTTATCTTTATTTTGTTTTGGATAAAGAGGAATTTGAAAATGTTTTTAGAAGACAGCATACAGTTAGATGGATGATTTTTTTGCAAAAATTACACTAAAATGGTATATCTATCCTCAAAGAAAATAACATAAGATAGAAATTATTGTTATTAGATGTAATTTCAATGATCAAAATGGTCACTTCATACTTATAAAGACAATCAAAAACAAACATCATAATCCATGATAAAATCAAAATCCAAAAAGCAAATTAAAATTTTGAAGACTGGCAAAAATTGGTTAAACATATCAAGACATGCCCTAGAAGGGTAAGCACCTTCTTTTCAGCTAGCTACACCCAACATGTGTGTAAGTTAGCCTTGAAAACCATGTGCTTTTTTAACATTGCAATTATAAATAGATTCTAATGAATGAAAATAGCAACTTAAATCACTGACAAATCCCTACCAGTCAGATTACATAATTATATTATGAATGAAATAGAAATTACTAGCTTGTAGAATTTGCCAAACACTTGTTAGATTTCACTATTTATGATCAGGTTTTTAGTACAGTCATGTAAACAATGTGACTTTCCTTATCTACAGATAGATTATACAAATCAAGACTTCCTAATTCACTCTAAAGTAAAACCATAATAATAACATTGAACCAAACTGACTCTATTTAACTCGAGTTTTGCAGATATTTCAATTTTATGAGATTTAAATGTGTTCTATGCCTTTGAATAAATGTTATTTGGTGTAAAACATTTTGGAAACAAGATAACAAGTGTGTAAGAAGAATGTAAGAATGAAGGTTGGTTAGGTGTAAAATAAATCAATTTGGCAAAAACCTGACAAAACAACAATGCAGCACAACTAAATATAGATTACGAGTCAACAAACTTGTAAATCCTAAGCCTTCTAAAAAACTATCTAATAAACACCAATGACAATGGATTACATACAGAGTCTGAATCTGTGTCAAAATCACGTTCAGAACTGAAATAAAAGACTGCTCATTTTTGAAATGATACCAATGAGCAAACAATGCTTCTCAAATCATAATGGCAAAGTGATCAACTAACATCAACTCAATGAAGATATTCTATATAAGAACAGCACACATTTAGTCATGATGCTGCAGAGTTAGTCTTGGCTCAAAATATTTTGTTACCAGCAATATCATCAGAAACCAAATTTTGCCACCAGTTCTTATATTCTGATGCCAACATTTTCCTATTCATTTCTTTCATTTTGATTCACTCAAAATTCACTGAAATAACAGAATGGTGGAGGAAACTTGAGTGCCTGGAGAAAACCACCCACCTTCAATAATCAATGTGACAATCTTTCTCTCGCTCACACATGCCCAAGGAGATTGGAGCCTGAATGGTGAGATGCTGTGATCCTGCATGTTGCTACTTAGTCACTGATCCTCACAATGAATAGTTGATGACCTAATCTTTTATAATAAGATGAGTAAGCAGCAATATCTGTGATAATATAATGCTTGCATGTAACCATTTGTTACGATTAAGACTTTCTGCCTTGCAGCAATTGTAATTCTACAAGGTCATCTGACTTGAGAAAATTAATTTTGTCCTAGCTACTACCAGAACTTAACTACATGTATTTGACTATATGAAGCATTCTGATGCTCACAACCTTTCCTCTGATCAATATTTTAACTTATAATGCATTAACTTATCTTCTTGTCTATAACCTCAAGGTTTAAGGCTCAATGTAGAGATTATCATCTAAAATTATATTAACTGTCTACGCATTATAACACTGTTTAGTGGGAAAACTACATGTTAAATTTTCATGAAAACAAAAGCAGTCACAAAAACATCATGGCTCAAATGCATATAACTAGTATAAAGTAGTGAATTAAACTAAAATTTTAACATTGGATGCTGCTGACAATTGAATTCACATTCTTGCTCATGTGACAATATGTAACATCAAATCATGTCGCAGAAAATAGTTGATTGAATGTGGGCTTTATGTTCCAGTCAAGAATATTTTACTGATATTAATATGCCACCAGTAATAGATGAAGTGTCATAGTAAATAACTGCATGGACTATACAAGACAACCAGCCACATGGGCATCACATGAACATCAAGACACAAACATCTTAATTATAACCCGAAACTACTTTATTCAACTACATTTTAAATACATATTTCATAAGCAAAAAGAGCTCTTAGTACAATATCCAATAGTACCGGTAATGCAGAAAACAGATTTTTGAATAAAATAAATATAGTATGTTAAAGAAGTATGGCTTAATGTGATTTTACAATTTCTCTACAACTATTGGGCCATATCACTTTTATTACCATTTTGTATAACAATGTTTTGGTGCTTCAAAAATGAAACAAAAATTGAAAATGTCACCTTTTTTTTACCTAAGGGCCCTTTTTTCATACAGATGTACATATGTCTGCCACAATATAAACACTTCCTTACTTGATACAGGTGAATTTAATTGAGCATTTGTTAACAGCTTTATCCACACCTGCAGAAACACCTGTAGATTACAAAACTATTGAATGCAAACTTAATTTTTTCCAGTTTAATGAGGCTGATCTTTGTATACAGGTTTTACTGTAGTATAAGAATGAATAATTAACTTACTTTCTACAAATATTGATTCTTTAAGCATAACCCATCCATAACCATACACAGTTTCTCCAGCACAGTAAGTAGCTGTTGGGTTGTTAAATATGATTTGGAACTTTTCTAGTCGATCCATCATAGGTACTTCGATTGCCCTGAAAGAGAGATAGAAAAAAACATTAAAATTAATATATAGTTCCTCATGATCTTTACATAAATTGTCAAAAATAAAAGTCTTTCACAAAGTATTAATTTTCACATACCATAAAACATGCTTGTATCGCTCCGATATTAAAATTGATCAGAAACTCTGTCAAGGATGTAGAAGACTATTATAGGTTTTCACTTGAACTGCCCCGAGAAACAGACAAATATTGGCTTTAATTAACAGGAAAACCATCATAGATATACTAGTTCCAGTGAAATTAAACATAAAAATATGTATGAAATGATCTAATATTCTGTCAAAGGATATTTGAATTTGACCATAATTTAAAAAGAAACAAGAAGCCAAAAAAATAAAATTTGTCTTGTTTCTTGTTATTAAAATTTAATCAGGAGCTAAAATGTGGCGATGAGTATATGAGTTGCCTTTAAATTAAAAAATACATAGAAATTTATGGAAATTTTACCCTGAATATTTCATATGAATTTAGAAGAATTGTAAAACTTTCCACTGTTTGTTGATAAACTATTGATTTTTCTGCACAGACCTAATATAAGCTATAAGATGGAAATGAAATATAGCATTACAGTAGAGCAGGTAATGGGATATTTAATTTGTCTTCAGACTTTTTTAAAAAGTAGAGAATTAAATTGTCTGCTAGCTTATAAATGTCTACATGGCAGACTGAATGAGGAGTTCTTATGGCTGATCAAATATTGAGATGAAACCAATCATCCTATTGCATTTAATCAAACCATGCACACACTTAAAATTGATGCATATATAAAGCCATCTATATAATTTTGTTTCAGTAAATGACAGCCACCTTAAGAATATATGCCAAAAAATCTCAATGAGGTTCACTACACAATACATCAAAATGTTTGTAAGGAATAATTATTTCCATTGGATATGGAGTTGCTGCTTTCCATTAAAAAAAACCAATGTTATATTCCAAGAATTTCAGACATAACAGTTTTCCATATCATTTCAGACAAACATTAAGATGTATTGATCACAAGGTATGCTGGAGAATCTTAACAAAGCTTGTTAATAGATGAGACGAGAAGGTGGGTATATGTGTTAATGCCACAAAGCTTCTGAAAAAGAAAATCTGGATATTTTTCCATTTTCAAAATAACAAATTAACAAACTTCTATGCAAGGAAACCTATAATTGCATAGTTTTTAGATCTAAAATATCAGGTCATCTGAATGTTGTTGTTAATGAAAATTTGAAGCGTTTTCAAAATTGTCCAAAGTATAACTATTCATGGTCCTAATTTACAGGAAGCAAGCAATAACATCTTTCCACAAATGTTTAATATGATGCTACAATACATTTCTATGGTTAACGCAAAAAGTATCTCCTTAGGAGGAGGATTTCAGTCTGCTAATGTTCAGACAGTAACAGTGGCCAAATAATCTAAAGTGTGTGTTACAGATCACATTACCTGTTACCGCTTAGGTGTTTGAATCCCACTTAGAACAGATCTGTTATAGTGTGAGAAACTGTCAGTTCACTTGCCGAAGGTCCATGGTATCACCAGGGCAATTCGATTTCCTCCACCATCCACGAATTGACTGCTTTAATTTAAGTGAAAGAATCTTGACTTGGGCATAAAACATATCCCGCACCAATCATTTTCTGTTGATGAGATTTAGTATTTGATGAGGTATTGAATATAATTTTTAAAAATACCTTGCTCTATGGGTGTCAATTTAAAATATTAGGAAAATTGGTATGAGGGTGGACCACACAAAGCTTTTTTATTTCGGTGAATATAACTTTACCTGACCGAGTTAATTATTTAATCACAAAATCTGATTAAACTAATTTTATTTATAACATATATATATATAAATAATCTCCCCTGATAGATAAATTTATATCTAAGTCCTGTTACATCATACATGACAGCTGGTCAATAGTAGACTTGATCAGATTATAAATAACAACAAAAACAACCATAAAGTGATTATAGTTATAATTATGTAACACTTTGTTAGATATAGTTGAAAAATTACAAACAACTTAACATTTGTGCACTGATATAGAAGAAATGCTATATACGACCTCTCCTATAAAAATATGTATGCTAATGGGCATGGGAAACTTACCACATTTTATTTTATATACATGTATGTCAAACTTCTCTTATGTCCATGTAGTGGAGTGGAGTGCAGTAATGGAGTTTTATGCCCCAGTCAAGATTCTTTCACTTACATCAAGGCGAGCAGTTCATGGATAGTTGAGGAAACTGAAGTACCCAGGAAAAACCACTGACCTTTGGCAAATGAACTGACAAACTTTTTAACATAGGATCTAGGTTTCTCAAGTGGGATTTGAATCTAAGTGGTGAGAGGTGCTGTGGTCCGTAAGCATGCATGTGCTTTAGACCACTGAACCACCAAGGCCACAACCCCTGGATGCATACATTGCAATTTATTATTCTTTTAAACCTAATCTTCTCTTAGAGAAGATAAATTATCTACTTATATATATATTTGAAAAAGTGTCTGATGGACCCTACAACTTTAATGTAATCCAAAAAAAGTTTCCAGTACAAAATGTACCTCCATCTGTGTTTTAATAAGTTTATTATAAAATATTTATTACTTAAAATGTAACCTTGATGAATATTTGATGATTTAGATACAGTATGTAATTTATCAGTTCAGTTGTTCAGCAATAAAACTCAAGTTCTGATAATAAATTGAAGACTTCAAAGTGAAATTTATCATGATGCTGCAGATTTAACATGATGAAGCTAAAACAGCTTGTATCTATGACTTTACTACAGTGGTTAAAACATCTAGGAAACATTTTGTTCAGTATAGATCCATAAATAGTACTGTATCTGAACCATAAAACTGAATTTTGAATGAAGCCTTTCTACAGCATAATAAGAATCACTTAAACGACTATTTAATGTGTAATGCCAGACAAAATGTTTAAGAAAAATTTGTCAAAGAGTGAATTTGACAAGATATATGAAATATTGGTTTTCACCCAATGCTAAATGAGTCAAGTAAAATTTTGATGTATAGTAAGTAATACTTTATACAACGATTTTCAATACAGATGTATCCTTACCTGCCTACATTATATCCTGTGCTGGTCATTTTCAGAACTAACTTGTTAACAGTATATAGTACTTTATATATATAAGTAAATTTACTTGTTATTAACAATGTTCACTTCATTCATAAATTTATATCACTATTAAAACTCACAATATTTACAAATAGTAAACAATCCTTATCAAGAAGTCAATCAGAAGGTTGCCTTGAACACTTTCAAAAGTCGACATATTAGGTCTATGACGAACTGTTAGAAATACTATGGTGTTAAATACCTAGAGGCTTAAGTTTGACTTTATCCCCTAGCTAACTTACATACAATATGTGGCAGGCAACATAATTATTAAGTCATCATCAATACATATAGCTAGATATAATGTCAAACTAACTGACAATAATAAGATCATATCTATTAATCTATAAAACACATATGTAACATTATTTATCCCTTTATCTTCTCACTGACTGACTGACTGACTGCTGCACTGTTTCCTTTAGTGAGAATATATAACAAAAATAAAGAAATTGTAACAACTAAACTTCCAAAATTTTTTTGTTGAATAAATATTATTTTCTAGTTTTTAATATTTTAAAATTTTAATGCTGCCAATTAATAATAAAACAGAGGTTTCCAAATCAGAAGTAAATAATTAATATTTCAAACAAACTGAATGACAGACTATCAGTAAGTAAAATTTATAACATATGGAACAATTAGAAAAACCATACTCAATGGTGAAAACATAATTTAAATCCAAAAGAAAACATCTTGACTTATTATAAGCTTTGAGTTTTCATATATATTATAAACTAAACCCTACACAAAAGATAAACTAGCTCTTATAGATGTTTGTGGACTGGAATAAAAAAATGAAACACATAATTATTGGAATAAGAAAACCATATAACAGATAAACAAACAAACAAACAATCACCAAGAAAATCCAAGTTTGGATATCTATATTACTTCCCAATGTTCCTATTGTTTTCATATATGTCCAATTATGTGTGCAAAAAACGCAGTATCAGCATTTGTAACCGCGACTATATAGTGGTTACATACAGTTACATGGTTACAAATGTCTTCTTTTTTCAAAAACCGACTTCATTTTTTTGCCGGGTTCGGGGGTTACAAAGGTACTCTTTGGTTACATAGAGTTACACTCAGTTACAGATAATTTTTTCAAATTTTCCAAAATCTGCCAGGTTACACGGTTACAACGGTTACAAAGGTTACAATGATAATAAAGAAGGAAATCGGAACTTTGTCAAAACCGACTTCATTTTTTTGCCGGGTTACGGGGTTACAAAGGTAACTCTTTGGTTACATAGAGTTACACTCAGTTACAAATAATTTTTTCAAATTTTCCAAAATCTGCCAGGTTACACGGTTACAACGGTTACAAGGTTACAATGATAATAAAGAAGGAAATCGGAACTTTTTCAAAACCGACTTCATTTTTTTGCCGGGTTACGGGGTTACAAAGGTAACTCTTTGGTTACATAGAGTTACACTCAGTTACAGATAATTTTTTCAAATTTTTCAAAATCTGCCAGGTTACACGGTTACAACGGTTACAAAGGTTACAATGATAATAAAGAAGGAAATCGGAACTTTTTCAAAACCGACTTCATTTTTTTGCCGGGTTACGGGGTTACAAAGGTAACTCTTTGGTTACATAGAGTTACACTCAGTTACAGATAATTTTTTCAAATTTTCCAAAATCTGCCAGATTACACGGTTACAACGGTTACAAAGGTTACAATGATAATAAAGAAGGAAATCGGAACTTTTTCAAAACCGACTTCATTTTTTTGCCGGGTTACGGGGTTAAAAGGTAACTCTTTGGTTACATAGAGTTACACTCAGTTACAAATAATTTTTTCAAATTTTCCAAAATCTGCCAGGTTACACGGTTACAAAGGTTACAATGATAATAAAGAAAGGAAATCGGAACTTTTTCAAACCGACTTCATTTTTTTGCCGGGTTACGGGGTTACAAAGGTAACTCTTTGGTTACATAGAGTTACATCAGTTACAGATAATTTTTTCAAATTTTCAAAAATCTGCCAGGTACACGGTTACAACGGTTACAAAGGTTACAATGATAATAAAGAAGGAAATCGGAACTTTCAAAACCGACTTCATTTTTTTTGCGGGTTACGGGGGTTACAAAGGTAACTCTTTGGTTACATAGAGTTACACTCAGTTACAAATAATTTTTTCAAATTTTCCAAAATCTGCCAGGTTACACGGTTACAACGGTTACAAAGGTTACAATGATAATAAAGAAGGAAATCGGAACTTTGTCAAAACCGACTTCATTTTTTTGCGGGTTACGGGGTTACAAAGGTAAACTCTTTGGTTACATGAGTTACACTCAGTTACAAATAATTTTTTCAAATTTTCCAAAATCTGCCAGGTTACACGTTACAAGGTTACAAAGGTTACAATGATAAAAAGAAGGAAATCGGAACTTTTTCAAAACCGACTTCATTTTTTGCCGGGTTACGGGGTTTACAAAGGTAACTCTTTGGTACATAGAGTTACACTCAGTTACAGATAATTTTTTCAAATTTTTCAAAAATCTGCCAGGTTACACGGTTACAACGGTTACAAAGGTTACAATGATAATAAAGAAGGAAATCGGAACTTTTTCAAAACCGACTTCATTTTTTTGCCGGGTTACGGGGTTACAAAGGTAACTCTTTGGTTACATAGAGTTACACTCAGTACAGATAATTTTTTCAAATTTTCCAAAATCTGCCAGATTACACGGTTACAACGGTACAAAGGTTACAATGATAATAAAGAAGGAAATCGGAACTTTTTCAAAACCGACTTCATTTTTTTGCCGGGTTACGGGGTTACAAAGGTAACTCTTTGGTACATAGAGTTTACACTCAGTTACAAATAATTTTTTCAAATTTTCCAAAATCTGCCAGGTTACACGGTTACAAAGGTTACAATGATAAAAAGAAGGAAATCGGAACTTTTTCAAAACCGACTTCATTTTTTGCCGGGTTACGGGGTTACAAAGGTAACTCTTTGGTTACATAGAGTTACACTCAGTTACAGATAATTTTTTCAAATTTTCAAAATCTGCCAAGGTTACACGGTTACAACGGTTACAAAGGTACAATGATAATAAGAAGGAAATCGGAACTTTTTCAAAACCGACTTCATTTTTTTTGCCGGGTTACGGGGTTACAAAGGTACTCTTTGGTTACATAGAGTTACACTCAGTTACAAATAATTTTTTCAAATTTTCCAAAATCTGCCAGGTTACACGGTTACAACGGTTACAAAGGTTACAATGATAATAAAGAAGGAAATCGGAACTTTGTCAAAACCGACTTCATTTTTTTGCCGGGTTACGGGGTTACAAAGGTAACTCTTTGGTTACATAGAGTTACACTCAGTTACAATAATTTTTTCAAATTTTCCAAAATCTGCCAGGTTACACGGTTACAACGGTTACAAAGGTTACAATGATATAAAGAAGGAAATCGGAACTTTTTCAAAAAACCGATTCATTTTTTGCCGGGTTACGGGGTTACAAAGGTAACTCTTTGGTTACATAGAGTTACACTCAGTTACAGATAATTTTTTCAAATTTTTCAAAATCTGCCAGGTTACACGGTTACAACGGTTACAAAGGTTACAATGATAATAAAGAGGAAATCGGAACTTTTTCAAAACCGACTTCATTTTTTTGCCGGGTTACGGGGTTACAAAGGTAACTCTTTGGTTACATAGAGTTACACTCAGTTACAGATAATTTTTTCAAATTTTCCAAAATCTGCCAGTTACACGGTTACAACGGTTACAAAGGTTACAATGATAATAAGAAAGAAATCGGAACTTTGTCAAAACCGACTTCATTTTTTTGCCGGGTTACGGGGTTACAAAGGTAACTCTTTGGTTACATAGAGTTACACTCAGTTACAAATAATTTTTTCAAATTTTCCAAAATCTGCCAGGTTACACGGTTACAAAGGTTACAATGATAATAAAGAAGGAAATCGGAACTTTTTCAAAACCGACTTCATTTTTTTGCCGGGTTACGGGGTTACAAAGGTAACTCTTTGGTTACATAGAGTTACACTCAGTTACAGATAATTTTTTCAAATTTTTCAAAATCTGCCAGGTTACACGGTTACAACGGTTACAAAGGTTACAATGATAATAAAGAAGGAAATCGGAACTTTTTCAAAACCGACTTCATTTTTTTTGCCGGGTTACGGGGTTACAAAGGTAACTCTTTGGTTACATAGAGTTACACTCAGTTACAGATAATTTTTTCAAATTTTCCAAAATCTGCCAGGTTACACGGTTACAACGGTTACAAAGGTTACAATGATAATAAAGAAGGAAATCGGAACTTTTCAAAACCGACTTCATTTTTTTGCCGGGTTACGGGGTTACAAAGGTAACTCTTTGGTTACATAGAGTTACACTCAGTTACAGATAATTTTTTCAAATTTTCAAAATCTGCCAGGTTACACGGTTACAACGGTTACAAAGGTTACAATGATAATAAAGAAGGAAATCGGAACTTTTTCAAAACCGACTTCATTTTTTTGCCGGGTTACGGGGTTACAAAGGTAACTCTTTGGTTACATAGAGTTACACTCAGTTACAGATAATTTTTTCAAATTTTCCAAAATCTGCCAGGTTACACGGTTACAACGGTTACAAAGGTTACAATGATATAAAGAAGGAAATCGGAACTTTTTCAAAACCGACTTCATTTTTTGCCGGGTTACGGGGTTACAAAGGTAACTCTTTGGTTACATAGAGTTACACTCAGTTACAGATAATTTTTTCAAATTTTCAAAATCTGCCAGGTTACACGGTTACAACGGTTACAAAGGTTACAATGATAATAAAGAAGGAAATCGGAACTTTTTCAAAACCGACTTCATTTTTTTGCCGGGTTACGGGGTTACAAAGGTAACTCTTTGGTTACATAGAGTTACACTCAGTTACAGATAATTTTTTCAAATTTTCCAAAATCTGCCAGGTTACACGGTTACAACGGTTACAAAGGTTACAATGATAATAAAGAAGGAAATCGGAACTTTTTCAAAACCGACTTCATTTTTTGCCGGGTTACGGGGTTACAAAGGTAACTCTTTGGTTACATAGAGTTACACTCAGTTACAGATAATTTTTTCAAATTTTCCAAAATCTGCCAGGTTACACGGTTACAACGGTTACAAGGTTACAATGATAATAAAGAAGGAAATCGGAACTTTTTCAAAACCGACTTTTTTTTTGCCGGGTTACGGGGTTACAAAGGTAACTCTTTGGTTACACAGAGTTACACTCAGTTACAAATAATTTTTCAAATTTTCCAAAATCTGCCAGGTTACACGGTTACAACGGTTACAAAGGTTACAATGATAATAAAGAAGGAAATCGGAACTTTTTCAAAACCGACTTCATTTTTTTGCCGGGTTACGGGGTTACAAAGGTAACTCTTTGGTTACATAGAGTTACACTCAGTTACAGATAATTTTTTCAAATTTTCCAAAATCTGCCAGGTTACACGGTTACAACGGTTACAAAGGTTACAATGATAATAAAGAAGGAAATCGGAACTTTTTCAAAACCGACTTCATTTTTTTGCCGGGTTACGGGGTTACAAAGGTAACTCTTTGGTTACATAGAGTTACACTCAGTTACAAATAATTTTTTCAAATTTCCAAAATCTGCCAGGTTACACGGTTACAACGGTTACAAAGGTTACAATGATAATAAAGAAGGAAATCGGAACTTTTTCAAAACCGACTTCATTTTTTTTGCCGGGTTACGGGGTTACAAAGGTAACTCTTTGGTTACATAGAGTTACACTCAGTTACAGATAATTTTTTCAAATTTTCAAAATCTGCCAGGTTACACGGTTACAACGGTTACAATGATAATAAAGAAGGAAATCGGAACTTTTTCAAAACCGACTTCATTTTTTTGCCGGGTTACGGGGTTACAAAGGTAACTCTTTGGTTACATAGAGTTACACTCAGTTACAGATAATTTTTTCAAATTTTCCAAAATCTGCCAGGTTACACGGTTACAACGGTTACAAAGGTTACAATGATAATAAAGAAGGAAATCGGAACTTTTTCAAAACCGACTTCATTTTTTTGCCGGGTTACGGGGTTACAAAGGTAACTCTTTGGTTACATAGAGTTACACTCAGTTACAAATAATTTTTTCAAATTTTCAAAATCTGCCAGGTTACACGGTTACAAAGGTTACAATGATAAAAAGAAGGAAATCGGAACTTTTTCAAAACCGACTTCATTTTTTGCCGGGTTACGGGGTTACAAAGGTAACTCTTTGGTTACATAGAGTTACACTCAGTTATAGATAATTTTTTCAAATTTTCAAAATCTGCCAGGTTACACGGTTACAACGGTTACAAAGGTTACAATGATAATAAAGAAGGAAATCGGAACTTTTTCAAAACCGACTTCATTTTTTTGCCGGGTTACGGGGTTACAAAGGTAACTCTTTGGTTACATAGAGTTACACTCAGTTACAGATAATTTTTTCAAATTTTCCAAAATCTGCCAGGTTACACGGTTACAACGGTTACAAAGGTTACAATGATAATAAAGAAGGAAATCGGAACTTTTTCAAAACCGACTTCATTTTTTTGCCGGGTTACGGGGTTACAAAGGTAACTCTTTGGTTACATAGAGTTACACTCAGTTACAGATAATTTTTTCAAATTTTCCAAAATCTGCCAGGATACACGGTTACAACGGTTACAAAGGTTACAATGATAATAAAGAAGGAAATCGGAACTTTTTCAAAACCGACTTCATTTTTTGCCGGGTTACGGGGTTACAAAGGTAACTCTTTGGTTACATAGAGTTACACTCAGTTACAGATAATTTTTTCAAATTTTCCAAAATTGCCAGGTTACACGGTTACAACGGTTACAAAGGTTACAATGATAATAAAGAAGGAAATCGGAACTTTTTCAAAACCGACTTCATTTTTTTGCCGGGTTACGGGGTTACAAAGGTAACTCTTTGGTTACATAGAGTTACACTCAGTTACAGATAATTTTTTCAAATTTTCCAAAATCTGCCAGGATACACGGTTACAACGGTTACAAAGGTTACAATGATAATAAAGAAGGAAATCGGAACTTTTTCAAAACCGACTTCATTTTTTTGCCGGGTTACGGGGTTACAAAGGTAACTCTTTGGTTACATAGAGTTACACTCAGTTACAGATAATTTTTTCAAATTTTCCAAAATTTGCAGGTTACACGGTTACAACGGTTACAAAGGTTACAATGATAATAAAGAAGGAAATCGGAACTTTTTCAAAACCGACTTCATTTTTTTACCGGGTTAACGGGGTTACAAAGGTAACTCTTTGGTTACATAGAGTTACACTCAGTTACAAATAATTTTTTCAAATTTTCCAAAATCTGCCAGGTTACACGGTTACAACGGTTACAAAGGTTACAATGATAATAAAGAAGGAAATCAGAACTTTTTCAAAACCGACTTCATTTTTTTGCCGGGTTACGGGGTTACAAAAGTGATTCTGAGTCACAATGTTACTCATTTGGTACTTAGAGTTACACCAGAATTTATTTATTTTTAAAGAATATATCATCTTTTTTCAAAGTTTGAATTGTGAGAAATTTTCATAGTTTGTATTGGCTTAAAAAGATTCGAATGAAAAATAATAAAATCATAGTAATGAAAATTCAATGTGAAATAGATGTAAATAAGTTATGTATAAATTTGTTTGTAAACAAATTTTTTCTATATTGATGGTAAATGAATATCTAGTGCAATGTCAGAATCTATTATATCCTGGTAATAAAAATATGATAATACTTTTTCTAGATTCCGGCGCAGATGTAGAATATTTGTTGCCGCTTACAACAGATGAAGACAGTGCACACATAGTGATTTTCTAGAACGAGATTAAAAAGGATAAAAATAGTTTAATCTTGTGTGACTGGGCCAAATATCGAGGGCCCGGGAATCGGTATTATCTGGATGCAAGTTGCTCTACCAATAACCAGTTTCTGATTCGGTATGGTGTGATTTTGTGGATGACGGGACTTGTTTTGTTGGTCAGTTGTTTAATTCTGATGACTCGCAAATTGCTGATACACACCATTTAAAAATAATCCTCGTCTGTTGTCGTAACTTCTTTAACCCCGAAATAATCAAAGTAATTAATAAGATTAACAATATGCATGTTTAGGATTATCCCATCGACTACCGTATATTCGAGAATGGGTTAGCTAAAGTAAATTATTTAAATTTGTCTGTTAATGTACAACTCGAATTGTTTGATTCCTTAGTCACTCCTATTTTATTATATTCATCTGAAATTTGGGGCTATGAAAACACTACTTTGATTGAAAACATTCATATTCAGTTTTGTAAAAGATTACTTAAAGTTAGAAAGTCTACTCCCAATTTTATGGTATATGGAGAATTAGGCAGGTTTCCGTTATATATACAAATTTTTACACGTATGTTTAATTTTTGGTGTAAACTTGTGCAGACACAATCTACCCTTTCATCATGTATTTACAGTGTTTTATATAATTTACACGAAAGTGGTAGTATTAAATCTTTATGGGTACAGCATATCAAAAAATCTTTAAATAGTACTGGTTTAACATTTTTATGGCATATGCAACATTCTGTTGATTTATGTAAATACAAAACATTGTTTCAATCTATATTACAAGATATGTTTATTCAAGAGTGGTTTAGTAACCAGGTTTCTTCTAAAGGTAGTTTTATTTTTCGTTTAAAAATTCATTTAAATTAGAGGATTATTTGTTAAAATTAAATTATAGACATGCAATTACAATATGCAAACTACGCACTTCTAATCATAAATTTCCTATAGAAACTGGTCGCTGGTGTAATATTATAAGAGAAGATAGACTATGTCCCTTATGTATGGAAGCTGTTGGTGATGAATTTCATTATTTATTTATATGTAAACATTTTGAAACAGAAAGATATAAGTATATTCCTAAATATTTTCTTCAAAACCCAAGTGTCCATAAAATGTGTACAATGCTTTCGCAATGTAATATTAAATTACTTTCAAATGTTAGTATATTTCTGTCTCACATTTACAAAAATTTTTTCGTAATTCTTTTATTCATTCATCATGAAGGTAACAACCATTATATTTTTGATATCTCAGTTGTTTGCTTGCTGAATTATTTATTATATTATTATTATTATTATTATTATTATTATTATTATTATTTAATATAGTACATTTTGTAAATACTATAGCTATAACTGTAGTTAAATTTATTATACGGTTATAACAAGTTCTAATGTTGTTACATGTATTGTTATACTTTGTATGTAGATAATGTCAATCTGTCATTGTAAATATGTATTTTATAGTATGCCCTCATGTACCACTCAATGTGAGTGGCTGAGCTGTTTTGACGAATAAAATTGAATTGAATTGAATGAATTGAGATAAATGCATATACCAGGTGATAACATGAATATACTTCATACTTGGGACAATTTTTATTATGAGAATGTTTGAATAAAACAATACTTTAAAAATAAAATAAAATAAAATAAAATAAAATAAAATAAAATAAAATAAAATAAAAAAATAAAATAAAATAAAATAAAATAATAAATAAATAAATGAGATAAATAAATAAATAAATAGATGAGACTGGTAAAAGTGCATATAAAATTCAACAGTAATACCCCAAAATGTTAAAAGCAGTTTGGTAAAAATAGATTTTGAATTACAACTTCATTTAAAATGGGATACCTATAAATATCGCAGGCAATAAAAAAAACATTTATCTACATTATATTACCAAAGTAACAAGAGTGTTCAATGTAGCATTATACAGCCCAGTTTAGCTGAAGCATCATGGTCCAGGGTATTGTAGCATTAAGAATGCGTTGAATTAAAAAAAAGATATTTATTCAATTTTACTGAATTAACAGGAAACAAAGCATAGCATTTTCGAAGCAATGATCTTTCAAATGATTAATTGATAAATGAAACCAGCTATTGATGTAAACACAAAATACTAGTATCTCATTGGCTATGGAATTTATATAAAATTGTCATATGGCTTTTTTTTTTTTTTAAATATTTCATTCAGACAATTCAAAAATTCAATTGTTTTGCAAAATAGCTTTCATTTCAATTTGAACATTAACACCCAATACATCATTTTCATTTTAGGTCTCAGGTAAACTTTGGTGATTCAAAAATGTATGCTAAGTTAGTCTATGATTTTTTTTATTTTACTCTAAGTGAGATTTAACTCAATTTTTTGTCGCTTCGAATTATGTAATTTCGGAATATTTCAGTTTCAGAATAAAAAAGTTGCTTAGTAAGCATTACCAATTCCAAATGCGGCCTTGGAAATTTGTGTAAATGATGAAAATTTACATTATTGAATATTACCATACCCTTAGCTATAGTGCAGTTTAGATTGACCACGAGTTCATGAGCTATACAGTACAGGCCTGTCAAAAGTTTAATACTAAGCTAACGAATCGATCAGCAGCTCATTTCGACCCCTCATTTTAGCTATATGTCATCAGCTTCTATGTATTGTCTGTAGCTTTTCTACCACTAGCTATCCATATCTCGGTCACTCAGCTGCTGAGCATACACTGTTTTTTATAAGAACAGTGTTAAACTTTCGACAGGTCTGTATTGTACATTACAACATGTAGACCTACATTTCAAATTATGTTTGAAAACACAAATTTCTCTAAAAATCTTTGTTTTTATTTTTATGTTGCAATACAACTGTAAACGTTAGCACGCATTTTGCTATAAATAGTAGTGTGTAATATATAGTAACGTTTATATTGTACTTTATTTATACCGTGAAATACAAAATTTGCTGTTGCCCTTTTGCATATGACCCATAACCTATCATGTTAGCTATATGCTTTCCACCATGATAAAAAAAAAACGCAGCAAAATTTTGGTGATGTTTTCTTAATCTTTTCCCTTTGTTTGCATTTTTGGGGGTCAATGTGTATAGTCTGGTGGTGCAGCCAATAAATTTGAAAAACACTGACATATGATATAATATGTCTTCAGTAAAAATATATAACCAAAATACCTGTTTTCAACATGTTTTCTATAGTAATTAATTATTAATAATTAATTAATTTATTTATTTATGTATTTATTTATTTAGCATCCATATATACCATGATACAGATTCCTTCACCTGTATTTTATCTGTGTTGTATCATGCCTGAGTGACCAGGTTAATTACCTAATTATGTAATCCTGATCTTATCACCACTATAGGTGTACTACTTGTTGCTGATCACGCCAACATCAATCAATTAATAATTCGGCAGCCCTTAATTGATCAGAGTACAACTCTGGGGTCCCTGAAGGGATATATGAATGGTGATACGTTTTGTGTTTTCAAAAACTCAAATGGGTGCAATAGGCGGTTATACATTTTTTTTAGAAACTAGGCGCTTTTTGCATTACAAACTCACAGATTAAGAAGTATTGGAGTTTTAGAGAAAAATGCAATGCCATGTAAACAGTTAAAGAGGGGTTTAAGTTTTTATTTCTATTTTTGTCATTATTTTTTCATTATTATGAAATTAAAACAAAATCACTATAATGAGAATAAAATACGAAAAATTACTAAAAAGTTGGATAACTTTATAAATAAGAAATTATTTTCTAGACTTTTCTTGACAATTCATTTAATTATTTAAGTAATGATCTGATCATGAGTAGTAATTATCAATGGCTGGTCATCTGTTTGCATGCTCTGGAATGTTGTTTTTTGTGATGATGTACCCGATGCTGAGTTAACTGCTGAATAAGATTACACCAATTGATTATGTCTCGGAGTTAATGCACAGAAAGACGAACAATGGTTCACGAATGTCTGCAGAGAGAGAGAGAGAGAGAGAGAGAGAGCTCTAAAACCATGTCACTTATATCGGGGTGCCATCAGCTTATATGAAGTGCCGGAATGCGTCAGTATACCTTTACAATGCACTCAGGAAAATGTGCATGAATGGTTCCTTACCGGCGTGAAACGGGACATTCTTTCATTTGAATGTCGCATGCTTGGCGAAAGAACAGTAACTATTTTATCTAACATTGGACTAGTTTTTCTATCTGATTTGACGAAATACAAGGTATCAGAATCTTGTATCACACTGTGGTGATACAACATTGGCGGTAAAGTTCACATGCATTTTTCATTGTGACGTCATTGGAGAATCTCCGATTTGTCAAATGGAAACAATGACGCCATTACTACAGAACATAGTTCAGTGGTTTTCTGTGGTAAAATGTATTATTTTTAATAATTTTTAAAAATTTTAATAATTATTTTAAATGTTATTCACATAAAGTATTGTTTTTTATAATTTTAAATAACCTAATTGGAAATGTTAGATAAAAATATCATGTACACAGTGTGTATTCAAGTCTCGGTCTGACCAGGCCAGGGCTACATTAACCTATTAACGGAGCAAGCACTTATGAACTGAGAGAGAGAGAGAGAGAGAGAGAGAGAGCACAAATCATTGTGTTAATGAATTTTACAATTATTATGATCAGAGACATATACTGTATTTCCAGTAATTCAGTGCACATGGAAAATGCAAGAATAAAGTCGTATTTTCCAACAAACTCACAAAAAAATTGTCAAAACTTAATACAAAATATACTGACCTGATAGGGAAAAATATTTTTCATTCATATAAAAGTGAACTTAATTCTGTACATAGCTCTTTTTTTTTACAAAATGACTATGTCAAAATTATCCCTTCTGTACCTTCTTACTTAGAACAACTATAAACGTTATGTCATGATTTGAATATTCATGATGATCACAATGATCACACCTTTCAAGTTTCTTTCAAGTTTCTTTATTTCTCATGCTGAATTTTATCAATACAGAGAACATAATAGATAAACATAAAACATATACAATATAGTGCACATGCAGGAAATTATTAATAATAACTAACTCACTAACCCGGAGGACTGATCCTCTCATTAATAACCTTGATAAGTTTACACAAGTTATTTAACATAGACAATTTGTTAGAAGAAAAAAGATTATAAAACTTGAGAGTATTCGGTTTATTTCTAAAATGAAAAGAAATATAAAGATTTCGTTCTAAAGAGAAAGAATTGCAAAGAAGAGCAACAATGACCTACCTGACCCTAAATGCCCTGATGTAACTTTGAATAAGGCCCAATTGGTGTATAAACTTGATCAAATTTCCTCAATTTTCACAAAATTTCTCTATGTACAGAAAAACTGAACAATAATGTTTTTAATTAAAAATATAATTTGGTTAGATCAGTGCATTTTATTGATAGTTTAATGGAAACATTTTCAATTAAAAGAAATAAAGAATAAAAACCATGTGCCATCAATTTATGGAAATATGGTAGAGACATATGTCTCTGTTATGATCCTTTTAAATATTGTGTGAAAAACATATACATGTTTTATAACTTCTTTGAGTAAAAAGACAAATAGGTCTTCAAAATTGACCCTACAAAATCAATACACATCCCATATCTTAATAGTTTTGCAAGAACTGCTTAAAAGAAAAAAGAAAATATCCTAAAATGGGTCAGAATAGGAGTAAATGTATATGGTCCTAGCAAAAAAGTAGTACACTACCATATTATGATTAAGTTCTTCATAAATCATGGTTTCATAGTCATATACTTCTAAAAATTGAGTAAAGAAAAAAGTTTAATGCAGGAAATTTTGATCTCCTCCGCAGTATGAGTACCTGTAACCAGCGATATTTAATTCTGTATTAAATATCGCTGCTGTAACGATTTTAATTTTTACATATATTATTCTCCATACTTAAGCATGACTTAATGCGAAAATTTAAAAAAAAACTGATGCTTAAATAAGGGAAATATCGACGAATTTCTTATATATCTCACATTAATCCAAATAGAAAAGGCCGGTTTTGGATACCCATGTGCCATGAGGTCACAAAAGTAGCATAATTAACCCACATTACGAATATAATATACTGAACTAGCTGAAAATTCTTATAACATTTCACGATGAAGTGGAATTTACATCCGAATGACACCTACCAATAATTATGAGATTAGTACCACCTTGATAAAAAGTTTGTTTATTAGACATTCCTTAGATTGGGACCCATACCGGATGTGTTCTTACAATTAACAAAATTGATTGACAGGTGTTCGTAGTGATTTCATGACACCTGGTAAAACACTACCTCTAAAGTTTGATTAGAATTTTC
This sequence comes from Anadara kagoshimensis, assembly GCA_021292105.1. NCBI lineage: Eukaryota > Metazoa > Mollusca > Bivalvia > Arcoida > Arcidae > Anadara > Anadara kagoshimensis. The sequence continues at coordinate 69,201,320 of CM037865.1, read as the reverse complement.
AATAAGTAAAATGATTGTAAAAAGGTAATTATGTTAAAAAAGATGGGGGTTAAAAGAAGTATGAAAAGACTGGTAACTGATGACAAGCAAATAAATCAATATTGCTGACGGAATTATATAATTTTGAAAACTAAAAATCATAAAATTGCCAACATTTAAAAAAAAAAAAACTATTCCCATTTAGTCAACATGGTTAAATGTTTCAACATTGTTAAATAAACCATGGAAAGATTTTGCTATAGTCCTTTCAGTAAAAGCAGGATAAAAGTAATTTATAAAATGTAATTCTATTTATTTAAAATTTAATATTCTATATAATTTAATGTTAAAATTTTACATTTATTTATAGAAGTAAAAAGGCATTTGAAAATAAATCAATCAATCAATCGATCATCCATCCATCCACCCACCCACCCACCCACCCATCCATCCATTCAATCCATCCATCCATCCATCCATCCATCCATCCATCCATCAATCAATCAATCAATCAATCTTTATTGAAATTAGATATGTGTGTTAAAAATTTCAACTCAACAAACTTTCCTTACTCCACACTGAACAAAATATCATGTACGATGAATAATGCAAGTTTTAGACCAACATCAAACAATTAAGAAATCGAATAAACTGAATGTTTTTCGCAAAAATATTTACACACATGTATATTTCTTGAGAATATTATTCTCTAACAACTATAATCAATGTACCTTATAATGCCTCCAAACTTTTAAACATAGCTTTTTAACTAGATATAAAATATTGAAGAGAACAAATTCTATCTTATAATATATAATTATAAGGATCTAAAGGAAATGTTTACAGTCATACAATCAAATCTTCTAATGGGATTTGAAAACATATTTTCTTACTGTGCTGTTTCCACATTTTTAAGAAATTTCAGTTTGTACGGTGGAAAATGGCTAATTTATGTCATCTTTAGGCGCACAAAACCAATTTAAAAATAAAAAACTTTATGTGAATTTGTAGCAAGTAATGTCATTCGTCTGTAAAATAATTCAGTTAATAGATAAAATTAGGAATACCTATTGTCTTTGCTAATCCAACAACTAGGGGCGCAGGGTAGTCTTCCCTGTATTCCTACATTTTGAAAACAGTATTCCCTCTGTTCCTACATGCAAAAGACAAAAGGTGTTGGTATAACAATATAAGATTATGTTTAAGAATTTTGTGTTCAACCTAATAAATGCCCCTATCCCATCTATTTTATTATTTGAAACTGAATATAGAACATGAGTCTGATTTAATATTAAATAATAAACAGAAAAATACTGTGAAATTTAGAATCATATTTTTGGTGAATAACATGCATATTGTGAAGCTATCTATCATATTCAAATTCTTTGTTAATTTCTTTGATAGTATTTATCAAAAGCCTACCATCAAAAGTCTTACATTTTATTCCTGTCGATGTAAAAAAATAACAAATTGTGGAATGAAAAAGAAATTTTCAATTTATCTTTGTTTTTTATGGTTTCCGTTGCCATAGCAACTGTAATTTTATTGAAAATATTTTAAAATACTGATTTTTTAATAACTGTTTATATGTATGGTTTAGTAGTGGTAAAGCTAACATACATTAATTTTATTTATTTATTTATTATTATTATTTATTGTTTTTTGAAACCATTTAAATTTCTAAATCATTTTTTAGCATCTCTGATTAATACTTAGCTTGAATTGAAAATAAGGTACAAGATTTGCATTTTTTCCCAAAATCCTTTCTCTGCCAATTATAGTGTCATATACCATTTTTTGAATTTAATCATAAAATACATTCAAAAAATGGTATATTGTCATATACCATTTTTTTGAATGTATTTTATGATTAAATTCAAAAAATGGTATATGACAATAGGGTTAATATGTTCTGTAACTTAAAATAATTCTGTTCATGCTTTGCATGCTTTTTTCATTATACATATTTATGAAAAAAATCAAATAATTTTTTTAGAAAAAAGCTATTATTTTTTTTTCGCGAAATCCAGGGGAATTTAATCAGGTGAATGTTATTTACCTGTATACGGTAGTTTAAAACTTATACAACAATCAGTAGTATTTCCTCTATTCCTAGCTACATGAAATCTTGTAACATTAGTAGGAATATATCAAATGTAGGAATAGAGGGAATGAACCGGCGCAAAACCTCCTACTGGACATTTGACGACGACTTTAGTGGACATTGAAGCGACAGATTTTAAATATTACTCGCATTTCATGATGGACATTTGAGCGACAGTTTAAATCTACGTAAAGGACGTAAGCCGAAAAACTGTCCCGTTTGTAAAATATTGGACTTGTCGGTATAGTTCTAGACCTTTAATGTATTTTATAATTTTAATTTAGTGTTTTTCAAAATCCCCGCTGCGGACAGGGGGCAACACTTCATTTTGGTTAACTGGTTAACGGAAGAAGTTAAGAAAAAATATCGTTCAAATGTCTATCATATATTTGGAATTTCGCTCAAATGGATTAAAATTCTGTCGCTCAAATGTCCATTACTTCGTCGCTCAAACTTCCGTTTATTTTCGCTCTTTTGTCCTATGCTTTCGCTCAAATGTCCAACGCCGACAAATACCACCTATTCTCATTTAGCCAACCTCTAATATCTTATTCAAAATGTTGGCTAAGTGGGGATGACCCTCCCATCACTGATTTTCGTGTTATATGTACAGATTTTATGAATAAACCAATAAATTATAGTGCATTATAAGCCGATTCAGACTGGTGGAAATTGATGTTTGATAAAAAAATGTAAAATTTTCTACATTTGAACGCGGACGGTCAAAAGGGTATTTCTAGACTACTAGTATTTGATTTTATAAAATTTCAAGTTTTCGTTTGTTTCTTCGTCGCATATTCAATCCATGATGTACACTACAGACCTGTCGAAAGTTTAACACAACCTAACGAATTAGTGACAAAGAGACAGCTCATCTCAGCCTATATCTTCCACAACTTTTCAACAGCTGCTATCTATCTCCTACAAGCTTTTTAACCACTAGCTGTACAAAGTTCGGTAAATCGGCAGCCGTGCTTTGACTTTCCATGTTATCTCAGGGTTAAACTTTTAAACAGGTCTGTACTGTATTGAATTTTTTTTTACTGAATATTGTCAAAATCACCACAATTTATACATTTACTCTATATTTTTTTTATCTAGAATTAGATTTTGAACATTTGTAAATAAGCTAACTTAGTAAATTGTAATTGTGTGCCGGACGATGCCTGTCTCGGATTTAAAGTTCCAGTCATCACCGGCTACAGGTGTAATTGCAGTATTGCCTTGACACAGGACCTCGAGATTTTTAAGGCCCAAAGACCCGTGACTTTCATTACTAAATGCCGAGTCAATATTTCATAATTTTAAGTCAGACCCACCCCGAGGTAGAAATAATAATAGTAAGTAGGTAAATATTTTATTAAAGTGTCACATTTCATAGTTACAAATATCCAAAAACATTTATAAATTAAAAAAAAATAATAATAAAAATGCAAAATAACATATTTTTAAAAAACGTACTATGAAACCCAGCCAATTATGACTTACGAGACACTAAATACTTAAAACTATAGCAAAATTTAAAAATATATATATAGACAAAAGTCAGTTTTAATACTTTGGTTGGTAAAGTGCATCCAGTTTAGAACTAGAAGAACTAGAACAGTTTTTAAATTTAAGTTTTGATGGATACTCTGTATTTTGGCAGATTCAAGTAGGGTATTTATTATTATACTCCACACAACTCAAGTTGCAGGAGGTAAAATATTGTTGGCCCGTCCCTCTGTCCGTCATAAGTTTTCTGCATTTTTTCCCTAAACGTTTGCAGATATTAGGTCGAGTTTTTAAATGTGAGTCAAACACAATGGGTTGCAGACCAAGTTAACGTTTTGTTTCGCTCAGCATATTTTTACAATTCCGATCATTTGCAATTGTATTTGATAATTTGATTGAAGTTACAGTTTTCCGCAGTAATGTTTTATTTTTAAACATTTGCAGATATTACATGTGAGTCTACCACAATGAGTTACAGAACGGGTTTATTTTGTCCGGCTTTGTTGCTTTTAGGGAAATAACGGGCCTTGGTATTTGATAATTGGACTGCAAGAAGTTTTCCGCACTTCTTTTCTAAATGCTTGCAGCTATTTAGCTGATTTTTAGCATGCGAGTCTACCACAATGCGTTACAGGTGCTGATTGAATATTGCAATTTGATCGACTAGATGAACAATTTTTTTAAAAAAAATCGGATATGATAAGCAATTTGTAGTTTTCCAAATTTTTAAGTGGTGGTTCTCATATTCTCATTTATTAGCCATTTTCAGAATGTTTTGTTTTGTTATTGTCCCCCTGCACATTTACGACGTCATCTGACCAGTCTGTATTGAGTCACTACAAACTGTCCATTTTGATTTAAACAAACGGGTTACATGTTTTTAAGATTTTTGATAAACATACATCATATGATCTCACGTCATGTGTAACTTGCGAGAGCATTGACACGGCTATTGGATGAATGTTCCACTTATATAAAGACTTCACCAGCTATATGCAAAGGCAACGGTTTGACCCACGGAGTGCACTGATCATGAAATGGGGGTTCCTTAGCGTACCACACCTGCTTCGACATGAGGCATCAGTTTTAAGGTCTTATCCAAATTACCCTAATTGCTTTCATTTCAAAATACAATTTTTAAGTATTGGTCAAACCCTGTTTGGGTTCGAACCCGCGAACTTCCACAAGCGTTGAAAACATAAACAAATAAATAAAATTCAACCCATCCAAGATGGGGTGTGACTAACCAAAAAAATTATATCTTCGAAGCGGCGACTAATAAAATCAATGTCCCGGGGAAGTGAAATTCAACTCAGGATGCCCTTGCAGTAGCCTTGTCATAGCTGAAAATGACTGCTCTCATGAACACGAACCGTGACATTCCACATATTTACGGGTAGCTTAGAACTGAAAAATCTACTTTCATTTGACTGTTATACTCAGGTTGAACATGTTTGAAAAACCCTGGGTGCAACCGGGGTTGGGGGTTTCATTCCATTAATTACCCGACAGTGAAACCGCAATGGTTGTAATTGAAAAACACTACCCGAGATATTACCCATTGTGAAAATATTATATTTTATTATTTTTTAATTTTACTACATTTGTGGTAAAATTTAGTTGTTACATCTGTGGTAAAATTTTGTTACATTTGTGACCAACATTTACTACATTTGTGACCAAACGTACTACATTTGTGGTTCGTTACTACATATGTGACACTATTTTATTATTTCCCCGCCACCAGTGGTGAGGGGGGTATAGTGATATAGTAATACCGCTGTGTGTGTGTGTGTGTGTGTGTGTGTGTGTGTGTGTGTGTGCCCCAATTGGTTTCCGTGCATTTAAAAGAGAACCGTACATCCGATTGAGCTGAAACTTGGTCAGTTGATTTGTTATGGTGGTAAGTGGTGTGAGTGGTGTGGGATTGCTCGACAGCGTAATCGTGCATCCAAGGTGGTCGCCTTTACTAAAAATAGATTTTTTCACCCAATTCATGGTTTTCGTGCATCTAAAAGAGAACCGTACATCCGATTGAGCTGAAACTTGGTCAGTTGATTTTTTTATGGCGGTGAGTGGCGTGGATTTGCTCGACAGCGTAATTGTGCATCCAAGATGGCCGCCATTACTAAAAATAGATGTTTTCACCTGATTTATGGTTTCCGTGCATTTGAAAGAAATCCGTACAGCTAATTGAACTGAAACTTGGTCAGTTGATTTGTTATGATCGTGAGTGGTGTGGGATTGCTTGACAGGGAAATCGTGCATTCAAAATGGCCGCCGTTACTAAAAATAGTCTTTTTACCTGATTCATGGTTTTCATGCATTTACAAGAAAACCGTACATCCCACTGAGCTGAAACTTGATCATTTGATTTGTTATGGTGGTGAATGGTGTGGGATTGCTCGACAGCAATTTTTTAGTTTACTAACTATAGTGTATCTAAAATGGCCACTGTTACTATAAATAGCAAAAACCTATAAATGGCCATTGCAGCCTTGTTTACGTATTAATTTTTATTGAAATTTTAAATATAGAAAAAAGAACTTGGGTATTAAACATATTTAACAGGTTTTTCTGAATTTTTTTTAGTTTCACTTTGTATTGAATTCACTGATGTTCACCACTGCGGGGATAGTGTTCTCTGAACACCTTGTTACATTTGTGACACTTACTTCATTTAGGGGCCCCACAGGCCCGTTTCAATGGCTAATTTTAAAGTCCCATTTCGGAAATTGCATAATGTTCGTCGGTGATCTCTATACATGTATTTTACTCGTCTTACATAATCCTTACAGTTTACAGTGCGTTTATACATACGATACGTTCGTAGTTTATTTCCATTGTTGTTAGTGTTGTCGTTCCATAGATTTTCGATCCAGTTTTGTACATCCTTTAGACGTAGAGACATATTTAGTCCAATCGCGCCTTTGATGCAATCTGTTCATTGTTATATGTCGGTATGTCGAGATCATTTATTAGTTTCTTAAGTCGAGTTTCCCACAATCGAGGTGTATTAAGTGACGCAGAATGAAGTTTGTATAATATTCTATCATTTTCAGCGCTTGAAAGTCTACACTTAACCGACATGCCTCGAACTTTTGCTTTACGTTTGTTGAATTCCAACCAGGCAACATTCCCCTTAGCGACAGGTTTGGTACATTCTTTGAAGCTCCAAGAAACAGGCGACAAGCTCGGTTTTGGACTGCTTCTACCTCTTTATACCGATTGATTCCCCAAATTCCGGAAGCATAATACTGGCTCATCTAAAACCGGTACAAATGTTAATAAATGTCAAAGTCCATTCTTCCGGCATATATGTATTTGAAGTATGATGCAGAAAGTGCTCTATTGGCAGATTTACACAGTTCTTTTACGGATTTATTTAGGTTTAGATGTTCGGTAAACCAAAATCCTAGATATTTATATTGTGTCTAATTTGCCGCATCGAAAAGATACAACAGTACGTGTAAAGGACGGATTTCTGAAATGGATTACTTGTGTTTTCTCTATTTACAGTCAGTTTCCATTTACAACACCAGTCATTTATAACGCCCAGCATCTTTTGAAGAGATTGTTTATCTGGAGCAACAATGACTATATTATCTGCATATAAGAGAGCTGACACCATTATATTGTTGACCATGATCCCGCAGTTTAAAGCGTTTATATCGTTGACCAGATCATTTATGTAGATTGAAAATAGTGTGGGCGATATCTTACATCCCTGTTTGACTCCCTGCACTGCATTAAAAAGTTCAGTCTGTTCATCATTCGCTAAAACTGAGCATTGGGCATTATTATACAATGCTTTAACACCATTTAAGAACTTACCACCGATTCCCATGTCTTTTAATTTATACCACAAGTGATCCCTACTGACACTATCAAACGCCTTCTTCATATCTATGAAACAGGCAAATGTAGATTGACCTTCCATTTTTTCTGTTATTTATAATAATATAAAGTGAATAGATATGGTCCATACAACTTATGTTGCGTCTGAAACCATTCTGTTCATCCACAAGTACGTTAGTCTGTTCTAACCACTTCATTAGTCTATTATTTAAAACATCAGTAATATCTTGCCAGGAACCGATATTAATGCTATTCCTCGGTAATTAAGTGGGTCAGTATTGTCTTTAGTATTCGGGTTTGGTATGGGCTTTACAGTGCTCTTTGTCCATTCTGTTGGAATCTCCCCATGCTCAAAACAATATGAACATATGGTATGCAATAAATTCACACAGGTTGCATTTTTAAGTACTTCCCTCGGAATATCATCTATTCCAGACGCCTTTCGCACTTTTGCTCGCGTAATCGCTAGTTCATGATTTCCTGTACTGATATAAGTTCATTTAGGATTGTCATGTCTAAATAGTGATTGTTTGTTCTAATTACGTAGTTTATCTTTGGAAACATGTTTTGTTGCGAATCGAATTCGTTTGTGTTGTCTCCTCCATTGTAAAGTTTCTCGTAGTCCGTTTTCCATTTGTCCATGACTTGTTCCTTATCTGTGATAATTTAAATTTGACGGCCTTTTCGATTTTCTTATTTTAATTCTAGACTGGCTATTATTTTTATTACTCGTATTATTCGCTCAAATTTTCAAGAATTTGAAGTGCGAAGTGATCATTTTGGTAATTTTCAATTTTTTTAATATTTTTTGTAATGCGTGATGACATCAATTTTTATACGATTTGAATGCACAATTATTTCCTACAATTGCTAAGTACTGTGATAAATATTAATGTTGTTTGGTAAATACAGAAAAAATTGGAGCTAGCTAAAATTTCTTGTGACACATACACATGTACACCACTCCCGTGAAATTTTTAATTTTTATGAAATAATATGAATCTATTGGCTAGTACCATATTGGGTTTTTTGGATTTGGGGATATGCTTTGCTAGAAAAATGCATTTTTATCATGAATCTAAACGAAATTCTATCGTGCGCCTAATTCAACTTTGCAGTTGCTCCAACACTCAGTATTTGAACTGTCAATATTAAGAGTGGATTGTGTAGTGATCAGTTGGTACATGGCAAAAATGAAATTCAGGAATACATCTTTAGTACATAATTAACCTGCATTCCACGCATGTGCATTCTTTTAAAATTTTCAATGCCGACATCCTACCTTCTTTATCACTGCATTCAGTACATGTACATGTATATAACCGTTTAACCGGTACCTTTTTAACCGAGTTGACCGAAGTTAGCAATAAAGTCGGCATTACCAGAATCGATTGTCAACTTGTAAGGAAAATGAAAAAACGTTTTATTTTTATCATTTTCCGTTGTAAACTGTAATTTTCACATCATTTTGCCGAAATTCTACAAAATAGATATGTCAAAATGTATTGATCAGCTATTGATTTTTTCGTGAAAAAATACATAAAAACCCATCAAACAATTTCTTTTTGATGGCAAGAGATCATGTTTCAGTACTAAACAAGTTTTCAAGCTTTTTAAATTATCTAATTATTATCTAAATTTTGACAATTTATTTTTAGCTCACCTGACCGAAGGTCATGTGAGCTTATGGCATAGCGCAGCGTGTGTATGTGCGTGTGCGTGCGCGTGTGCGTGGCGTGTGTGTGCGTGCGTCGTTAACACCTATTTTCGACTTCTCCTCTGAAACTACTGGACTGTTTTTAATGAAACTTTGTCAGAAGTATATATGGGCCGGTGCAATTCAGATTTGTTCGTGGCGTTGCCATGGCTATAGTCGAGTAGGCATTTTACGAACCTAGAAATGTTCATTCCTATGAAGTTTTTTTTGCTGTTTTGTTTTCTTTATGGGTCCTTGAACAAAACAAACTTAGTTGCCCTTTGGGCAAATTTGGGCAACTTGCACAATATACATAAATCCAAAATGGCCGCCAAACGTCAAATTGAAATACATACTGCGATATAAAATATCTTCCAATAGGTTGTAATATATCCTTTTAGATGTTTTCAGGCATGAGGAACCCATTTCTGGTGTTAATTTTTACATACGAAACACTTAACTCGCACAATAAGCTATAAACACAAGATGACCGGCGGACGCCATCTTGAATTATTGATTTTGTACAAAAACATAATAAATTGTCATATATCTGTGCAGGAGTATTTAGGCAGGGGCAACCCAATTCTGGCATTAGTTTTACATTAAATACCATCATGTCTATAATGACCGACCATATGTGTCAAATAACTATTCACCCTTGTGTAAAAATTTAAACACTCCCTTTCTCCAGAACAGTTACAAAATTATGTACAGGATTATTTTTAGGCAAGCATGTCCTTGTATGTTGGACTTATGATTTTGTGCATTACATTGACATAACACGACAAAGAAGTTCTTGGGGCACCGGGTGTCCTTTCGCTATAACATGTAATGATCTTTGATCTTTGAATTTCAATCCGAAATCTGTTATCATCTCATACTGCTCAGGAGGATCTTGACTGTGGGTACCCTTTCACGACATAAACTAAAGGCGAAACAACAAAAAAAGGTGTTTGATACAAAGTTAAAACTATAAGGCTTTGGTGTTCTTTATGAAGAGCCTGAGGAAACGGCAGTTTTCCCTGCTGGCTGGCAATACATAATAACAAAGAATGGTTCAGATCCCATAAAGTTATTTGTGATCATTGTTAACCAAGAACATCAGCTAAATGAGGAGAATAAGAGTTTTTTATTATGATGCTGTATCACAACCACTAAAACATGCATACATAACAGCTCAAGATATCTCGAACGAAGATCATGTCCCTAAGAGCATGCATGCCTGACAGTTCAAGACATCTCAACCCAAGACCACGACACTGATAGAATGCATGCATGGCAGTTCAAGATATCTCGAACCAAGACCATGACACTGAGAGCATGCATGCCTGGCAGTTCAAGACATCTCAAACCAAGACCGTGGCACTTTCAGCATGCATGCCTGGCAGTTCAAGACATCTCAAACCAAGACCGTGGCACTTTCAGCATGCATGCCTGGCAGTTCAAGATATCTCGAACCAAGACCATGACACTGAGAGCATGCATGCCTGGTAGTTCAAGACATCTCAAACCAAGACCGTGGCACTTTCAGCATGCATGCCTGGCAGTTCAAGATATCTCGAACCAAGACCATGACACTGAGAGCATGCATGCCTGGTAGTTCAAGACATCTCAGACCAAGACCGTGGCACTTACAGCATGCATGCATGGCAGTTAAAGACATCTCGAATCAAGACCATAGTTAGTTTCATTGATGTTCAAAACTTCTATCCTATTACTCCATCTGTACACACATTGTTCTCATGCTTCTACACCCAATACACTAGGAAAACAAAAATATCTGTGTCGTCAATCAGCACACAAATGATATCATGACCTGTTTGTGCAGCCTGGAGAACATACGATACAATAGTTATGCCGGATTCTAAGAATATATGAGATGGCATTTGTCGAAAAACACAATTTTCTTTGAAGTGTCTGGGTACCAATATGACCTTTTGTGGATTGATGCAATGAAATCTGATGGGTTATTGCCATGTGATCAAGAGGTGTGGTAGAAAAACTGTGAATCGTTGTGATTGTGAGATTTGGATGAACTAACTCCACAAAGCGATTTTACTAGAGCTGACTTCATGCCTGTTTCAATGACAACTATTTTCAACCAATGTCAAAAAGGAACAGAACCGATTTCAAATGGAAACAGAAGCTATGCCCAAACTGCCCTTGCTGTCCAAACAACGATAACCAAAGAAACATGTTTCCAAGATCAATAACTGGCTTTGTTTTTGCATCTCGACAGCGTCGCTTTGAAACGAATCATCTTTATAGAGCTAATGATGACACTCATAAAACTCATCAGGTAGACTGGAGATTGTACTCTTATTCCATCTTCACATCCATTGCAACTGAATCCACCACATTGACACATTTGAAGCAATTTTGCGAGTAATTGCTTTATGACCTGTTTTTACTTAGAGGGAGTTTGAATAAGCAATACATTTTAGTCATATATATATATCCAATAAACATCGATGGTTGAACTCTTTGAGTTATGGTCCGTATCACACTCAGAATATATTCATTCCAATCGACCAGAGAAGCAACAATCTACCCACTAAAAGGATCACGCTAGAGAGTCATGCCTTTAAAGGCTAATTTTTCTCCAAACTGGTTAACCAAGACAGCATCCTAATAATCACTATGGTGCCGACATACAATATCCTCGACAGGACACGCATGTGTTTATAGCAGACACTGAGAAAGTTTACCAGCATATTGTACATGTCCAACATCCAATAAAATTATTTGTTGGGTTTGTTAATCAGGATAAAAATAGTTTTGGTGGTAGACAGTGCAGATGTATTATTTTCTGCAGTCCAGTATAATTCATATGTGAAACAGCAGTTTCAGGTCTAGATGTCGAGATGTTGCTTAACTAAGTTGAGACACCAGAAGTAAGCCAAATCTTCACTGTTCACTACCTTTTCACTTATACCACATGGATGAACATGGAGGTATGAATTCAAAACGTGTGTCTCATAGCAGTCATTTGGAGTGGAAATAGTTAATCAAAATATCAAAACTATCATAAAACAAAAAATGAGTTCCACTGTTTCAACTTCAACTAAACAATTTGAGGAAGGTTGTGCATTATCAGGGACAGATTTTGCTGCAGATTCCCGAAACCATAATACTTCATTACATGACGTAATGTATCAATGTTTATGTAAAAATCGAATCAATTCACTGCTGCCAAAGATTACGTTTTTAATTTCTTATTAACAGGAATTGCTCGAGCCTCATTCATGACCTTTTAATCAAAAGTATCAAGATGCATGGTTAAGTTACACAGCATTGTCCCAAATGTTAAAAACAACAACGGAAATGAGTTCCTCATCCCTAAAAACATATAAAACGGTATATTGCAAGCTATTGTAGAACGATTCTTACAAAAGATAGATTTTCAATATGGCGTCTGGCAGCCATCTTGGATATATGCAAATTATTCAATTTGTCCAATGTTGCCTCCAGGGCAACTAACCTAATTTTATTCTAGGGACCATATAGAATATAAAACAGCAAAAAAACTTCATAGGAAAAAACATTTCTAGGTTCAAGTATTGAGTATATGGGAGTGTCAACTCGACTACTACCATAACTAGGTCAAGGTGACCTAGGGGTGCAAAAATCTTAAAAAATCTTCTTCTCCGAAAGTACTGATTGGAGAAAAAATCTGATGTGATATTTGGCTTCTCTAGGGTCTTAAGCCTATAGTTTGTTCATTTTGTGAAATTCGGATAAAAAATGGGTTACGCGTTTTTGCGTTTAATTTTGAAAAAAAAATCGTAAAATAGCTTCAAATTGTTATAACTTGACTATTTGACCAGATAATGACATGCGGTTTTCAGTTTTGACATCTTTTTGTTAGTATCTTCAAAATGAGGTCAAGGTCAATTGTGAAGGTCGTGACCTAATTTTTTTTAAATCTGATTATAATTATTATCTCGAAAACTATAAACTTTTTGTATAGGCATGTATATTAGAATGTTGTAGGTATTGATACAACGATCATTTTGATGTATAGAAAAAGGTCATGGGTTCAAAGGTCAAGGTCACACATGGGAAACAATACCAAAATGGTTAATTATCTCGAAAACTATAAACTTTTTGTATAGGCATGTATATTAGAATGTTGTAGATATTGATATAACAATCATTTTGATGTATAGAGAAAGGTTATGGGTTTAAAGGTCAAGGTCACATATGCGAAACAATACCGAAATGTTCAATTATCTCGAAAACTATAAACTTTTTGTATAGGCATGTATATTAGAATGTTGTAGGTCATTTTGATGTATAGAAAAAGGTCATGGGTTCAAAGGTCAAGGTCACAGATGTGAAACAATACTGAAATGGTTAATTATCTTGAAAACTATAAACTTTTTGTATAGGCATGTATACTAGAATGTTGTAGGTATTAATACAACGGTTATCATGATGTAAAGAAAAAAGTCATTGGGTTTAGTATTTATGTTTTCTTTTAATCTATCAGCTAGCCATTAGTTATCAGGTGAGCGTATCAGGCCCATGGGCCTCTTGTTTTAAAATCAGACCGATAAGTGTAGCTTTTTTACATGTACAATGCGGTTAATATGTATACTCAAAATTGTCCGATTGCTATTTCAGCGTTGTGAAGCACACAATTAAACAGCTTTGCATAGAACACGGTTGTAAAATGCATAATTATGAACACACCAAAGACAAAAGGGCACCCACATACCATTGCCTCATGTACATGTATAGAAGTAATGTACCGATTTGTAAATTTTAAAACCCATAGTTTTCATTTTTCATTTTTATACGATAAGATTAACATCACGGTCCACTTAGAATTCACGGGGGTGATATGTGTAATCAAAATAATATTACCAGTGGCGTTACCTAAAGGAATGGGTGTGTTTTCAAAGAAAAGAACATAAAAATACAGATTTGTAGAAAAGACAAAAGAAATATTACAAATTAAATAAATACATGTAATGCATGTAGCTATTCGGATTTGAACCCCTGTCCTACAGATTAACTAAGCTTATAGTTTAACATCAATTATATGTAATACATGCATGGCAAGGTTTAATGACCATCGAAACTTGATTTGAAAACAAATAGCAAAAGCGGAAAATACCCCTCATTTTAACATATAATAGAATGAAGATGGAGTTGCACAAAGAAATGCAAATAAAATATACATTTGTCTGAGCCAAAATCTAAACTTCAAATACACTCGTAATACTATTACTTTTTGAAATTATAACTATAAGAATATTTAGAAATGTGTGTTAAACAAACCAAATCTGCCATTTAGGATAAAATCCCATCAAACCTACGATACATTTTTAAAATGATAAAATATAAGGTATGAATTCAGCCCAATACAGGCACAGCATATGAATTCATGATCTTGGATTGGAATCCTGTAAAATTAACCGTTTGTCAAGTTTTTGACAAATTGATCAACATGCAGAAATTTCAAACTTGCCATCTTGAATTAGGACCAAATATTCACTAATTTTTTTTTCGATTGATACATATTTAACAATTATTATTACACCGAATCTCCAAAACTTTCAATATTCAAGCAGTTTTCAGCTTGTGTCGACTTTTTATTTATTTATTTATTTATTTGAGTAGAATCTAAAATTTATAAGGTATAAAGTTTTGGAGATTCGGTATAACATAACAAATATTTTAGGGGGATCGGGCCTATATGGATCCTGATATATTTGTTAATTAATCTACATATACATGTTGTTTAAAATCAGGCAAAATTCTGTATCCAGAAAACTGTTTTTTTGTCATTAAATAAAACACACGATTAACCAGTCTCCGTGTGTAGTTAATAGTATTTCAATTATAACAAGACAGTCAGTTCTGTAAGGGGTGGTGGTATTGGTGGAATAAGCCGTCGTGAATCTTCAGTAACGCAAATTAACAAAATCTTGTTTGAAGTAGGATCTGCCTCAGTGGGATTCAATCAAGAGCACAGGCGATAAAAGATGCCACAATCCGAAAGTAGGTATCAAGACAACCGGTCCCTAGACTCGGCTCTCATCCTATGTTTTTAACATACAATCATTTCTCAATATCGTTCCGTTTGCGGGGGTCGTGGATTCGAACCCCGGCAGGCTCTGACAAGGCTTGATAATAGGCAGTAACTGTTTCGCCAAGCACTCGGCCTTTTAAAATGAAAGTCACAAGGTTCTTCAGAAGAGACTAGAAAATCTGATGCCCTATGTCACGGAAGACCATCCCTGCACATTTCCCTGAGCGCACTGCAAAGAAAACATTCTGCCATTTTACATAAAGCTGGTGACTTCTCGATATAAGTATAAATACTCTTGACTGAGACGTAAAACTCCATTCAATCAAACAATTTATCAATGTCGTCATCTTATTTTTTTCGTACTGATATCTGGTAATATCTGGTAATACTAAGTTTTCACTTCCAAAGTTTTTTTTACATTCATAGAATGGATGCGCAGGAAAAAATCGCTCAACTCGAGGCAAAATGGTTTGTTACCTTGCAGTCTCTTTGACAAAAATTCTTATGTTTTTGCTTGAACAATAGACGCTTATTGACATAAATCATGGATTATATAAGAAACGTTTCAAGAGACGTAGGAATGAATGACGCAATGCCCGTTTGCAATTTTTATAAATCACTTTTTTATCACAAAACGCTGAAATTAGGCACATTGTTCAAACTTGACGTTATCATGACGTTATGGCGGCAAAAATGTAAAATGGCAACAGACACTCCTTTTTATTGACCAAAATACATATATTTTACGTTTGTAAAGTAGGGAATGCCATATATCATTAGAAAGGTAATGAAATGTTCTATCAAAATCTAACAAAATCTGAAAATGTCAAAATTTGGCCATAAGGGACGTTTCTACTTGGACGGACCCAGATGAGAGAGAGAGAGAGAGAGAGAGAGAGAGAGAGAGAGAGAGAGTCCGGATAGAGTTACTGACAAAATCTTTTGGATAACAATATATATTTTTGAACAACTTCGAAAACATGGATATTTTCATCAACAGTAAGGTTTACAACATCACCATACAATAAAAACATTGTAGTTATATTTTAGGGTAGAGAGAAAATGGTTTGTTAACGTAATTGTTTATAAAGTGGGCATTGTAAGAAGAAAAGTTCAGAGGATTCAATATGACCAAATCAACAAGAAGGGTTGTCAACAATATTTTTGTTAAATAGGTGTGCATTGAGGGTGCTACATTCCATTCTTGTTCTGGCGTGGTAAATTTGTCCTAGACGTGAATCGCTTAGGAAGTAGTTTGGACCATCATTACGGTTGGCAATACATGTATATGTTTTGCAAATGTGTAGATTCATTGTTGCGAATGTTAGTAGTATTGAATTCCAGTCACAAACGGTACAGGCAAGAAAGAATAAAAAATATGTTGAATTACATAGAAATGTATGTAGATTTTCACGATTTCGAGTTGGACAAGAATGTGTTTCCATATATAACTGTCAGGTACTATATGAGAAAGGTATTCTGGAGATAGTCCATGGTGCATTTTATAAAATAAAATAAGCATTTTTTTCTCCTATAATTTAAAGTTTCCCCACCCAGTTTTTTATACAATGAATCGATGCTGTAAAATTTGGTTGCCCGTGTAACAATTCTAGCTGCTTCAATATTAAGGATTCAGTTTTTTGTGGATTGAAAGTAACTAACCATTTATTTGCCACGAATGTACCTATCTAAGTCAATATTAAGTTTTTCTGCGGCTGCATAAGCGTCTTCAACTATGAAATAAAGTGATGTATCATCAGCAAACAGTCGTATATTACTTTGGATATCTAAAACTATATCATTTATGTAAATAAGAAAGAAAAGGGCCTGTGGGACTCCTATATGTAGTAACTACCACAAATGTAGTAACGGTCGCAAATGTAATAAAATTGTGTCACATATGTAGTAACGAACCACAAATGTAGTAAGGTTTGTCACATATGTAGTAAATGTTGGTCACAAATGTAGCAAAATTTTACACAAATGTAGCAAAATTTTACCACAAATGTAGCAACAAAATTTTACCACAAATGTAACAACTTAATTTTACCACAAATGTAGTAAAATTTTAAAAATGATAAAACATATATTTTTTCAATATGGGTAATATCTTGGCTAGTGTTAATTAATGACAAGTAGGTTATATGCGTACATAACTAGACAATAACAAAATAAAAAATCCTGATAATAGCTACAGTATGAGAACCATCACTTAAAACTTTGAAAACGCCAAATTGCTTATTATGTGGGGTCTTTTTTATTATTTTTTTTATTTTTTTGCAATCTGTAGTCGTTTTGAACACTTCCGTTTAATTTAAACCGCAGGCAAACAATTACCATCTGTCTCTAGTGGATTGGGTACGCAACTAGCCTGTGAGAAGTGAACTTAAACACTAAGCAGGGTACAAGAGTTGAGAATTGAGTAATGGCGTTTAACGTCCCAGTCAAGGATATTTCACTTACATCGAGACGTCGCCAGCTATAGGACGTTTCTGGGTTACTTAATATCCTGTCCGGTTCTGTATTTTATAATACACTTCCGGGAAAAAATTTAGGCATACCTACTTCCGGATTTTGTCGCATAGTTGCAAATACCGGGAAAATTTGGTTGATTGTCATTTGATGGTAGAAAGCAAAGTATTGGTGTGCGATACCGGGATGCAATTCCCATGGTAGGAAAGGTCCCAGAAAATATCCTTTCATGGAAGATATTAATTATTTACTGTTTCCAACTAAGAAAGACACAAAAAAGGAGGAAATGGTTAAATGCCATTAGACACCCTCTCGACTACGATCCAAAACCCTGGCACAGGATGTGTAGTCGGCATTTCAGTGAGTCCGATTATCCGGAACTATTCCCATGGAATAATTACAGTGATAATACACCGACCAGGGCCGCCACTTCAATTTTAAATTGAAACCACCAGGAGCTTATGCAAAGGCATGGATGGTGGGTACGTCATGCAATTGTTGTAAGATCAACTTAAATTTATCAGCAAATTTCTAATCAAACTTTTAAGTAAGACAATTACAAGTCTCCTTAATTCCAGAACTTAAGAGTTGACGAAATGCCATGATAAAATGATAATTTGAAGAAAGCTTTCGAAATCGTGTAAACACGGAAGTAACCCGAAAGTACGGATGCATAAAATTTTGACTACGTGACCCGATATTATACTACACAAAATGGGATTCCGGACTATCCCGGAAAGGGCTATTGGCGAAGGTGCAGAAATTTTGCCTGTGCGTTGCGCTGATGTCATTATACAGCAGGGTTCTTTAACGTGTCAAGCCCACCGTGACACGGGACCTCGTTTATTTTAAGTTGACATCTGAAAGAATCGTGACGTCGAGTGCTTGGCGAAAGAACAAGATACACCATATATGATTACAGACGTTCTATTTTGCATACTAACACATCTTATAAAATATAGTTCATATACTTCATAACAATTTACGAAGTATTGTAAATGCAAGAGAGAGAGAGAGAGAGAGAGAGAGAGAGAGAGAGAGAGAGAAATAATAAAATTAGCAAATATTACAAAAACCTTTGTGAGGTTGCTCCCATATATTGGACCAAATCAAGTGTAGCCATCGTAAAAACGTAAATTTCAGCGAAGCAAAATGAAACGTGATCTTGATCTGCAACACATTGTGGTAGACTTACATCCCAAATCAGTTTTATACGAAAAAACTGCAGAAAATCGTTATTTCAATCAAATTATCAAAGACAACTGCAAAGGATCGAATCCGTAGCAAAACAAAACGTTAACTTGGTCTGCAACTCATTGTGGTTGACTCGCATTAAAAACTCGGCCTAGTATCTGAAAGTGTTTAGGAAACAATGCGGAAAACTTATACATGTAATTGACTGATGGACGGACGGAGGAACCGACCAACAGCATTATACTACCTACATCTTAAGTTTCGTGGAGTATAATAATAAATACATGTACCCTACTAAAATCTGCCAAAATACAGAAAACCCAGAAACTTAAATTTAAAAAACTGAATTTTACATGTACTTTACAAACCGAAGTATAATGAAAATAAGAGGCCAATTGGCATTATCGCTCATCGCATAATACATAACATACACCCCTACAAGGATTATCAGATACTAGTCGTTATTTATTACATTTATATTTGAATTATTATTAGATGTTCTGTTAAACATTTGTAATGTGCCGATTTATGACACTAAAAGTGTTCAAGTAAATAGATAAAAACCCAGCAAAATTGACATTTTATACATAGATTTTCTTTGGTAGTTTGGTATTTCATAAAGTAATCTATATATCGGAATCAGAGCCACTTCTATCGGGATAGAATTCCCTTCTATCGGGTTAAAAGTCACTTCTAACGCGTTAAAAGCCACTTCTATCGGAACAACTGTCGCTTCTATCGGGTTAGAACAAATTTCAAAATTTTCGTTACTACATATAACGGTTTTCATTTACTACATTTGTGGTAACAAAAATTGTTACTACATTTGTGGTAACGGTCGTTCCTACATTTGTGGTTCGTTACTACATATGTGACAAAATTTTATTACATTTGTGACAGTTACTACATTTGTGGTAGTTACTACATATAGGGGTCCCACAGGGCCTAGTATAGACCCCGAGGGACACCAGAATTTGTTTCTTTCCCCGAAGAGTAACCATTTCTAAGAAGGACGCGTTGTTTACGATTAGACAAGTATGACTTAAACCCCATAAGTAATAATCCCCTAATCCCGATAGAATAAAGTTTATGTATGAGTCCTTTATACCAAACTCTATCAAATGCTTTACTTATATCACAGAACACTACACGAATTTCTTTACCGTCGTCTAAAGAAATACCAAAAACGTGACAAGACTTCCCCAACACAGGGATAAACACTAAACAAAGAAATACCAAAAACGTGACAAGACTTCCCCAACACAGGAATAAACACTAAACAAAGAAATACCAAAAACGTGACAAGACTTCCCCAACACAGGGATAAAAACTAAACATAGAAATACCAAAAACGTGACAAGACTTCCCCGACACAGGGATAAAAACTAAACATACAAATACCAAAAAGCGTGACAAGACTTCCCCAAACAAAAACTAAACAAAGAAATACCAAAAACGTGACAAGACTAACCCAACACAGGGATAATAACTAAACAAAGAAATACCAAAAACGTGACAAGACTTCCCCAACACAGGGATAAAAACTAAACATAGAAATACCAAAAACGTGACAAGACTTCCCCAAACAAAAACTAAATAAAGAAATACCAAAAAAACGTGACAAGACTTCCCCGACACAGGGATAAAAAGTAAACATAGAAATACCAAAAACGTGACAAGACTTCCCCGACACAGGGATAAAAACTAAACATAGAAATACCAAAAACGTGACAAGACTTCCCCAACACAGGGATAAAAACTAAACAAAGAAATACCAAACACGTGAAAAGACTTCCCCAACACAGGGATAATAACTAAACAAAGAAATACCAAAAACGTGACAAGACTTCTCCAACACAGGGATAAAAACTAAACATAGAAATACCAAAAACGTGACAAGACTTCCCCAAACAAAAACTAAATAAAGAAATACCAAAAAACGTGACAACACTTCCCCAACACAGGGATAAAAACTAAACAAAGAAATACCAAAACGAGACAAGACTTCCCCAACACAGGGATAAAAACTAAACATAGAAATACCAAAAAACGTGACAAGACTTCCCCAAACAAAAACTAAACAAAGAAATACCAAAAACGTGACAAGACTTCCCCAACACAGGGATAATAACTAAACAAAGAAATACCAAAAACGTGACAAGACTTCCCCAACACAGGGATAGAAACTAAACATAGAAATACCAAAAACGTGACAAGACTTCCCCAAACAAAAACTAAATAAAGAAATACCAAAACAGGGATAAACAATAAACAAAGAAATATCAAAAACGTGACAACACTTCCCCAACACAGGGATAAAAACTAAACAAAGAAATACCAAAACGTGACAAGACTTCCCCAACACGGGGATAAAAACTAAACATAGAAATACCAAAAACGTGACAAGACTTCCCCAAACAAAAACTAAATAAAGAAATACCAAAAAAACGTGACAAGACTTCCCCGACACAGGGATAAAAAGTAAACATAGAAATACCAAAAACGTGACAAGACTTCCCCAACACAGGGATAAAAACTAAACAAAGAAATACCAAAAACGTGACAAGACTTCCCCAACACAGGGATAAAAACTAAACAAAGAAATACCAAACACGTGAAAAGACTTCCCCAACACAGGGATAATAACTAAACAAAGAAATACCAAAAACGTGACAAGACTTCTCCAACACAGGGATAAAAACTAAACATAGAAATACCAAAAACGTGACAAGACTTCCCCAAACAAAAACTAAATAAAGAAATACCAAAAAACGTGACAACACTTCCCCAACACAGGGATAAAAACTAAACAAAGAAATACCAAAACGAGACAAGACTTCCCCAACACAGGGATAAAAACTAAACATAGAAATACCAAAAAACGTGACAAGACTTCCCCAAACAAAAACTAAACAAAGAAATACCAAAAACGTGACAAGACTTCCCCAACACAGGGATAATAACTAAACAAAGAAATACCAAAAACGTGACAAGACTTCCCCAACACAGGGATAGAAACTAAACATAGAAATACCAAAAACGTGACAAGACTTCCCCAAACAAAAACTAAATAAAGAAATACCAAAACAGGGATAAACAATAAACAAAGAAATATCAAAAACGTGACAACACTTCCCCAACACAGGGATAAAAACTAAACAAAGAAATACCAAAACGTGACAAGACTTCCCCAACACGGGGATAAAAACTAAACAAAGAAATACCAAAAAACGTGACAAGACTTCCCCAACACAGGGATAAACAGTAAACAAAGAATACCAAAAAACGTGACAAGACTTCCCCAACACGGGGATAAAAACTAAACAAAGAAATACCAACAAAAAAAAATACGTGACAAGACTTCCCGAACACAGGGATAAAAACTAAACAAAGAAATACGAAAACGTGACAAGACTTCCCCAACACGGGGATAAAAACTAAACAAAGAAATACCAAAAAAACATGACAAGACATCCCCGAACAAAAACTAAACAAAGAAATACCAAAAAAAAAAAAAAAATACGTGACAAGACTTCCCAAACACAGGGATAAAAACTAAACAAAGAAATACGAAAACGTGACAAGACTTCCCCAACACGGGATAAAAACTAAATAAAGAAATACCAAAAAACGTGACAAGACTTCCCCAACACAGGGATAAAAACTAAACAAAGAAATACCAAAAAAAAAAAAACGTGACAAGACTTCCCCAACACAGGAATAAACACTAAACAAAGAAATACCAAAAAACATGACAAGACTTCCCAACACAGGGATAAAAACTAAACAAAGAAATACCAAAAAAAACGTGACAAGACTTCCCAACACAGGGATAAAACTAAACAAAGAAATACCAAAAAACGTGACAACACTTCCCCAACACAGGGATAAAACTAAACAAAAAAATACCAAAACGTGACAAGACTTCCCCAACACAGGGATAAAAACTAAACAAAGAAATCCCAAACAAAAACGTGACAAGACTTCCCAACACAGGGATAAAAACTAAACAAAGAAATACGAAAACGTGACAAGACTTCCCCAACACAGGGATAAAAACTAAACAAAGAAATACCAAAAAACGTGACAAGAATTCCCCAAACAAAAACTAAATAAAGAAATACCAAAAACGTGACAAGACTTCCCCAACACAGGATAAAAACTAAACAAAGAAATACGAAAACGTGACAAGACTTCCCCAACACGGGGATAAAAACTAAACAAAGAAATACCAAAAAAACGTGACAAGACTTCACAAACAAAAACTAAATAAAGAATACCAAAAACGTGACAAGACTTCAACAACACAGGGATAAAAACTAAATAAAGAAATACCAAAAACGTGACAAGACTCCCCAACACAGGGATAAAAACTAAATAAAGAAATACCAAAAACGTGACAAGACTTCCCCAACACAGGGATAAAAACTAAACAAAGAAATACCAAAAAAAACGTGACAAGACATCCCGAACAAAAACTAAATAAAGAAATACCAAAAAACGTGACAAGACTTCCCCAACACAGGGATAAAAACTAACATAGAAATACCAAAAAAAACGTGACAAGACTTCCCCAACACAGGGATAAACACTAAACAAAGAAATACCAAAAACGTGACAACACTTCCCCAACACAGGGATAATAACTAAACAAAGAAATACCAAAAACGTGACAAGACATCCCCGAACAAAAACTAAACATAGAAATACCAAAAAACGTGACACGACTTCCCCGAACAAAAACTAAATAAAGAAATACCAAAAAACGTGACAAGACTTCCCAAACAAAAACTAAATAAAGAAATACCAAAAAACGTGACAAGACTTTCCTAACACAGGAATAAGAATTCAGATATTTGAAGAGAATACCGCAATCAGGCAGAATAAATAAATACCACAAACATGGCAAAATATTTCTAAAAAATTCCACTTCTTTAGAGAAAATACATCAAATGAGACAAAGAAATACATGTACTAAAACATGACAAAGACCTACAACAACATGACAATGAACTACAACAAACATGGTGAAATATTCCCAAAAAGGACAAAAATCCATTAATATGGACAAAATGCCACCACTATGGCAAACAAATACCACACATCAAATGCGGCAAGAAAATATCAAACACAAGGCAAGAAAATGTCACAAACGTGATGATGAACATCCACAAACGTAGCAACATAGTCCAAACAGGGATAAAACTTCACTCTCATTGAAAATACTACAAACGTTGCAAACAAATTCCACAAACGTGACAATGAACTACCACAAACGTGGCAAATTTTTCCTAAAGAAGAAATAAAATTCCTTAAATGCGGAAAAATACCTCAAACGATCCCACCAATACCACAAACATGGCAACGATTGAATGAGATTTAACGACAAAAATATTTCACTTATATCACCACCTTTCCACCTTTTCCGGTTTTATTGGAAATTTTTATCTAGTCGATCGTGACAAAGTCTTCAATGAAGCACTTGTGTGTAATTTACCATGAATACCTAGATGATCTTTAGCATTGCAACATAAGCAGAATTGTAATGTAGAAACAAAATTAAAAAACATAAGAAAAAAGAAGCACAATGCATGGTAACACATACGGGTACCATTTATTCAAAACTGTATTGTGAACGGCGCCATCTTTCAAAGAATACTTATGAACACCTGTATACCCACTCCACACTGCATATATAGAGAAGGATATAAATACAAAGGAAGATTGAGTAATATTTCCCATATACCGCAAGGTGACCAGCTATTAAGAAATGTTTACCATTGCAGTGGTCTCAGGGCAATGCACAGGAAGGGTGGAGGTGTTTTTTACGTGCCGCGCATGTCATGACACCGGGCATCTTTTTTTAGGTGCACGGACGGACGGCGAATCAAATCGAAATATTTTGCCTATGATCTACTTAGTGTGTCGGGAATATACACAAGTTTACCGGTTTTGTACACTACCGTCAAGTCATATTTTTGTATGGTTAATAGTAACCTTTGTATTCGTATAGGCACTTGACACAGAGGTTTCTTGAAAATAAATTGCGATGGCGTATGGTCAGTTTCGACTAGAACGTTTCGTCCGTAAACAAATTTGGTGAACATTTTGACACCAGTACACAACCACCAAGGTTTCCTTTTCAATTCGCATGTAATTTGTGTGGCGCTGTGAGGGCACTTGATGCGTACGCAATAGACTTACCCGCTTGTAATAGAACTTTAGAACTTACGCCAACCAACACTGTTAATGATTGGTCATAACATCTGAGAACTGGCGGTTCTGTTGCTATGCGTTTAAGATTTTCGAATTTTTTGCATGCTTGTTTGTCCAGTACCAACTGGCTTTCTTTTCTTGTGAGCTTGCGTAACAGAGCTGACGTATCTGACATATTTGGCATAAATTTCGACAATTATTGTATAAACTCGGAATTGAATGCAGCCTTTGCTTATTTCGTGGCGCTTGCATTTTATGTACTGCTCTGACCTTTTCGGGATCGGGTTTTACTCCGTCCGACGTTAGTCTGTGACCTACGTAAGTGACTTCTGTTTTAGATAGTTCGCACTTTGGTCTACTGAGCTTTAAGTTATACTCCATTGCGCGGTCTAATACACGCTGTAATCTGAGATCATGTTCGGCTTTATCTTTACCCAAAATGATTAGATTGATAATCGACTCTGCACCACTGAACTGGTAGAAGGTGTAACAAACAATTATGTTTTGTTTAAGACACTTATGGACAAGTATGGGCGGCTTAAAAACTGAATGTATGCCTTTTCATATTTTTGGGGTAGGGGAAACATATTTATTTGAGACGGCATTAAGGTTCCATGTTTCGACTTTGTGTAACACTATTTTCCACAGGACTACCAGGACTTTATAAAGTATGTCAGATTTAACGTATAAATAACAAATTTACAAGAATCGAATGACGGTAGATTTGATAAAAACACATTTTCAACACTAATTTCATCGCTGATTTTAAAATTTTGACACATAATTGGAATGTAAATATATCATGTGTCCACAATTAAGATAGAATTAACCTTTTTGAGTTAAAAATTTCAAATTTGCATGGACATTTCTACAAAACAATTCGAAACGAGTAAGAAATTGATTTTCAATAACTACAGACATTTTCCTACAAGAATCAACCTTCAGTTCAATCTTCGTTCACCCGAATTATAGTGTATGATCTTTTGGATTAAAGGCATCCCAGACGCATTGACATTTAGTTCTGTAGAAATGACTTTCAGATTATTTGTAAATATATGGTAACCGATGTAACCTTTGTAACCGGTCACAATATCAGAAAACATTCTTGTAACCGGTCACAATATCAGTAACCTGTCACAATATCAGAAAACATTCTCTTACATAATAGTATGTAACCGATGTAACCTTTGTAACCGGTAACAATATCAAGAAACATTCTTTTACACAATAGAATGTAACCGATGTAACCTTTGTAACCGGTCACAATATCAGAAACATTCTCTTACATAATAGTATGTAACCGATGTAACCTTTGTAACCGGTCACAATATCAGAAACATTCTCTACATAATAGTATGTAACCGATGTAACCTTTGTAACCGGTCACAATATCAGAAACATTCTCTTACATAATAGTATGTAACCGATGTAACCTTTGTAACCGGTCACAATATCAGGAAACATTCTTACATAATAGTATGTAACCGATGTAACCTTTGTAACCGGTCACAATATCAGGAAACATTCTCTTACATAATAGTATGTAACCGATGTAACCTTTGTAACCGGTCACAATATCAGAAACATTCTCTTACATAATAGTATGTAACCGATGTAACCTTTGTAACCGGTCACAATATCAGGAAATATTCTTTTACATAATAGTATGTAACCGATGTAACCTTTGTAACCGGTCACAATATCAGAAACATGCTTGAAGCATTCTCTTAATAAAGTATGTAACCGATGTAACCTTTGTAACCGGTCACAATATCAGGAAATATTTCTTACATAATAGTATGTAACCGATGTAACCTTTGTAACCGGTCACAATATCAGAAACATGCTTGAAGCATTCTCTTATATAATAGTATGTAACCGATGTAACCTTTGTAACCGGTCACAATATTAGGAAATATTCTTTACATAATAGTATGTAACCGATGTAACCTTTGTAACCGGTCACAAATTCAGAAATGTTTTAAAGGCATTCTCTTATATAATAGTATGTAACCGATGTAACCTTTGTAACCGGTCACAATATCAGGAAACATTCTCTTACATAATAGTATGTAACCGATGTAACCTTTGTAACCGGTCACAATATCAGGAAACATTCTCTTACATAATAGTATGTAACCGATGTAACCTTTGTAACCGGTCACAATATCAGAAACATTGAAGCATTCTCTTATATAAAGTATGTAACCGATGTAACCTTTGTAACCGGTCACAATATCAGGAAATATTTTCTTACATAATAGTATGTAACCGATGTAACCTTTGTAACCGGTCACAATATCAGAAACATGCTTGAAGCATTCTCTTATATAATAGTATGTAACCGATGTAACCTTTGTAACCGGTCACAATATAGGAAATATTCTTTTACATAATAGTATGTAACCGATGTAACCTTTGTAACCGGTCACAATTCAGAAATGAAAGGCATTCTCTTATATAATAGTATGTAACCGATGTAACCTTTGTAACCGGTGTCACAATATCAGGAAACATTTCTTACATAATAGTATGTAACCGATGTAACCTTTGTAACCGGTCACAATATCAGGAAACATTCTCTTACATAATAGTATGTAACCGATGTAACCTTGTAACCGGTCACAATATCAGGAAATATTCTTTACATAATAGTATGTAACCGATGTAACCTTTGTAACCGGTCACAATATAGGAAATATTCTTTACATAATAGTATGTAACCGATGTAACCTTTGTAACCGGTCACAATTCAGAAATGTTTTAAAGCATTCTCTTATATAATAGTATGTAACCGATGTAACCTTTGTAACCGGTCACAATATCAGGAAACATTCTCTTACATAATAGTATGTAACCGATGTAACCTTTGTAACCGGTCACAATATCAGGAAACATTCTCTTACATAATAGTATGTAACCGATGTAACCTTTGTAACCGGTCACAATATCAGGAAACATTCTCTTACATAATAGTATGTAACCGATGTAACCTTTGTAACCGGTCACAATATCAGAAACATTCTCTTACATAATAGTATGTAACCGATGTAACCTTTGTAACCGGTCACAATATCAGAAACATTCTCTTACATAATAGTATGTAACCGATGTAACCTTTGTAACCGGTCACAATATCAGAAACATTCTCTTACATAATAGTATGTAACCGATGTAACCTTTGTAACCGGTCACAATATCAGAAACATTCTCTTACATAATAGTATGTAACCGATGTAACCTTTGTAACCGGTCACAATATCAGGAAATTTTCTTTACATAATAGTATGTAACCGATGTAACCTTTGTAACCGGTCACAATATTAGGAAATATTTTCTTACATAATAGTATGTAACCGATGTAACCTTTGTAACCGGTCACAATATCAGAAACATGCTTGAAGCATTCTCTTATAATAGTATGTAACCGATGTAACCTTTGTAACCGGTCACAATATTAGGAAATATTTTCTTACATAATAGTATGTAACCGATGTAACCTTTGTAACCGGTCACAATATCAGAAACATGCTTGAAGCATTCTCTTATAAATAGTATGTAACCGATGTAACCTTTGTAACCGGTCACAATATTAGGAAATATTCTTTACATAATAGTATGTAACCGATGTAACCTTTGTAACCGGTCACAAATTCAGAAATGTTTTAAAGGCATTCTCTTATATAATAGTATGTAACCGATGTAACCTTTGTAACCGGTCACAATATCAGGAAACATTCTCTTACATAAGAGTATGTAACCGATGTAACTTTTGTAACCGGTCACAATATCAGGAAATATTTTCTTACATAATAGTATGTAACCGATGTAACCTTTGTAACCGGTCACAATATCAGGAAATATTCTCTTACATAATAGTATGTAACCGATGTAACTTTTGTAACCGGTCACAATATCAGGAAACATTCTCTTACATAATAGTATGTAACCGCTGTAACCTTTGTAACCGGTCACAATATCAGAAACATTCTCTTACATAATAATATGTAACCTTTGTAACCGGTCACAATATCAGGAAACATTCTCTTACATAAAAGTATGTAACCGATGTAACTTTTGTAACCGGTCACAAAATATCAGGAAACATTCTTACATAATGGTATGTAACCGATGTAACCTTTGTAACCGGTCACAATATCAGGAAACATTCTCTTACATAATAGTATGTAACCGATGTAACCTTTGTAACCGGTCACAATATCAGGAAACATTCTCTTACATAATAGTATGTAACCGATGTAACCTTTGTAACCGGTCACAATATCAGGAAACATTCTCTTACATAATAGTATGTAACCGATGTAACATTTGTAACCGGTCACAATATCAGGAAACATTCTCTTACATAATAGTATGTAACCGATGTAACCTTTGTAACCGGTCACAATATCAGGAAACATTCTCTTACATAATAGTATGTAACCGATGTAACCTTTGTAACCGGTCACAATATCAGGAAACATTCTCTTACATAATAGTATGTAACCGATGTTACCTTTGTAACCGGTCACAATATCAGGAAACATTCTCCTACATAATAGTATGTAACCGATGTTACCTTTGTAACCGGTCACAATATCAGGAAATATTTTCTTACATAATAGTATGTAACCGATGTAACCTTTGTAACCGGTCACAATATCAGGAAACATTCTCCTACATAATAGTATGTAACCGATGTTACCTTTGTAACCGGTCACAATATCAGAAACATGCTTCAAGCATTCTCTTTCATAGTATGTATCCAACCAGAGACAAGGTTAAAACATCTTCTTAGGTGTTGTAATAATATGCAACCTTTGTAAACAGTAAGAACATAATGAAGTAATATTGAATACTAATGTAACCACTAGTAACCATATGTTACCAATGCCTATGTTGGGTTACAAATGCAAAGGGGTTGTTTTTTGCACACATAATTGGACATATCTAATTGTTTTTGAGCAGAAATTATACTCCCAGAGGTATAAAACAAAAGTAGTTACTCAAACAGTTAGTAGTAAGTTGACTAATTTACTAGTGAGTAGTTGTATCCAATAGAAATCTATTAAGTTCAAAACTCAATTGTCATTTTGAATTGCAACTTGTTTTCCGACTTTGTTGCAAAGGAATTGTTAAGTCATTTCCTATAACCATATTTCCCTGAATACTATACAAAAGATAAATATTTACCTTGGACTAGATCACTATTGGTATATCAAGAAATCCCCTGAAATTAACATAACACTCTAGATGATTCCTGTAGTGATTTAACTGTCTACAATCTTGGTTATGTTTCAAAGTCTCCCAGTAGACTCCAGGGCTGT
The DNA here is from genome assembly GCA_021292105.1 of Anadara kagoshimensis. Taxonomy (NCBI): domain Eukaryota; kingdom Metazoa; phylum Mollusca; class Bivalvia; order Arcoida; family Arcidae; genus Anadara; species Anadara kagoshimensis. The sequence goes on along the minus strand of CM037865.1, from coordinate 69,170,940 downwards.
GCAATGTTCCTTAATAAAATATCATGTTCTTGTAGACCTATTATATTGGTAATGATTTAGATCACCAGTCAAGCATAAATCTTTAAGGATAGACATTCTTGTTTATTTCATTGAATGGTCATCAAATATGCATATTTTAATGTCTTATTAAATCACAAAATGAAATTTGAAATTGGTCCAATCATAAAGCAGTAAGTTATTTATAAGTTTCTATTGCTCAATCAAATACTTATATATAAGGCTCTATTGCTTGATCGCGTCGAGTGGGAGTTACTAAGACAAAGGCCGTTCTAATACTTATAGTTCAATTTGTAGAACTTCCAAGTATTCTATGTTATCGATAAATACATCTAAACAAGAATTCAAAAACTTTAAATCAGAAGAATTAATCATTAAAATATATAATCATAATTGATTTGGAACATTAATAATTGATTAACTGGTCACTTCACAAGACCTCTATATCTGTATAGATATCTGAATTTTCACCTTTTTTGTGCGTTTTTCAAATGCATAATAAATTTTTTGTGTATTCAAACACAATTTTTTTGGGGTGTTTTTCATAAAGTTACAGGTCCGATTTTTTATATAAATTAAGATCTGCCCCTAGTATTGTTCCATAACTTAAAACTGGCAAATTTTAACTCTGAAAATTTTTTGTTACTTTTGAAGATATTCATTCAATTAAGTTTTAACTTGAATCCCGTCATAAAACATTGCCAAAATTTGCTAGATTTAAATTCAAGAAAAATCTTAATAAAAGAATGGTTATGAAACTTGAGTCATTTACATTAAAATTATCTTTAACCAAAATCATTTTTTTAAACAATTATTACATCCAAAATCAAAACAGTTTTTTATATTAAAAAATATGTTTTAGACAATAAATATTTTGAAAATCAAAAAAAAATTGGAATTATTATTAGCTAAAATAATTTTCAAAATAATGAAGCTGCAAAAGTCAAGTGTGTTTATTGTTGTATAGTCTTTCTCTTATTCTGGGTACCTGTATATGTTTTGTAAGTCTTGCCTTTTATGAAAATGTTCTTTATAAACTACTACGGTCATTATTGGAGAACAAATGTTACTAAGGGTTACATTAAATACATTAAAAGATAAATCATTCTGTGACATTATTTATAAAGCTGTTTCTAATCACATGAATTGTTCTTGGATTTGGAAATCACAAATTCATGCCAGTCATATGACAATACTTACATACGGTACCCTATTGCAAAGTATATATACATATTATTCTGCTAATAAATCTAGTTATGAAAGAAAAATAATTATGAGGTTCAAACTGGTACTTTTTACCCTCTACACACCTAAACAGGTGCTTGTGACCCTTACATACTTTTTACAAATTTTAAAAGCAGTGTAAGCATAAACAAGATATGAATTAATGAGTTAGAACTCGGGGTGAAAATGCTGGAAATAAAACACATTACAAACCAATAACCTCAAATCATATCATAACATAACCAAACAACTGAACAACCCAATAACCTCTAATAATAACTAAATCATATCAGCTGATTAACACTGAGCTGGAGAAGTTTGGATGGACAGAGATAAATTATCTGTATAGATTTAGATGAGAAGTGTTCTATGATGGCAATCATTTTTGCTGCCTCATTTCCCACCTATTGGGTAAAGATAAGGTGTACAGTAGTAAGACAGGTAACTAGAACACATGTTTAGGTTACACTGGTACAGCAGAATTAACCTGGATAAACTTTACACCATAAACAACTTGTTCATCAATCATTGTAGTTAATCAAGCAATCTCTCTCATTCTTATTCTCTCTACTAAGCATTATTTGACAGCTGCATACACAAGATCTGTCAATGTTAAATGGTATTAACAGATATTGTCATAACTTCTACAAAAATTGACAAATAAAACAACTGCAACATATGCACATCTACACATCATTGCAATGTAACCTAAAAAATACCAAAGCAATCCTTCAAACAGTTTAAGAGGAGTTGTGAAAATGTAAAACCTTACAGATGGATAGATGGATGTATGGACAGAAAGATGTCCTTTACCACCATGTCCCTCCCACACTTTACAGTTGAGGACAGAAAAGTTACAATAGTAGGTGGTTATTTGATAATGGAAACTGGATATCTAGGATCCACTGAAAAAGAGATGAAACATTAGAGGAAAGTAATTGTATCTATACACCCACATATAAAGTTTGACCTTTTACAAACACATAGCTACATTAATTGTCAACAAAAATCAATTAATTGCACTTCAAATGTTAGGTTTTAAACATCTGTGGAAAACAATGGTAGGTAAAATGCCTGTTTTATATACTACAGCTGGAAAGAAGAGGCTGTAATAAGTGTATAATTTATTTGATCCATTTTTTTCTATTTATATCATTTATTGATTTATATATGTATGGTATGTTTTATTCTGTTCTTTGTTTAAATTGTATCCCAATTGTTCTTTATTCATATTATTTGAACCTGTATATAAAGGCCACCTGCCCATAAAGACCACTTTTACTGGTTCCCTTTGGTGGCCTTTATAGACAGGTTTGACTGTAAATATATTTGTTTCATACACAGAAATTTATTTTTATTTTGTACCAACTCATAATATCACAGTTTATCAGTCAAACATTAGTTATCATTGTTAATTAAAAGGATTCAATTAATTTTGGTGTTTTTTTTTTAAAAAAAAAGTAAAAAAAAAAGTAGGCCTAGTATGATTGTATGATAGTAAGCATGACATTGGATAGCATGGCACAGAACCTTATCTGGGAAACTGTAAAACATTTGGCACTATTTCTGCAATATTTCCAGTATTAAGAGCAATGTTCTGATCACTTTTACCATTAAACCTGTCTATATCAAACAAAAATGTGTGACTTGATACATTGCTATACATTCAACACTTGCATTTACAATTTTAAGCTATTTGCACCAGAATTTACAAGTTTAAGACGGAAGTACATTAAAGAGATTTGCACCAAAATTGAGATTAGGGATGTCAATCTATCTTTTTTATTTTAAATTACCTGATGCTAAACTGTCTGATCTAACTAAATATTCAAATAAAACATCTTTATACATGTAGAGCATACAAGATAGTAAAACTTTTAATTATCATCAGAATTAACTCAGTCTCAGGCTGTCAGTCCACAAAATTAAACATTAATTTTATACATCACAAAAACAACAGTTTGGTACATTTTACAGCACTTTCTGTGAGGAATATTTTCCTGATAAAATAGATTTTATTGATTATTCATATATAAAATTATTCCTTCCAGCAAAAACACATATGGACAACCATTAAATACACAGAAAATTAATCAAACTGTTTATACATGTGTCCATAAAATGATATATTTGAATGTTGAATCAATCAAACTCTATGTACATATACCTAAAAATGTCAAATATTTAAAAATCTGTAAATAAAACTTGGGCTACAATGAAGATTAACTGGAAGTGTGACTTAATTAAACAGTAACACAATTTGGTACAATCAAACCTGGATAAACCAATCTACAGTAAACCAAAATTCTGTATAAACTAAACTACTACAATAAAAATTACAAAATTTACTAGTGTAAACCAAAGACTTATTTAATTCTGAAAAAAATGATCCAAAAAATGTTCAACATAGACAGGTTTTACTGTACTTTCAATTAACAGCTGATAGGTAAATTTCTTGTTTTCAGGGTATTGATCAAAACTTATAAACAACTATAAAATAATAGTTTTCATTTTTAAAACAAAAATGAATCCTTTGCTCTAGTTCCATTTTCCAGTGATAAAGCAATCCATTTTGGATTGGCATTACGGTATATATAATGAAAAAATATGTATTCTTTACAAAATGTGTATTCCATCAACATTTAAAACATAGAAATATCTAAATTGCTGTATAAAGATATTCCATGTTGTTTGTTTTTATATAAGAGGAGACAATAATTATACTCATCAAGAACCTTTAAAGCGCTGAAACCCTGTATTTGCCAGATGTCCAATATACTGACTGATTACTAGTATATGTATATTCATTATACAAAAATGTGTGCACTACTGTTGTATTCTTTCAAAAACAGAAAACACTTACCCTTTCAGACAACCTGGTCAGTTATGATTTGTGTATCATGCTTGAACCTTGTGTTTTGCAGATGTTCTGTTTAATGACCAATTGTATTCATTTTTACTTTACTACCTTATGATCTTGTTTTTTAGTTACTGTTAGGGCAGGTGAGCACTAAAAGTAATTTTTCACACAAAGTTCAAGTATTTATCGAACTAAGGTCCTTTAAACATATCTAATAATAGTGTCACTATTTTAATGAATGAAAGTTTAGCTTTTTAAATTCAAGGTTGATCAAAATACGTCATACAGCATTTAAATATTAAATCTATATTATATCATATATACATATATCCATTATTAAACATAAATCCAAAAACCATAAAGACCCAACAAGTACCTTGTTGTAGGACCTTTGCCAATTATGGAGTGTTTGTTCTCAAAGAACTTCAATTAAACTCCAAGAAAGAATGTGATCAGTGTATCGATAAATTATGAAGTAAGGTGTGTGTGTGTGTGTGTGTGTGTGAGAGAGAGAGAGAGAGAGAGAGAGAGAGAGGGCTGAAAGATTAGACATCATAATATATTAATTTTCAATCAATAATTTGCAAGTATATTCTCTGCCTGTATATGTATAAGTTACAATATAAGTGTCACTTTTAAAAATTCATGAACATTTTGTATTTTGTTTTTGCCGCAAGTTTTATATAAATGCACATTAAAATACATAACACATAAAGAATATTACTCATACAATTATAGTATTACAATGCATATTTAGATACTCCTTTATGTATTACCGGTATTGTTAATGAATATTTTACTTCATCTCATATGACTATACAATGTAGACTGCTTACATTTTATCAATGTTTTGAGATACTAAGAACAAATTTCAATGTTCTACTTCAAAATCATCAAACCTATAGAGTAGTTTAAAGAAACTAGCCACAAAATATTAGAAACACTTTGAGAGAACATGAATTATGCAATCTGAAATGCTCTGGAAAAACCACACTAATCATCTTAAACAAATTTGACAACTCCCCAAATTTCTGAAATGCTTTAATTGAGACAACTAACACAATTTCAAAATGCTTTTAAAAATCAAATCTTCTTAAACGCTTAATGAAATGTTTTGCAAAAACAAACTATGTGCATTCTATTATGCTTTGTGAAAACCTTATTTGCCTTATATAAATTATAAAAAATAAGAAATATGAAATACCTATGAAATGCTTTGAGCCCAAAAAACCTTTTTTGAAACCACTTAGAGGCCTAACACAAGTACTTGGACCAGCTTGATTGGACAACAACTTTGCATTATGTTTGATGTCTGTCAGAAGCTGGGAGTTACATATGTTTAACTTGTAGCCATTCTTCCTTCAGACCTTTCATTATATTTGATTATAGCCAACTACAGATAGTTTAACTTTAGTGACCTTATATTTCCAAAACATTTAATTATGCATTTACCCACAGTCCCTTCTATTAATACCAACAACAGCTACAAACATGCTTCATTCGTTTTTCTGAATTTGATAATATTATTAATGACTTAATGACATTATAATTAAGATTAACCAGTTACTAATGTCCATAACTGTTTTTTTCTGGTATTTAAATACTAGTGTCATTGACTGATGATTTTTTTCTGGTATTAGTACTATTATATCTGTAACTGTTTGAAGTTTCACTATTTCTCACATTAATATAATGTCACTGACATATACAATTTAAGATTAAGCAGTTACAACTGTCCATAACTATATAAAGTTTCACTTTTTTCTGATATTAATTTTACTGTCATATTGACAATGTCATTATCCACAACCTTATAAAGTTTCATTGTTTCTCATATTAATATGAATGTCATTGGCATATTCAAGTAAAGATTAACCAGTTACAACTGTCCATAACTGTTTAAAGTTTCATTTTTTTCAGATATTAATATTTATGTCATTGACAATGTCATTATCAGACAGATAACCGAGTTATTCAAAGAGAAATCTTAGATAAGTAATTTCACACCTTATATGTACCTGTAACCTGGTGTAAATTGTCATAAATCTTAATCTTAAACAGGAGCATAAATAAAACAAGTGAATATAAAGAGGACATAAAGATGACACATACATGATGCCGGTACCATACTTCATTAACTAGTATACACTATGATAAATACCCTAATTTACAATGATATATTGCTTCTATAGTTACAAAATTTAACTTGACAGAACAACAAAATTAGTTTTTTAATGGATAGTGCCTAGGTGTGTTTGTGGGATTGTTTTCATCTGTGCTTTATCTTTCTAGATTGAATTTTCAAAATTAAATAACAATGGGGTGAAGTAAATACGGTAGTACTTATCTATAGCCAGAACAACTATGAGCATGTCATAGTTACAGAGACACAAAACATACTGAACTACATCTGAAGACAAAATCCGATTTTGGAAGTGTACCAAATATATTAGCTATGTGCTGTCCAGTGGTGTGGTTCATTTAGAATATTCTATTTACAAGTTCAAGTTGGTTTTAATTTTGAATTTACTTATATTCAAATAAATTTTATGGAGAAAATCTTCAACATGGTTAATTGAAAATAAAAATTCTTTTTCAGCTTTCAAATTGGTACTGATGTACCAGAAATAAAAACTGCTTCGCTATACATGAATGTACATATATATCAATTATAACATACATAGGTAATTATCACTCTGTGGATTAACCCATATATTTTACAAATTATGCACATTTAACTTTGTGACTGCATTATATAAAACATCAATCAGGAACAAACAATTATACGACAGTTACAATACCAATAATAATCCCATGTCTTTAACCATGCTAACTTTGATTTAAATATCACTCTATAAAATAAGGATACACGGTGATTATCTAAAGATTAATTTTTATCCAGATTATGAGGTTATAATGATAATAATCTAAAAATTATTTTATAATGACATGCATTACAGTTAGTGCCAAACCACATTTTCGAATGTTTCTCATTGAAATGGTTCTTAGAGTACCAATATACTTTTTTGGCCAGCTTTTTGTAAAAGAATTTGTCCTTCATTTTTAGTAACAAATTTTAAAATACTCACATCATGTTAATTAATAAGTATCCAATTCTCTATAAACCTTACTGGTTCCTTCATTAATGGACGTCAAACAAGAACTTTATATATCCTGTACCACACAAATAGGGACAAAAACTTAAAGCTGCTGACATTCTAGAACAACACTTTGGTTTAAATGGTCTGCTAATTTTAACTTGTCATATTTAAAATAATTTCTATTGATAAGTACCTAACCTAATTTCCATTCTCTAACCTGTTTATCATTGATTATATATTACACACATCAGTGTTATTTAAAATACTCAACAACACATGTACTACAGTTGCAGATAGATTCAGTGCACACTCTCTCTCTCTCCAAAATCAAGTCTCATAATTGAGGTTTGTGTCACCGAGCTATAACTTAATGTTATGTAATGATTATAAAGTCAATAATTTTGTATTTACAGTTTATTTACACTATGTACAACATATTAATAATTTCCAAAATATACACTACATTTCAATTAAGGCACTTCCACTCTTGACTCCCCCAACTTCATCAAAAACACTAGATATAATTACAAAAGAGGCGGTACCAAATTAAATTTCAATCTTCATGACCAGTACCTCAAACAGCTAATTTCAATGAGAGAAGATTGTCCATCTGATATAATTAAAATTAAAGTGTCTCTAGGTAATACTTTAGTTAGTTATATAAGTATTTATTACCAAAGCAATAAATTAATGATTAAGATAGTACTGTTTATCTAACTTAACAGATAATAAATTTGAAAACTGCTGAACACAACAAAGAAGAGAAATTTTTAAGGCCAATACTATTGCTACACTTGTTGGATATTGATGGATAAATGTATTTTAATTTTATTATTTTACAATTGGATAGACAGTCACTGTATGTGTATAGACACACAGGGGTGGGACCACTTTCTGACAAATAAAAAACACAAATTTTTTATTGTTTCTAACAGTAATTATAAATTGCTTATAGCTTTTCAATCATAAATGGAAAATTTAAATTTGGCCAATAAACACATACTGGTATGCTTTGTTACGATATTTCATCCATTTAATTATTACTGTAAATGTTTCATATTTCATTATATGTTAAGTTTTATAAATTATTTTTGAGCATATAATTTTGTTTCTTTTTGAAACCATCAGTGTCAGCATTAACCTAAATATTTATATAGACAATAAACAAGAAATACAAACCTCAAGATAAATTCATTCCTCAATTAGCCAAATTCGCCAGAAAATTATAAAACCACTTCAACCCCTTTCAAGTTTTCAGCCTTCATTTAGAGGTAATAGTCTAGAACATGTAATATAACATTGGTATTTATCATAAGCTCGGCCCCTCTAATCATCATCTTTTTATACTGCCTACTCCTCCTGATTCAACTACTGACAGCTACTGTCCAGTTTAAATCATCAAGATACACACACATATATATCCCAGGAGGAGCCAGCCGGCCATCAGAATTCTGCTACTACTGTGGGCATCAGCAGAATGTTACTACAGGCCAGCCGGGATGTTTAACTTTATAACCTAGCACATCATATGATATCTTTTACAATATACTGACATCTATAAGATGTTTTCAACACCTACTAAGTAACTGACCCCTGTAGACTATATATTATAAAACTAGTACATACAGTATTTATGATAAATATTACTATAACTCTACTGTAACACTTTATATTACAACATAACAAAATATCCTTTGGCAAAAATACATTAATAACACATGTCAATTTTATAGTTCTATCATAACAATCTCACACCTTTTTTAAGTTAAAAATGAATATTTTATTCTGTTCCGCTATAAACTCCATGCCCAATTTAAAAAAAATATATATCCATAAAAATTGCTTACTGGTTATAATGACCACAGACATAAAATATGTCAACATTTATATACATGCTAACAGGGGAGAATCCTCCACTTACATATGTAAGAATAATCCTATTGTTGAAGTGGACATAATCATAATAAATGGAGAGAGCATCAAGAAATATTTTACATGTCATTTTTATTTACTAAATGTGCAGTCTAAGGGTTTTAGGAAGGTCAGAATGGGATTGAACCTAAGACTTCGTCTGCACCACCAAACCAAATAAAGACTGCTATATATACAGTATAATGAAAAAGAATGTTAAAACAATAGAGGCCATCCATGGACTCCTGTCTAGAAAATCTGATTATCCAGCAATTGTTACAAGAAAAGTCAAATTCTTCATTCAATGTGTTTCTCTTATAATTCCAGAAAGCAAGGAGTTCCCTAACCTGGACGGGCTGGGTATAGATTTTAAACAAGGAAGAGATTTAACTGCTCCTTGGCATAAAAGTATACAATGGAGTAATAGGTATGTTAAGGTATTGCAGGTGTCTTTTAATGGTAACTGCATCATTTAAAATTCTTAAAATTAGCTTGCATCAAATACAATGTCATAATGATGTTACAAACATAACACTGCCAGAGTAGAATTTGAACCTAGGTGGTTAGAGGTATGTACTGTGTACACCAATGAAAATATCATCAAAATTACTAGAACTACTAGCATTCAAAAATAGAACTCGTGTGTAAGGAATATATAAATACATAACGACTATGAACCGATTTGTTGACAAGGGGATTACCAGGTACTTTATTATAAAACAAACTGATTGATATGTTCTAAAATTATATCTTTGTCTGTTGTATAAAGCATGTTTAGTTGCTAATAAATCATGAATTTAAAAAAAAAAAAACAACAACACATAAGCTTTTTGTCATGAAACAAAAATAATTTGTTAGACTATCTTTTGTCTGTCATTGTTATTGATATAAGTGCAGTTAAGCTGTATAATTCCTCTAGTTGTACTAACAATAATGCTAAATAAAACCAAGTAAGTCTACACATTATTTCTCTTTCAAGTCAATATGAACAAATAATTAACACGCAACCCTACCGGTGGATTGGCTTTTAATCAATATGTGGTAATTATCTCTCTTACTTCTTTAACCCTGTGCAGTCTGTCAACTTGAAGAGCTTTGTAACATAAATAGCAATATTATTCTTGTAAAAGCCTTGTTTCTGGTAATAAAACAAAAATGAGACAAATTCTGTATATAAATGAAACTGCCCATGGTAATAAACTCCCTCCACTTTAACAAGCTCTCAACCAATTACCCTTGTAAATAATAAAAGTAGTTGTTATATTAATTAAGTTGTAATGTTGATTAGTACTTGTCAGACATTGATGCAGTTCCTTAAGACTGTAATTAATAAAATAACCATGTACTATGATGCTTGAATATTGAATGCAGTGCAGTCTTGGTGGCTGAGTGGTCTAAACAACAGGCTTATGGATCAGAGCAACTCCTGTCACCTAGTTCAAATTTCCCTTTTATAGGCCAATAAGCTTGAACTGACCAACTCTACACATCAAAAAGTGAAAAAAAAACCTCTGCACTAACTTCACTAAGGGGTTTGAAAAACACCATTATGCTGTATGAAAGATATATGCAGTGGAACCTACAGCTCTCTCACTCCTAAGTCAACACAACACTTGTCTTAAATGAACGATGTTTAGAGTGTGTCTCAGTTTAATTAACAAATTACATGTATCAGTTTATCAATGGTGGACTTAAGCTTTGAAAAGACTTGAATGGTTTTATTTTTATGAACTATTTAGTAAACTTCTTTCTGCTGAGCAAAACAGTTCTTATGGTTCTCAAGTAAACATGACATCTTTCATTTTATTCCAAGAAGTCAATATTTCTGCATAGATATTTTAGAGGAAAATTATTTAGATGATTCAGTTTCTCAAAATTGCTCTACATAAAAAATGCTTTTCTAGATAACTTTATTGATTTTAAAATTTAGTTCTGAAATTAAGTTTCCCAAATTAACTGTGAAGCATGCCATGTATTCTTAAAGCATGAATTACTGACAGTATGCAGTTCTAAATAAAATGTGAATGATCGATATAGAGACTTAATTTGAAGACATTTACAATTTACAAAATGATAGGAAAAATGGTGTAATTGATTGAGTAAGGAACTACAGCGGCTAAAGAAGAAATCTTTATAAAGAGTTATTGATTACCATTTATAGCTACACATATAATAAAGTAACCAGTTATTTGATAAGGAACTGTTACAAGACAGCTAACATCAGATAACATCATCACAATATCTGATTAATATACCTTACAATACATTCAATCTTTGTTCCATTGTTCTTGTATCAGTAACTTTTCAAAGCTTTATTGAAGCTCTTAATTTTCAATTCTGTTTCTTTGGAAATTGGCAATTCAATAAAAAAGTTCTTTTGGTCAGCAAGGGAAACAAAATACTGGTCATTGGGAAATAGTTTGTGGCCTGGCACATTGGACCAGTTTGGCAAAAGTTTGTCTTTTGTCTGACTTGATATTACATACTATACAATGTTAATTTTACAACACTAGATGGCAATTTTGGAATACAATTCCTCATCAGTATTGCTTGGACAAAAAATTGTGAAACCAAATTTTTGTTCAAGGGGTTGAAAAAATATCCAAAGGATATAAGCTAAGGAAATACTTTGCATGAGGGAGTATACATGATGCAAATTTCAAAGAACATTGTAGTTCAGAAAGAGCCAGAGAACTTCAACAAGATTTCAGATTTAGGAGGTGCCAACACAGTCAGAATTTGTATTTTTATTTGTATTCTGAGACTAATATGATTCTGAGAAATGGCATATACCTTAAGATGCACAAATTGAAGGAGAAAATGTAGTGGCCTGGAAAAGATAAACAACTTGACTAGATATATGCATATATCTGTATTGCAAAAGCCCCGGAATTTGAACCTTGTCCAACCCAGAATTTTACTTTCTATTACAGTTTTTAGCACCTTCTGTGAACTCTATATAAACAGTGCAACCACAATGCATAATGTAAATGAAGGGAGTTTAATTCACCACCTCCGTTTGGCACCATAATAGACCAAGCTTTTCTGGATTAAAAGCAAACCTGTACTGTACTAAACCATAAGACAAAAGACACATATGCTCTTTGATAACTCATAGTACATCAAATTTGGTTTTAGATTACTGCAGTAGCTTAGTTGTTAGAGAATATGTTCCATAAGTGGGAGGTCATGGGTTCGAACCCTGATCGGTCTGACCCAAGACTTGAAAGAGTGCAATGACTATTCTTTTGTCAAGCACTTGGCATTACAAAATGAAAGTTGTGGTTCTTTTGGATAGGCAATGCACAGGCAAAATTTCTGCATCTTCGCCTATGGCTGGCAATGTCTCAATACAAGTGAAATATTCTTGACTGAGACATTTGACACCATTACTCAACTCAAATTTGGGTCTGACTTATTAGAGGTAAAAACTAAAATTTTAAATTGAGAAAGAATCTAATAAACAAAATGAATAGGACCAAATAATTACTTTGAGTCATTCAGATATTCTAGAAAAATATTATATTTTACCGTGCTTACAATGGATACCAAGATTTTAATTTTCACAAGTGTTGTAATTTTAAAAATAATACTTACCAATGTTAATAAGTAATCCTGATGCTGGATACAGGTTGGGTTCACACAGCAATTTATAATCTCTTCTGACCATTGAAACCTTCCTTTAGCAGCAACAAAATAGATATATACTAGGCCTCACAATAAATGCGGTCTTTATAAAGAACTTCTGAAATTAAAAAAAAGAGATTTTTATATCGGAAATCCTCGTAATTATCTAATTGTTAAATGTGGCTAATTATTCAGAGATAATATTTCCTTAAAACAATTAAAACAGTCCATATGGGGTGGGGTAATGAACCAGAAAAAACAGATTAAATAACCTATTACCTATTAGAGAACTAAAATATTTCTAAATGTTCATGTAATAGATATAAGGACAGGGTGGTAATGATCCATATCTTGACTATTCTGTTCAAAAATAGTTTGTAAAAGCCTCATAATTGTCAGTTAACATAATGTATTACATATACATATATTTTATATCAATATCAGACAGCTCACATACCTACCCATTTTAAACAAGTTTGATTCAATTAATCTATAGATATATTTAAAATATGAATTTAGAACTCAAAGACCCTAGTCAAATATTACTGTAAATACGGTAAAATACCTGAATTAAGGCATCTTGATAAAGCTTTACAATAAGCTATGTCATACTGTATTATCCTGTTCTTATATATTGAAATCCTGGGACAGATTTCCTTTTGTGAGGTGAAGAAATAGCTTAATGTTGGTATGAATTGATTCTACCAGTTAAAATGTTTACATGACCTTGTTATAATACTTTATTAGCTTCAACATAATGTTGTAATATTTAGTGTTTTTCTCTATGTAAATATATATATATGGCATATTTATGAAAACATGATCTGGCTCCAGTTTCACAATCATTGCTTAACTAAGATTTTCCTTAATTTAAATCCAGAAACATTTTAAGATTTAAGAATTTTGTAAGAGATTCAAAATTGAAGGTCTCTTCTAGTTTAAAACATGTGTATAAAATTTAGATTTGTCAAAAATATTTATTAGTATTTTCAAACAAAGATAACCGGTAACCGTACAAAAATTTGGTAAATTTAAGGAAAATTTTAGTTAAAGTATGATTGTAAAACTGGGGCCTTGTGCTCCAGAATACTTTAACTCACTGTCTCAGACGTTCAAATTAAACTTATGAAATCATTATTCCCCTAGTTGAAATCTTGTGAATAATTTGGAATGGGTACAAGTCAAAAGGTTTTGTTAAAATCACAATATATAGATGATGTATTATTAATAAAGATTGTTGGTTACCATAATTAAACAAAGCAAGCACAATCACCGTTAAAGAAGATCATAATACAATGTATAACACTTTACTAATTAGGATACATCCCTACCCTTATTACAGAATATAGTATGTCCCAAGATAATTCGAAGATACATCCATCCGTATTGAACAATATTGTGTATAACAGCAAATCAAAACTAAATCAGTCACACAAAATTTCAGAAGTTCAAAACAAACACTTTTTTCTCTTTGGTGCAAGTTTGCTTCTGGATTATTAAGAAGTACCATTTGTAAACAAGTAACTTTCATTAGATTTTTCCAATTCTTGATAATTTTTTTATGTCTGCCTGTTATATATATGAATTATCATGTCATCCATCAAATTGACTATGTGCTAAGTGATAGTTTATTTCTCATATATTGCATGAAGCTAGTTTCTAGAAATTTTGTGCACATTTAGTAAAAACCTCAGTATAATTCCCATGACCATGATAAATTTGTTACCTCACTTTAACTGACAGTTTTAAAAATCCAGAATTTCATTTTTTTCAAAATTCTCTCTATTTATTGTCAAACCCTTGGTAATGCAACAATGTGTATATCAAGGTTTGACTGGTAGTACATGAACTATAGTGGTCTTTTTATCAAGACCCATGACAATATTATTATGTATAACAGAATTTATGATACTCTAGACTTCAGTTAATTAACAAGCTCGTCTATGTAATATTAAATAATGTATGTAGTTTTATAGGACCTGACATTTGTCATTTTTCATAAATTCCCCTCAGAATTCTGTCACACTTGCTGCTGCTCTAGTTAACAGTTTATACTGACAAAATAGAATACATTCCACAATCATTATCAGGCTGAAAAATTTACCACTTTGTGATTTTCAATAGCTGCATGATTCTCCCTTTAAATTAAGTTTTTCCCTAGAAATTTTAAAATAAACCTTGGGAGTTAGAAATTTACCATTTTGTGCTGTTCTTTTAAAAGTTATTCAGTTAATTTACGTTTTCCTTGAAATTAGTTTTTCCAGAAAACTATTTGCTGTAAAATAGAAATAAAACCTTAGAGGCATTTAATGTGACTTTGATATAAATGATATGACACTTTTAGTTTCAGGGGACATTATACATCTATATTTGCCTGATACTGGTGTCAATATCATGATTGAATATCTGTATAAATCCTCTTACTATTGGGAACATTTTGTCTCTATGGAATTTGGTAATTATAAAGCATTGCCAGACTTGGATAAGTAAATAAATTATATGGTTTGACACTCTCTATCTTAATCAGTGATTTGATCAAAACTGATGACAATCTCATTAATAATCTCATCACAATTAGTTTTTATGGTCAAGAAAAAAGTTTATAATCTGACAACAAGCACTATGAAACTACAGTAAGTTTCAGTATTGTACAGTAATTTACAAGAGCAAGAAAGCCCATTTGAATAAATAGCTTTATTATCTCATGCATGATCTGGTCATGCATGATAATCACTTACTGTGGTCAGTAGACAGATTAATAGAATCTATTACTACTTGTAGTGCCAGATTGGGAAATCTCAACCCGAGTTCTAATATATTTGGTCCAGAACGAGGCTTGCCGAGATCTGGACCAAATATATTAGAACGAGGGTTGAGATTTCCTTATCTGGCACCACAAGTAATGATTGATTCTATTTCTTGCATCAGAAAGTACAATTTTTCAATTTTAAATTAATTTCAACTTTCGATACACCTCTGATTTTGTTGATAAAATTTTGCGGGGGAAAAACAGCGTGTAGGCTATCTTGCACAGGGGGGTACAAGATGGAGATATCTTGCACCTCTCTTTTTATGGATTTTTCTATCTGGGGTGCAAGAATGGTACATTCTGGGCTCAGTTGCAAAAAGCATAATAATTAGTATTAACCATTTCCTTATTAATAGACTTAACTAATGATTAAATTTAAAAAGGTTTTGTGCAACTGCAGAGGAGCAGAGTATTGGTGTTTTGCACTCCAATCAAGATTCTTTTACTGATAATAAAGTGGTTAGTTCAGTGACAGTGGAGGAAACTGGAGTGTCCAGCAGAGAAAACAGCTAACCTTCGACAAGCAAACTGACAAAATTTCTCATTCTAGAATCTGTTAGTGTGATTTGATCCTGGCATCAAAGGGAATGTGATCTGTAAACCACCTTATATTTCTCTTTGTAGCAAGGTTTGACATTTCAAAGCCAAACACTAATATATGCTTACATTTTCTGGTTTTATTGGAGATGTAAATCTAGTTTATCACAGTGGAATCTGGTCAAATAAGAGATTTTTTTTCTAGTCAGTGACGTTGGTATCTTCAAAGATCAATTCAAAACAATTATTGTTGTCACTAAAGGAACATTGGTAAGAAAATATCATCACAATACAAAATGCTATATAAATATGTGTCAGTAATTATAATATTCTGGTGGTTTTACATAAGTACTAACCACTTATAGTTATAATACTTAAAAGATGAAAGAAATATGAACAGAGTCACTTAATTATCATGTGTTAGTACATTGTACTCAAAAACAGGGTCAGTATAAGTGAACTCATTCAAATATATTTTATGTACCAATATACAGTCCAACCTGTGTTAAAGGCCACCTCTATATAAGGGCCACCTGTCTATAAAGGGCACTTTCAATTCCTCCGAGCCATTTTACTCTTTATTTAAACCTCTATATAAGGGCCACTGTTCAACTGAGCAGAGGCCACCTATTTTTGTACAAAATGGCTTATGAACCTGTCTTTAAAGGCCGATTTTATTCGTATTTGGGGACAAGTTTTTTATAGTTTCTAAACATTTGTGCAAAAATGTTAAGCCATGTAGTTTTTTGAAAATCTTTTGAAAATTTTGTAAAGCTAAAATCAGATTTTAAACATTGATTATTTAACTTTAAACCATTGATCATTAAACTAAGTACTAATGTAACCAAATCTGTATGTTGATAACAAAAGAATTTTTAAAAAGTATATTTTTGAAACTGTTTTAAAAACTTAAAAAAATTCTTATGTCATTTATCCTCATGTCAACAAATGAAGCCATAAAGCACTAAGATAGATTATTACTCATTATTAATTATGATACATATACATGTTACTATTTTCTATTGTTTTCATTACTGGCTTCTACCTATTAAAAAAAACATGTCTTTATTTAAGATATGTGTATATACTTGGTGATTTTTAAGGGTTTTTTTCAAAGATTGATAAATAGTGTGGTCAGAAGATTTTTCTTTAATTGTTTTCAAAGAAATTATTCTGTTAAAATTAGCTAGTGCCTTTTATTGTAACAGAAATTTTAACAAATAAAATAGATAAATTAGAACTACTCACTATTTTTCCAACTAATATTTATATTGATGTCATAACTGGATTTACTAACTTCTATATAAAGGCCACCTGTCCATAAGGGCCACTTTTGCAACTTCCCCCGAGTGGCCCTTATAGACAGGTTAGACTGTATAAGACCAAATAATGATATGTGTCAATATGTCCAAAACATTACAACAACAGTTATGGAGTATAATTAACTAACTCTAGGACAAGGAAAAAAAATATAAATCAAATTGTATTTAATATAATTCTTTTTAACCTGGTTTATTACAATTTTAGGCATTTCATTATTCAAAAAAACTGCTGTTGTTATCTTTATTCCAAAATAGAAAACAAGAGGCCCATGGGCCTTAACGCTCACCTGAAGAAGAGTACATATCTTATGCAGAGGTTCAATGGTCAATGACATTAATAAAAGAGAATATTGAAATTTTCAGCAGTAAGGGCCAATAATATGCAAGTATTTTTGCAAATTAATTATAATAATTATTATATAAGTATGCTATATATAACATATTTAAAGTCTAGCTACAATATATTATTTATAAACAGCTAAAACATCTGTATATTAAAATGTGCATTAGGCCAATACCTACAATATTCCAATATACATGCCTATACAAAGAGTTTATAGTTTTGAGATAATTAACCATTTAAGTATTCGTTTGCATCTATGACCTTGACTTTTAAACCTATGACCTTCATTCATATATCAAAATGATTGTTGTGCAAATGCCTACAATATTCCAATATACATGCCTATACAAAAAGTTTATAGTTTTTGAGATAATTAACCATTTAAGTATTCCTTTGCCTCTATGACCTTGACCTTTGAACCTATGACCTTCATTCATATATCAAAATGATCGTTAGGTCAATATGTACCTTATTCCAATATACATGCCTATACAAAAAGTTTATAGTTTTTGAGATAATTAACCATTTAAGTATTCATTTGCATCTATAACCTTGACCTTTGAACCTATGACCTTCATTCATATATCAAAATGATTGTTGTGCAAATGCCTACAATATTCCAATGTACATGCCTATACAAAAAGTTTATAGTTTTGAGATAATTAAGCATTTAAGTATTCGTTTGTGTCTATGACCTTGACCTTTGAACCTATGACCTTCATTCATATATCAAAATGATCGTTAGGCCAATACGTACCTTATTCCAATATACATGCCTATACAAAAAGTTTATAGTTTCTGAGATAATTAACCATTTAAGTATTAGTTTGCATCTATGACCTTGACCTTTGAACCAATGAACTTCATTCATATATCAAAATGATTGTTGTGCAAATGCCTACAATATTCTAATATACATGCCTATACAAAAAGTTTATAGTTTTTGAGATAATTAACCATTTAAATATTCGTTCGCAGCTATGACCTTGACCTTTGAACCTATGACCTTCATTCATATATCAAAATGATCGTTAGACCAATACCTACAATATTCCAATATACATGCCTATACAAAAAGTTTATAGTTTTTGAGATAATTAACCATTTAAGTATTCATTCAATTCTATGACCTTGACCTTTGAACCTATGACCTTCATTCATATATCAAAATGATCGTTAGGCCAATACCTACAATATTCCAATATACATGCCTATACAAAAAGTTCATAGTTTTTGAGATAATTAACCATTTAAGTATCTGTTCGCATCTATGACCTTGACCTTTGAACCTATGACCTTTATCTATATATCAAAATTATCGTTAGGCCAATACCTACAATATTCCAATACACATGCCTATACAAAAAGTTTATAGTTTTTGAGATAATTAACTATTTTGGTATTCTTGGACATCTGTGACCTTGACCTTTGAACCCATGACCCTGATCTATGTATCAAAATGATCCTCATGTTAATACCTACAAATAACTGAAAATCCTACGCCATTTTCACGAGAAATGTTAAAAAAATAGCATTTTTTATCAAAGGTCAAAAACTGGGACATGACCTTGACCTTCGACCTTGACATCAATTGGAAGAAAATTGCAAGACAAGATCAACAGTGAAAACTCCATACAATTATCTTCAGCCGTTATGAAGTTATAACAATAAATGTCTCATTTTAAAAATTACGTAATTTTACGCAAAAAACGCGTAACCTATTTTTCGTCTAATTTTCATGAAAAACACAATTTTAATGTTCCCAGGTATGCTGAATCCAAATATCCAATCAAAAATTGCCTGCACCTTTTGGTTTCAGAGAAGAAGATTTTTTTGTCTTTTTGCTATTTTTAGTAACAGCGGCCATCTTGTTGGGCATGGCCAAACCCGGAACACAATTTTGAAAGGCTGCTACCCAGGCATGGTAATCACTAAGTTTCATCAAATATGGCCCAGTAGTTTTGGAGGAGAAGATTAAAATGTAAAGTTTACACACGACGGACGACGGACGACGCACGACGGACGACGGACGACGCACGACGGACGGTGATAGATTGCAATAGCTCATCTGAGCCTTTGGCTCAGGTGAGCTAAAAAATCTTGAAATAAATGTTCAGCTTGAATAAAATAAATAAATTTATACAAACTCTCTGTTTGATGTCTATTTCCAAAGAAGGGTGGTTGGAAAGAATGATGTTTTATGCCTCAGTAAAGATAATTTCAATCATATTGAAGTGGTGAGTTATGGAATGGCAAAGTAAACTGGGAGTAACAGGGAAGAAGTTGGAATTACCCACAGGAAAACCACTGACCTTGGGTAAAATTAACCATCAACATTTCTTAAACCTGCCTGAGTTTGATTCAAACTTAGGTGGTGAGAGGCTTTGTGGTCTGTTAACTGGCATTTTAGAAAACAAAACCACCGAGATTTCTAAAGGCAATAATGCTGAGAAAATAGTACATGTATTGTGGTTTAAAGCAACTCAAAAGAACAAAGTTCTGACATACTGTTTATACTATTATCACTACATGTACCGGTACTTTTCAAAGGGCAATAACTCACAGACAATGATTTACAGCATATAACTTTGACTGATATCTGTCTGACATGATTACCAAAAACTTAGGTCAATCAGGAACCACTGTATCACTTTTGTGGACTTATTTACACATTAAATTGTTCTCATACAATTACAGTAAGTTTAGTAAGAGCAACATTTTCCCACACTAAATTTTAGTTTGCATATATAAACAGAAAATAAGTTCTATGTAATTAGGGTGCAATTGGGTCATTCATTTTAAAAAATTGTTTTAAATGACAACATGTATTGGTGCTAAAATTAGAATATTATATCATTATATTTTATTTTGTATTTGTAATCCTTTGACAAATATGTTATTAAAATAATGACAGCTAGATTTTTTTAAATGTCATACACACAAAAATCATACACTAGCTAACACAAACATTTCCTAACTAAATTTATCAACATTTTTTTGTATCAAACTGGGCTACTAAACATAGCTATATTCACCCAACAAATATGAAAATTCCAACCAATCATCATATATTTGGGTATTGTTGAATAAATATTTATTCACTTCACTTCCTAAAAAAGAGACATTACAGCTGAATTGTAGCATATTTTTAATGTGTATAACATATAATTAATGTCCACAACAAATTGGTAAATTTAATTCCTTGTGTGTTTGCCGAACTTGTTATTTCCTTGAACAGTTTAAAACATTTCCCATGTACAATGTACAAGTAAAATAAAGCCAAGTTTAGAAAAAGAAAAAAAAAAAAAAAATATTCATGCATGTATTCATACTTTTAGATATAAATATTATATTGTACCAGTACTGTAGTTAAATGAGGCTAGAGACCATCACTGTGTGTCCCAGGTCATAAACATGAACAATACCTCCTTATCAAAATCATATATACTTTTTGTATGAAACAAACTTAGCAATAAGTTGACAATGACTAAAATCATTAAATGAATATCAATATGTCTGGGAAATCCAGAAAAAAAACCGAACAAAGTTATACAACATTTAAAATTTGTTTTCATGACAAAATGTAATTCTCTGAATTAATATAAAAATGAACCCTTTAATACAGCATAATAATAAAGTACATAAAACTAATATGTGGGAATCATAACTGATCACAGCCAATTCTTGAATAAATGGGTCTGGGAAATTTGGATCTAAAAAGCATTATCTGTTTTTCAAGAATATGATATGGTATATACTTTTTGTAGTCATGATAAAGTTAATTGAACAAGAACATACCTAATGAGAAGATATTATTACAGAGTGACAGACATCAACATCAGATTGGATCAACAAGTAGTTATTTTTTCTAATAGACTGTGACAAAGTAACACAGGGGTTAGGATTACATAACCATATAGTCTATGGTGGGAGCTACTAGAACTTGTGTCTCACTGCATCAATCTCATATATATATATATACACATCTTAACAAGACAGCAAAAAATCAATATAATTATAGTCAATTCATCTATCTATAAGCTTAATGCATTAACACATAGACTAGTAAAACACAATGTCTATACAGTTTTCAGCTTTAGAGCTTCTGCTTATTTTGGCTTCAGTGTGGAAAGAAATAGCAGTACAGACAGTGTGAAGAATGTAGGATTTTAATGTACTGTATGTATCAATGGATGATTCAATAAGTCAAAATAGCAAGTTTACACTGATGGCAGAACTGACATCCAACTGTAACAGGGAGAAAAACTGCAGGATCTGAACCCATAGAACCTTAAATTCTATTGGCAAGTACTCTGAGTACCAAACGTCCCAGCTCTCTAGATTGCTTCAAATATTTTGAATAATTGCAATTTTCAGAAATAAAAAACTGACAATCTACATCATGACACAAATAAAGTTACATTTAAGAAAGCTATTGGAGTAAAACTGTTACTGCTTTGTATTTTCAATAATTTTGATGACAGGTTGATAGATATGCATTGTAATACGTGTATATATATGAATGTATCAAATAGTCAAGTGACTTGATTATATTAGAAATTTTCCAATCCAAAAAAGAATCTACTGGATTTCCAGTATGACATCATAGTAAATTTCCATCTTTTTTAAAATTCTAAATTGGAGTCAATTAGGCTAGAAAAACTAACTTATTGTCTAAAGATCATATATGGCAATGATACAAATTAAGCCAAAGGTAAAGACATAAGGTTAGTGAGTGATTTCAATACTTTGAGACTAGTAGAAGGACATGGCTGACTGCTAGATTATTATCACTTGTACTGTAGTACATGTACGCAGTCCAGGTTACTGCCCAGTTCCTATTGGAAACTGTTTAGAGCATGGTTTTAAGATTGAAGGCTTAGCTTTGTTAATTTGAAGCATTTGATATTATCAAATTTCCATATCGGAAATAATTTATGAGAGAGAGAGAGAGAGAGAGAGAGAGAGAGAGATTCATGATTCATAATTTTAACAGAGTCAGTCTTCAAAGGTCCTGAAATGGCTTCGGATACATTGATGATGATGATGATGATGATGATGATGATGATGATGATGATGATGATGGTGATGGTGAAGGTACAGTACTTCTCATGTTCAAGTGAGATCAACATGTTCATCTAATATATATATATATAATCAAATGACAATGATATAAATAGTTTTATCATTATTCTAAGTTCTAACTTAAAATGCAAAAGTGCTTGATCATAAGCAAGTCAAAAACAAAAAAATTAAAAAAAAAATACTAGGCATAACTCGTACACAGTGTTACTAATTAGTGCAGTTGCTATATTCTATTCATGAAGTATTGATTTTTTTTATATAATTTGCATTAAATGGCACAAAATTTAGAAATAAACCCATGGATAAAAGAAAATATTTGATAAATTTCACTTCTACACTCATACTTAAAATTCTTTGAATAGTTATATCAATATTACATAAAGCAATTTAACAACTTTATCTGGGTGGTCTGTGTGTGATTTCTGAGCTATCTTTAAAATTAAGTCCAGCACACTGATACAAAATGTAATAAATGTGATAGGTTTACTTGCCACTTGGATAATTACATGTGTTCACCAACAAAAGAAACTCGTGTCCTATTCACAGACTATTATCCGTAGTCACTAGGGGTCGAACTAATACTGTGACAAAAACTTAACAACCACTTACCTAAACTAAGGAAGTCTTGGACAGGACAATTTCAGTGATTTCCGCAAAAACACCTGGCACAAATAAAATACAAAAGGTAAAATATGTCGAGTTAAAATATGGCTGATTTATCGAAATAAGCGCCAAATGCATTGATTGTCTAAAAACTAGGTCTCTGTAATTCGATTTGTTAAATTTAATCCTTCTGCTGGGTACACGATCCAATCTTTTTCATCGCCTTTATCTTATATTTACACAATTTCTCCTAAGTTCGTCTGCTATGACACCTGAACTGTTGACAAATCTCGGCGAAATATTTTCCTTGTTTTTGATTTGGTAGCATTTCTTATTGTCTCAGTAATCCTCGAAAATTCAATCAAACACTGATTAAAATGTAAAATACCCGTCATAGATGCTGGATTCTCTACCCCCATCCATCTCCATGTAACGCCAATACACATTTAAACTGGGACAATGTGTATCACTAAAATGTACTAAAAGGGAGGTAACTCTAAAGTTTATTCGCACCTTGCATGAAATATCCTATATGAATTATCTCCCGATATATTAACAGAAAAAAACACCAAAACAAACAATTTTTGATAGAGTGTAGGCCTATAGGATGGGGAACTGTGTCTAAGGTCACTGACAGATAACATTTTGAACAGCGTGAAATCGTATTTAAAAAGGATCAGATGTTTTTCCCCATAGAACAGGTGATCATCAGCGGATGATCAGAGACACTGATTGGAAAGGAACTTATACAATCTTCAATCTTAGTAATCCCTATCTTCTTGCACTGGCTGATAATGTTTGAATCAATGATGGCTCCGCCCTTAAACTCATCGTAGGTGGGTAGGTCCCAATTACCCCTTCTGTGCATCAATAGGACTTTTTTAAACAATCGCCCTTGAAGCATATTTGCATCCGGTATATGTATATTATAATTATGTGTTCTTACAGTCGGAACGCCAACCCCGTCGGCGTAGGGATTCATTAAAATTTGTGAACTTGCAAATGTGATGTAAAATTTGTCAAAAAATGGCGAACCTTTGAACGACACAAAATGAGGAACTGTGTTGAATGTATTACAGATTACCATAGATTGGGAGGCAAAATAAAAAATTCAGAATATTTGAAAACCGACAAAATCTATTTTTTATAATTCCGGTTACAGTTTAATTTCGTAATTTATAGTGAAACGTGAACCACAGGCTAAAACTCAAAATGTTATCCGTCACAAGATTCCTTCCCATTTCTCACACAGCTCGTGCTCAGAAACAATATTTATACCAAATGAAAGACCTTTTTACAAGGTACAATTCCATATATAATACATCAAATAATTTCCTGTACACAAAAAACGTCCAAGTTTTAAATGCGAAAAAACGCCGCCGTCAATCCGGAATCTTGGATGGGGTCGGTCCATTTTCCGTCTAATTTGACCTAGAAAGTTTGTTAGTACTGCTTCCTAACTATGTTCTATATATAGTTTGGACACACAGAAGACGCAGAATGGTATTTACGGCGAAATAAAGTAAGTTTTGGCGATTATTAGCATCTATTTCGTCAGATTTCTCAAGATTTATGCCGAATTTTAGGACCTACTTTCAGTCTCCATATTAAATTTGGCCATATGCCGCTTCGATCGTTCATTTCACAAATCTGAATTTCACAGGCCAATCTCGTGCACAAATATTGTGTTGGTTGACCCCTTACGGTGTATATTAAGTATCGTGAATTGGTGGTACACTTGAAAACATGCACAACCGTTTATTAAGCGTGTGCGAGTATAGGCCTATGACTAGGCTAGGATGCCAAAATGGCTTGTCATGTTTTCTGTAACTTTTGCCTTGAAATTTATCATTATATGGTCTCAATATAATCACTCAGCCTGTGCCTTTCTGAAGATAGGCACAGCTCCCCATATCTGTTAAAAAACAGTGTCATTGCATGTCAACACACACACACACACACACACACACCATAGGCTGATAGGCCTAATGAAATTTAGAAATGTGCAACAGATATGGTTTTCAGTTGTTCTAAGCTTTAGTACTTGGTGTTGTTAAGAAATTATAAACAACCATATGGAACTACATTTGAATAAAAACTTTTTGCTGAATGAGGCATTATCTTTGGCAGAAAATTAAATGCCAATTTGGTTTTATGTTTTACAATGCAGTTTCACTGTCCAAAGTGTAAGTAGAACAAATTGTGCAAAATAGCAAGAACCAAGCTGAAACTCAATAAGAAGATTAGGTTTCACACCAGTAGTGTCACATAACAAAACAGTGCAACTAGAAGGGTGGTATATAAAATCCTCATCCATATTCACTAAAAGTTTGTTTTTATAAACAATCAACACCTGAGTTATGCTAAACACAAATATCTAAAATGAAACTTGCTGCTTCCAAAATCAACAAATTAATAATCAGTCAGATTACTGGTACTGAAAATTAGTAAATTCCATTAAATGGACATGTTTATCAATTATTTGTATTTAAAGTGTATAGTGTTTGATAAACATATTTGGTTCCAGTTTTACAGTCATTCCTAAACTAAGATTTTCCTTAATTGAAATCTGACAACTTTTGAAACAATTTTATGCAACTGAAAATACAGTTTCAACAAAATTTGAATATAAATGTAAACAAATCCTCAAGAATGGTCTTCAAAATGTCCCTTAAATTTATGAACATCTTGAATACAGAAAAAAAGTATTCAGCTTTCAAATTTGCTAAATTCAAGTTGAGGAAAATCTCAAATAAGGAATGAATGTTAAACTGGAGTCAGCAGTCTTAAGACCATCACTTTTACAGAATAAAGGCATAGTACCAGGCAATAATAACCACTACCATTTCTCAGGTCTTTGTGTTCAAACCCATAACCCATTTACAGAACAAATCCTCTCCCAAAGGAGCTGCTCTAACTGGACAGGCTGTATGTGTCACAAAATACCAGCATATATGTATTTTATACAAAAAACATTGTATATAAATACCATGAAGAATAGGCCTACATATTGTGTGACAGTAAAATTATGGACCAATAATAAGGATGCAAATAATTTTAACAAAATTATGCACTGGGATAAAGCTATTGACCTGCCTATATGCACACATCTTGAAGGGCCAATATGTATACAGTCTAGCTTTGACAGGTCAGTATATATACAGTTATGCTTTGAGGAGCCAGTATGTATACAGTATATATCTTGACGGGCATGTATGTATACAGTATATATCTTGACGGGCCTGTATGTATACAGTATATATCTTGACGGGCCTGTATGTATACAGTATATATCTTGACGGGCATGTATGTATACAGTATATATCTTGACGGGCCTGTATGTATACAGTATATATCTTGACTGGCCTGTATGTATACAGTATATATCTTGACGGGCCAGTATGTATACAGTATATATCTTGACGGGCATGTTTGTATACAGTATATATCTTGACGGGCCTGTACCTATACAGTATAGCTTTGACAGGCCAGTATGTATACAGTATAGTATATCTTGACGGGCATGTTTGTATACAGTATATATCTTGACGGGCATGTTTGTATACAGTATATATCTTGACGGGCCTGTATATATACAGTATAGCTTTGACAGGCCAGTGTATACAGTATAAATCTTTATATGCCTGAATATGTACAGTATAGCTGTGATGGGCCAGTGCACAATTGTGCATTGATCTTGATGGACAAATGTAAACTTCACTAAATCTTGACAGAGAAGTGTCAGTATGGTTTAGCTTTATATTATACAGTATATATACATGTATTGGGGAGCAGTTGAGGTATAATAAACATAAGTACATATACTGATATAAGGCTACATAGATACTGCCATGCCAGAATAGGCTGGCTTGATGGGAAGACATGATATGTATGGTATAGCTTTTGACAGCCCAATATTGGTTTAACATGTTAAAACAACAATTATAAAATTCAAACAATCCATAAGTTTAATGTAATGAATTTAAAGACATTAAGTGATGAGAATTCTTGCTGCATCTGTATGAAACACTACTCATGTAGCTATTTAATTATAAAATGCAAAACACAGTCATTTTTCTTCAAATGTTAATAGAAATCCAATATACAATGGCCATTCAGTTGTCCAAATCTATGTGTTCAAATGCCACAGTATATGTTATAAATATATTTGAAAATATAATATCCAATGAAATGCATGTTAGCAAGCTAAAAATTTAAAAATACACTTAGCATTCCTAATATTCACAAAAAATTACTTTAATTATAGCAATAAATGTCTCTTTTTCTTTTGTAAATCCATCTGATTCTGTAGTGAGATAGGCAAATATTAAATAAATAAATAATCAATTAAATATATAAATAAATAAATTTATTTTTATAAATAAATAAATAAATAAATAACCATCAAATCTAAAATGTGCCAATATTAATGCACATGGAATTGGTTTTTTCATTTCTTCAGTTTGTCAAACTGTGTCATATAGGCCTTGTCTTTGTTCACAATGCATAAAATCAATCCCATGTGTGATAATGGGAATTTTTGTCATCTCAGAGAGAGAGAGAGAGAGAGAGAGTATGGTGCTGAGAGAGACAGAGTATATGGTGCTCAAGTCAGGACCAGGCATTGAACTGGAATACAGATTTTAAACAAATTGGTGGGGCTTCAGTTAGGCATGGCAAAGACTTCTAAAGACAGAAAGTTCTATGCAAGACAAGAGAGATAACTCTCATTTTCGTAAATGGCTCTTTGACACTGACCAATGGAATACGTAAATTAACCGTTTAGTTCGTCGAATGATTTATCAACATGCAGTAAAATTTGATTATGTGTATTTTTATGAAAGAATTTGAAATCGTTATTACGTGAGTGTTATTAAAATTAGTTGCAACGTCATTTGAAACTTGATATTGAAGCATCGATCATCGCGGGGGCAGCCATATTTGTTTTCGTTGACAACCAAATGTACTACCCAGTCTTTCGGGTTTTTAAGATATTAATAGGTCGTGCTCAGAAACCATTCTTAATTGAATTTAATTCTAATTGTGTGATGTCACATTCTACACAATATAAAGTGGTAATTTTGTGTACACAAAATTCGTCCAAGTTTTAAAGATTGTCGAAAATTTTGGGGCAATAGAGGAGTTTAACATTGTTTATTACGCATGCGCAAGGCCCGTGACCTTACGAGATTGGACGCGATTAAACGTGATTTGCAATCGAGGGGGCAGTCATAATAAAGGTCTAAGGCTGGTAACGCTTTTAAATGGTCAAACATTGCCGTAAATGGGATATATTTATATTCACTCATGAATAAATACATATTTTATGTGACAAAACTATTTCTTACTAATAAATTTATATTTTCTTTAAGCCAAATATGTTTATTATTTAATATTTTAGAAATTAAAACTATCAAGAATTAAAAAAAACAGTTAAAATTAAAAGATGATAAAAATGAATAAACCAAATTAAAGAAGTATAATTAATATATCTGTTTAGCATTTTAAACTTTAAAATAAAAAAGTAAAATAAAATGGTTATGTTTGCTATAAGGACAAAGATATGATACTAATAATAGGCAGTCTATAGCTAGAAAAACAATCTTGAATACATACAAGTTTGTGGAAGAACTTTATCAGTTGTTCTTTTCTTCAAATAGTATCAAAACTTATAAAGTTTACGCCGATGTGGGAGAAAATTGAATCGATATATTCTGTATGCATGTAAATAATTGCCTTTGACAGAATTACATTTAACTAATTTTAATTAATTAAACGAACCCAAAATTATGATGTACTTATGGCGATTACAATTACATTTTATTCTTTCCCGTACCCAATATTTGCTCCAAGAAATATGATGCTCCTCATATCTACATGTTTCATTGCTGTTTATTAAAAAGTTTCTCATTGATGAATTGTTTATCCCGTAATGTATTACCAAGATGACGGTGTTGAAGTCTTAATCGGATAATTAGTATCCGTAATTCACACACCTCCGCACACCTGTCAACATTACCGGATGACTCAATACATGACACGTACCGACAAACGACAAATGAACCCCTTTATGGTCAGCATCCATCGATAACATTAAGAATTTAAAAGTATCGTTTTTATCAATTACACAAACTTTAATATACAAGAGAACATCAAACTTATAAACTGATAAATGAAATGTATGAATGTTAGAGAATATTGTAAAAGTATTTAGAATGTGAATAAAAAAGTATAATAAACTTTAACATCAAATATCTGTATGGTTTCAATAATTTTATACGTTTTTTTTGGTTGTCATATTTTTTTTTAATTATTTATGAAATAATCTGTATTTTATGATTTCATAAAAAATGGCATATGAAATGGTAAACGATGCATTATTTTTTAGAAAAAATCCCTATTTATTTCAAACATTTTAACTAAAGTAACCAACTATTCCCTTATAAAGTTACTTTCCAAAATAAAATTTAAAATGAATAAATAAATAAATAAATAAATAAATTTAATTGATAGACATGACATGAATTTTTTCACTGTGTGTCAATCAAAAAACAAGAAAAAGGTAAAAAAAGAATAAATAAAAATAAATAATAAAAAAAAATTTAAAATATTTAAAGTGTATATTGATGCGGCATTCAAGGTCATGTTTCAAAATTTATTTATGTTTTATTTATTTATTTATTTATTTATTTATTTATTTATTTAAAAAATACTATAATTCAACCTTGCATCAATCAATATTCAATTACATTGTGGGTACTTATTGAGTCAAGATTATTTATTTATTTATTTATTTATTTATTTATTTATTTATTTTCAGACGAAACACTTTAAGAAAATAAAATATAATGTAGATACATTTATATATACTAGCACATGTATACATGTAGGTAATAGGGGAATGCCCCCTGGCTTGCAGACGGTACACTTTCTTACCTCTAACCATAGAGAGTAATCAAGGGAGATAAAATTGTTAAACTCCCGTATTGCGAGAAGAAATTGATTGTCATCAAGAAATCCGAAAAATGTGTAAATAACAGTATCTTATCGCTAAATTGAAAATTAAATCTCAAACTGTTGTTTATTCGGCATACAATTCAAAAGTTTCATCGAAAAACTTTACTTCATTATGTCCCAATATAGGTTTGAAAACGGGTGTCTTTTCGCCCCTCAGACACTTGTCAAAAAGTAATCCCAAATTTCCATACGGCGGAAGGATACAAAATTTGTAAAGCCGAAACACAATTTGTGGAAATTGCCGACTTGGCGTTCCGAGTGCTTAATTTTTTTTATACATAACCGCTTTGATATATGAATGCAATGTTGGTTCATTGCTTGGAAAAATAAAGTTCACTTTAAATTCTTAAATACCCAATGGTTATAGGCCTAAATTAAGTGTGATAGTTGAGGATTTCAATTGCGTTGGCTATTTCCATCCTCGCACTTTCAATTGGTAGAACCTACAACTGTTGGTGTTCATATGGATGCTACAAACATGAATAATATATATTATACACTTTGCCTTTTTAAAAACCAACAGACTCAAACATACTGACCAAAATCATAATCCAAAAAGCAAAGGAAACACGCTGAAAAATGTCAAATAAAGTAAAACATGCGAATCAGTTCCACCAAGGAAATTACATCTGAATTAAGACAGATGATGTTTACTCTCCTGGAGCACCCGACCTCACTTAAGAACACCAACAAGGAGTGGGTTTCTACTGAAAAATATAAGGATGCTATTTATAGTTTAAAACTATTTTGTAGTTGTCAGTAGCTATGCCATTGACCGAGTGCAGATATTGGCTCCAACGATTCTAAAACTCCCAAGGACATGCAAGGGTACTTGATTTAATGACAAAATGATAATGGGTTAATTCTAGTGCTTTTAGATGATTGATCATCCCACTTACTCAATACATTCAGTGATTCGTAAATGAGCATATTTAAAAACTGAGTTAAATTTGCAAAAGAAATTTTCCAAGTTTCCATGTCCCAGTTTTATAATCATCCCTTAACTAAGATTTTCCTTAATTGGCAAAATTTCAAATCATTAAAATTTTGTTAATTTAAAAAATAAATAAATTAGGGAAAATCTTAATAAGAAATGATTGTTTGGGCCAATTGATCTAGTAGGTTAGTATAAAGTATCTAACTAAAGATGAAAAATGAAAGCTTTACCTGTAAATACCTTGACATTTCAGATATTGATGTCCTTATAGTATATTCCTTCATCATACATTTGACATACATCCCTATAACAATATATATATAAATATATACACACACAATACAGCCAAACAAAGCATCCCAGACCAAATCTGTAAATGACTACATGTACTTCTATATCCGAACCAGAGATCTGCTTCTTTCCCATACAGTCATTCTCTCTTCAGAACTAAATCCCAATAACTACTTCTATAATCCAACCTCAGACGTGCTGCTGAATTTTAAGATTTCCACTGTCCCATACAATCTCATAACAATTGTATCATCTTTGAAATTCGCTTTGCAGAACTTAGTTCCTTAATTTATCATAATGATTAATTTGACACAATTCCTCAAAGTATGTATATATAAATGTTAATTGTTTCACACGAATCAATGTATTAAGTGTATAGTAGAGATGTTGTAACAAGGCCAAAACAACATGTGGCTTAGATAATCAATGTGGTTTATGGCTAAATGTCAAACACTTAATCCAGCTTCTGTAATATTACTTAATCAACTAACAGGGTAATTAACACATGAAACGAAAACAAATAGATGAAGATTTCTTGGGATAAGGAACCAAAGATAAAGAAGAACCTCGTATATTACCGCGTTTCTCTTTAATCCTGAGGCGAACCTCTTGGATCAGACAGAAAGGTCTAAAATATCTCAAAGGAAGCCCAGGGGGCTGCCCATACATACTTTACATTCAAGTTGTTGGGGGTTTCTCCCGATCCTCTTTAATTATTAGAAGCCGCATTTAACATGGTTCCATGAACCAGGCTACCCCGATGTGTCATAACTAGCAATGAGTTATGTTTGTGTCAACTTTTTTTTAAAATTACATTTTCAAAATAGCACAAAACCACTTCACAGGTCTATTTCAACTTTGCACATGCGGGGATTCAGCTGAAAGGCTTTTAGTTGCTAACTCATCTAGAGGGCATTTGGAGAGGTTGTCGCCTCAGCGGTCCATTATTGTGAAATGGCAAGTCAGCAACACCGATTACATGTTCCGTGACGAGATTATAAGCTCTGGATCTAAAATTGACGCGCTACCGATTCCGCTCCATTTAGGATAGTGTGAACATTTGGTTATTAATTCTGACAATTCTGAACTAAATAGGTTCTGAACTTTGTCCAATGGGTCAGAAACATTTCAATAGCTTAGCATCTCAGGTTTGATTGGAATATTCATCTAGTCGGTCACTATGAAATTAACAATACACCAAAAAGTGTAAGTAAATAGATACCTAATATTCTTGCAAGTTTTATGTAAATTAAATAAATCAAAAATTAAAAACCGAGGTTTTTCACACTAGTCATGATGGCGAACATCAAATGGAAGCTTTGTTGTCTATCTGACATGGATGTTAAACTGTATTTATAATTATATACACATGTGTTACAGATCATAATTGTCATGTTTGGTTATATTTACATTGTGCATACTTCTCAACAAACCAGTCCGGTAGTATTTTACTATTGCAAGTGTAACATCGTCTTCCTTGATAAATGTTCACGTGTTGAACTTGATTCGCCAGTTTTCAAAGTTTTTACTTTGGCAATTGCTTTAGAACTGTGATTAGGACTTTTTTATTGCAGCACATTAAATCAACCATTCTCATGATTCTACGCCTTGTACATCGCAATAATATGCTCTATAATATTATAGGTGTTTTAGATTACAATTTATTTTATTCTAAAGGGTGAAAACCGTTTGCGCCATTTTAAATATCGTCCTTTTCCGCCACATCATTTCCGCCACAAACTTTTTAAAAACCCTCAGTCCTTTTGCGCAAAAATGGTATCCAACTGTCTCACGTTATATTGAGAGTGCGATTGAGATATGAACAATAATTTTGGCTTACCTCCTTCTTTATCTGGGCTGGGGATATAAAGATAAAATCCGCAAATAATTTAAGTTCACTTCACATAACAATTAAATATTTCGATACATACTGTGAATATACAATCCACGATCATAAACACGTAGTCTCGGCGACTGATTTCACCATTTAAATATTTGTGATATTTTACGACAGAAAAATCTCTTTCTAGGATTTATGACGCTGTATTTGTACTTCTTAGCTAAATGTGTGTTGTAGTCTGAAGTTGTCAACTCTTATAATGTGAATAACCTTACAGGTAGGCTGGCGCAAAAAACCTCCAGATTCTGGCGGAATTAAAACACCAGCAATTTAAATAAGTGGCGGAAATGATACCAACTGGCGCAAAAGGACGCTTCCCATTCTAAACTAATATCAACACATTCTTGTAGTCGTGGTTAACTGTATCAAGAGAGAGATAGACCTATATATAATTGTGTGTCCAGCTGTTCAATAAATCACCTTACTGAAGTTATGAGAAAGTATTATAAAAATAATATGAACACCTATATAGTATCAATGATATTTTCAAATAAAGCTTCGAATGAGTTTTACTACATGTAATTAGATTTGTTAATGTGCCATGTATCTGATATCTCTGCATCCGCGTGTCTATGTTTTTGTTTAAGCTATTTTGTCTTAAAAATATACCCATATCTAATTAGTATAATGCTGGAATATATATAATGTACAGGTATCAACATTGCATTAGCTGGAAGTCCCTTTCTTGATCGTTAAAAGACGTATGACGTCATCATTTGACTGAAAGAAAAAACCGTTTTCAGTTTTGGAAATAGATGTAAGTATGAGAGAGAGAGAGAGAGAGGAGAGAGAGAGAGAGAGAGAGACGAATAAGGTGGATGCTCAGTTAAATTAAAGCCACAATCGTTATTGGCTACCACGGCAATGACAGACTTGTGAACTGATGGATCAACACAACTTTAGTGAATTTTTTGCGGCACTTGAATTTAATATTTCCCGTACTGCCACAGTGATGCACGCGCCGTTTACTGTTTGTTCGTTTTGGAGATATTCTACTTTTACCATCGGCATCCTAGAAAACCGAGGCCATAACCTGTTAAGCTGAAGGAACAGTCCGGTGATATTTCCATAGCTTAAATTGTTGTTTGGCCTCTTTGGTGAAATCATGCACCCACGTTGCATCGATAGTAAATAGATATTACACCTGTGTTAATTTTACACCTCTTAAAGGTTAAGATTGGCACGCGATCCCCAAAATGCGACTTGTGTGCTGCTGACCAACTGTCAGAAGTCTTGGTAACCAACAGACTGAAAGCTGTCTCATTTCAAGATCCTCCGATAAAATGGAATATCCGTCTTCCTGTGAAATGAAATTGTACTGGTTATTTAACCATTGAACTGTCTAGAAATGGCGTTTACAGTGCTAAAACTTTCATTGCTGTGCAAGGCAAACTAGTCATAACGCCCGCAACTGTCTAGAAATGGCGTTTATAGTGCTATAACTTCCATTGCCGTGCAAAGCAAACCGAATAACGCGCGCTAGTGCGTTATGACTAGTTTGCTTTGCACAGCAATGGAAGTTATAGCACTATAAACGCCATTTCTAGACAGGTCAATGGTTATATTTACAATTCGCATATTTTGAAAATCTTTTTTTTTGTTTTTGAATCCTGAAATAAATTTAAAACTTTGTCCTGTACGACATGCAATTTCAATTCCTGGAACAGCCTATCAATGGCCTCACGGGCATAGGTGTCAGCAAGAAATGAGTGACGTCACATTAGCAAATGTAATTATAGTCTTATAACTAAAACAGAGTTTAATACAATCAAACACCATATCTAATAATAATATTAAAACTTTTACATGCACACGTTGGATTTTGGCTGCATGGCCTCATTCGGCCACCGTACATTGTACTTAGCAAACACCACCATTGTACTATTTTTAGAAACAGGTTATTCCAGAGGTTGTCTGGTTTTCTGAAGGCTAAAAACAATATCGATGGGGATTTTCTAGTATAAAAATAGATACTATTGCGATCTACATTGGCCGTCGTAGATCACTACACTATGATATATGGGCGACTACAGGTCAAGGATATCATTATGTGTCATACAATGGTATCTGCTCTACATATTTCCGTTTATCATTGCAGGGGCTCACAAAACGTCACTAAAATACTTATCCATGTCCAAACCAAAATCCCAAAGCAAAGTAAAACCTTTGAAGCTGACGAATTAGGTTAAACACTTGAGCTTCCACCACGGAAGTGAGACCGGGTGCTCCGGAAGGGCAAGGGTCTCCTATTTAGTTAACTACACCACATTTAAATAAAAATAAAATCATCCTAGCGACTTTTTTAATGCCCCTCTCGTTTTCAGTGTGGTGTGCATTATATTATTTGTTTGATGGTTTCATATCGACTGTTTTTAAGAAATGGGTTAATGAGGATTATTGTGTTTTGAATTCATTAATAACAATAGCTATTAATCATTTTCATTTCTAAAAGCATCAATAATTTTGAGCCTTGAATGCAAAAAATAAATTTTTATTTTGTCTTCAAGTGAAGATGTCAGTATCTATAGTGACAAAATACTGTCAGTTTACCTCACAGTGTTATAGTGCTGGGTGATAACGGACTAGTGCTATAGAGTTTGGTTACACCGGTGATATAGTACTTAGTGTTATTGTGCCGTAGTGCTACTTGACAATTGTATGATACTACAGTACTGATAACCAGCAATGACAGTGTCATAGTGCTGGCTGACAACGGTATGGTAAAAAAGTGCTAGCTGACAATGGTATTGTGACACAGTACTGTATGTATAGTGTCATAGTGCTGGCGGACAACGGTATGGTGACACAGTGCTAATTGACAAGTGTATGGTGCCACAGTACTGTCCGACAGTTCTACATGTATAGTGTCATAGTGCTGGCGGACAACGGTATGGTGACACAGTGCTGATTGACAAGTGTATGGTACCACAGTACTGTCCGACAGTTCTACTTGTATAGTGTCATAGTGCTGGCGGACAACGGTATGGTGACACAGTGCTGATTGACAAGTGTATGGTGCCACAGTACTCTCCGACAGTTCTACATGTATAGTGTCATAGTGCTGGCGGACAACGGTATGGTGACATAGTGCTGATTGACAAGTGTATGGTGCCACAGTACTGTCCGACTATTCTACATGTATAGTGTCATAGTGCTGGCGGACAACGGTATGGTGACACAGTGCTGATTGACAAGTGTATGGTACCACAGTACTGTCCGACAGTTCTACATGTATAGTGTCATAGTGCTGGCGGACAACGGTATGGTGACACAGTGCTGATTGACAAGTGTATGGTGCCACAGTACTGTCCGACAGTTCTACATGTATAGTGTCATAGTGCTGGCATTGAACGATATGGTGACTATTTACTTTGCATAGTATAGTGACACAGTGCGGATTGGCTACTTTGAAGACATAGTGCTTATTGAATACTTGGCATTAGTATGGTGACATAGTGCTGTCTGTCAATGGTATGGTGACACAGTGCTGTCTGTCAATGGTATAGTGACACATGATTTTGTCAATGGTATGGTGACACAGTACTGAATGTCAATGGTATGGTGATACAGTGCTGAATGTCAATGTTGTGGTGACACAATGCTATATGTCAATGGTTTGGTGACACAATACTGAATGTCAATGGTATTGTAACACAGTCAATGGTATGGTGACACAATGCTATTTGTCAATGGTATGGTGACACAGTGCTGAATGTCAATGGTATGGTGACACAGTGCTGAATGTCAATGGTATGGTGACACAATGCTATTTGTCATTGGTATGGTGACACGATGCTGAATGTCAATGGTATGGTGACACTGTGCTGAAAGTCATGGGTATGATGACACGACGCTATTTGTCAATGGTATGGTGACACAATGATTGTTTCAATGGTATGGTGATACTGTGCTGAATGTCAATGGTATGGTGACACAATGCTATTTGTCAATGGTATGGTGACACAGTGCTGAATGTCAATGGTATGGTGACACAATGCTATTTGTCAATGGTATGGTGACACGATGCTGAATGTCAATGGTATGGTGACACTGTGTTTAAAGTCATGGGTATGGTGACACGACGCTGTTTGTCAATAATATGGTGACACTGTGCTAAATGTCAATGGTATGGTGACACTGTGCTGAAAGTCATGGGTATGGTGACACAATGCTTTTTTCAATGGACTGGTGACACAGTGCTGAATGTCAATGGTATGGTGACACAGTGCTGAATGTCAATGGTATTGTGACAAAGTGCTGACTGTCAATGGTATGGTGACACAATGTTGAATGTCAATAGCATGGTGACACAATGCTATTTGTCAAAGGTATGGTGACATAGTGCTATCTGTTAATGGTATAGCGACACAGTACTGACTGTCAATGGTTTTTACAAACAGTGCCGGATCCAATTGGTGAGTTTGATTGTCTGTGGTTTCAGTCTTGTTTTTGATCTATTTACAAGACTATATGATGCTTCAAGGAAAAGAAACAAGTTATATAATAGTTAGACGACTAGGCTCCATTTTCTACCAGTCTGTTTTTTATTGTAACATTATAAGTTTTTTTAAATATTTTATTAGTTAATTCCAAAATTATAAAATGACAATTTCACAGCATTTCCCGCTAATAAATCGATATTTCCCTTCTCTGGTCCTCACTAGTTGCATGTCGATTTCTAAAAATATCTAGAAGGTTGTATGAAGAATAGCATCTGTAGTAGAAGCGGCTGTTCTAACAGAAGAAGTGAAAATCCCAGTAATCTAAAAATAACTATTTCTGAAAAAACCAGCAATCGGGGCGATATAAAAGCAGAAAATTTATCGCCCATCAGTTTGGAGAGATGAGAGGACAATTGAAGTCAATGAAGACTAAAGATAACATTAATTTGAAGAACGTCGGCAAGGTAAGTAAAAATTTGACATATTTATCACAAACTTTAAAATTTAATATGTATTAAACGTCACATTTCAAATTGGCATAGCGTCATCACAACATTATCGATTATTAATAAATTATGAAATATGGAACTTGTCAAGGATGCGGACTGGTGTTTTAACTAAATTACTTTGATAATTTTCTTTTAAAGATCCTGAATTATCCCAAATTTTAATATCATATCAGTACATGTTTTAATATTTTTCAGTTTTGAAAACTTGATTCATTTAACGGAATAGTAATAATTTATATGGAAGGGTTTAGCCCAACTGGTTACAACCAGAAGCGTGCTAGAACCGATGACTGGGACCGATAGTTATATATGTAAAGTCAAACAGCATTGACCTGTTCGTTTGACCGCTCATTAATAATAATAATAATAATGATAATAATAATAATGTTATTGCTCAAACACAGTACAGGTTATGGCAAATGACAAATAGACATACAACAGTAACATACATACAAATACAGATGCATAAAAAGAAATGTAATAAATTTCATATACTTGAAATTGTGAGTTTTTAAGCTGTAACATCCCTGGGTTCAATCAAAGCAGTCATGTTAAAAGAGACTTTCTTATATCATAACAGTGAGTGAGTGAGTAATGGTGTTTAACGTCTCAGTCAAGAATATTTCACTTATATCGAGACGTCGCCAGCTATAGGCGAAGGTGCAGAAATTTTGCTTGTGCGTTGCGCTGATGGCATTTTACATCAGGGTTCTTTATCGTGCCAAGCCTACCAAGACACGGGACCTCGTTTATTTTAAGTTCCCATCCGTAAGAACCGTGACTTCCACTTACGGAGCGAGCACTCTACCAACTGAGCTACCGCAGTGGTTTTATATCATATCAGGTACTAATATATTGCACAATATTGTGAAGCAAATCAAAATTATTATTATTAAGAACAAGTTTTAATTTAGTGAAATCTGAGCATTTGTCAAAGTATAAATATTTCTTTTTCATCTTTGAGAATAAGTTTTGTGAATATTCATGAATATGATGATCCATCCAGTACGTGGGTAGCGTTAGGATATGCATGTTTCTCGTGATGTATACGAAATGAACATGTAGATAATTGAACCGGTCCAAAATGAATATTTAAATCAAAGGTCATGCGGACATGTCAATGTTGTTTGCCTATACCAGAACATATACATTTCTAACCTCACGCCATTCGTATGTAAATGAGATATGTCCAGCAGACGACAGTTATATATGACGGCATGACACAGAACGTTTTGTCCAGTTGATTGTGCTGCACTGTTTTGTTTAAAAATAAAAGCAGTTTGCCAATTCAGCAAGTTTAACCGGTCAAAATAATGTGACATGCTACCATGTGAATGGTACTGTTAGATTAATATCTCCTTCGTCTTTACTGGTTTTATTTATGGCTCATTTCTTTAATACATTTCATCTACAGCTAGTTGCCAAGAACTTGGACTTTGTACTTCGCAACCTCTTATGTTTTTTCTGGTGCTATATTTCACCATAATGGGCGACACTTATATTAACGTTTTTAGTTGTACATGGCGTTTTAATACGGAGCCCGTAAGGTGACATGTGATAAAATTTATTTCGTTATTTGCAAATACCCGTTGCATTTCCTATTTTTGCAAAGGTTATTTTGTATTTTCGAATTAGTTTTTTTTTCGAAAATGCATAATTACTATTGTGAAATTACGCAATACCTATTGCGAATACTTTGTACGGAATAGTTTCGCACATTCGAAATACTTATTACAAATTCGAAATATTCGAAATACCTATTCAAAAATTCGAAATACTGTATCGAAATTACAAAGTAACTTTTCTTATTTTACACATTTCACCTTGCGAGCTAAAAAAAAACCAACCAAACTTGCAAATATAGGAAATACTTTTTCGAAAAATACAAAGTAGATATTGCTAATTTACGAAATCAATTTTGCAAATTATAAACGGATTAAGTATTTCCCAATTACTAAATAACTATTGCTAATACGGGTTTGTATTTCGAAATATTTATTGAAATGTTTACGAATATACGAGAAGTATTTCCTAATTACTAAATAACTGTTTAATATTACACAAATTACCACATGGGCTCTGTATATTAAATTATAGTGGATAACAAAAACATAAGAATTCTAAAACTTTAAGGGTTGTCATCTCACATTTTGGACTTCAAAATTATTCGTACTGTCATGTGCTGCTTTTGAATTTCTATTAAACTAATGCATTTAAAAACAGCCATGTGCTACTTTTGAATTATATTATTTCACAAACATTCAAAAGTAGCACATGACAGTACTTCATCATTTTTTTGTTGGATCAAGAAAGATGATGGAACCCTTTTAACTTCAGACGGCGTCGTGGGCGCCGCGACACGGAGCCCGTTATTAGGTGACTTGTGCGAAAATGTTATATTCGCAACAATTGTTTTGTGTTTTCGTTATACTATTTCGTTTATTGGCAAAGACTTTTTTTGTTTCGAAAAAATATTGTGTAATCAAATTCTATGAAGTTGCGAAAGCGAAAGTGAATCAAGGTATGGAAAATCTCACTCACTGATGTGTAGCGAAAGGGAAAGCGAAAGGGAAAGATGGAAATTCACATTCACAAATGTGAAGCGAAAGCGAAAGATGGAGAATCACATTCACAGATGTGAAGCGAAAGCGAAAGATGGAGAATCACATTTACAGATGTGAAGCGAAAGCGAAAGATTGAGAATCACATTTACAGGTGTGAAGCGAAAGCGAAAGATGGAGAATCACATTCACAGATGTGAAGCGAAAGCGAAAGATGGAGAATCACATTCACAGATGTGAAGCGAAAGCGAAAGATGGAGAATCACATTCACAGATGTGAAGCGAAAGCGAAAGATGGAGAATCACATTCACAGATGTGAAGCGAAAGCGAAAGATGGAGAATCACATTTACAGATGTGAAGCGAAAGCGAAAGATGGAGAATCACATTTACAGGTGTGAAGCGAAAGCGAAAGATTGAGAATCACATTCACAGATGTGAAGCGAAAGCGAAAGATGGAGAATCACATTTACAGATGTGAAGCGAAAGCGAAAGATGGAGAATCACATTCACAGATGTGAAGCGAAAGCGAAAGATGGAGAATCACATTTACAGATGTGAAGCGAAAGCGAAAGATGGAGAATCACATTCACAGATGTGGAGCGAAAGCGAAAGATTGAGAATCACATTGACAGATGTGAAGCGAAAGCGAAAGATTGAGAATCACATTTACAGATGTGAAGCGAAAGCGAAAGATTGAGAATCACATTCACAGATGTGAAGCGAAAGCGAAAGATGGAGAATCACATTTACAGGTGTGAAGCGAAAGCGAAAGATGGAGAATCACATTAGCAGATGTAAAGCAAAAGCGAAAGATGGAGAATCACATTTACAGGTGTGAAGCGAAAGCGAAAGATTGAGAATCACATTCACAGATGTGAAGCGAAAGCGAAAGATGGAGAATCACATTTACAGATGTGAAGCGAAAGCGAAAGATGGAGAATCACATTCACAGATGTGAAGCGAAAGCGAAAGATGGAGAATCACATTAGCAGATGTAAAGCAAAAGCGAAAGATGGAGAATCACATTTACAGGTGTGAAGCGAAAGCGAAAGATTGAGAATCACATTCACAGATGTGAAGCGAAAGCGAAAGATGGAGAATCACATTTACAGATGTGAAGCGAAAGCGAAAGATGGAGAATCACATTCACAGATGTGAAGCGAAAGCGAAAGATGGAGAATCACATTTACAGATGTGAAGCGAAAGCGAAAGATGGAGAATCACATTCACAGATGTGAAGCGAAAGCGAAAGATGGAGAATCACATTTACAGATGTGAAGCGAAAGCGAAAGATGGAGAATCACATTCACAGATGTGGAGCGAAAGCGAAAGATTGAGAATCACATTGACAGATGT
Source organism: Anadara kagoshimensis (assembly GCA_021292105.1). Lineage (NCBI taxonomy): Eukaryota > Metazoa > Mollusca > Bivalvia > Arcoida > Arcidae > Anadara > Anadara kagoshimensis. Next base: position 69,128,485 of record CM037865.1, on the reverse strand, counting down.
GAAGCGAAAGCGAAAGATTGAGAATCACATTTACAGATGTGAAGCGAAAGCGAAAGATTGAGAATCACATTCACAGATGTGAAGCGAAAGCGAAAGATGGAGAATCACATTTACAGGTGTGAAGCGAAAGCGAAAGATGGAGAATCACATTCACAGATGTGAAGCGAAAGCGAAAGATGGAGAATCACATTTACAGATGTGAAGCGAAAGCGAAAGATGGAGAATCACATTCACAGATGTGAAGCGAAAGCGAAAGATGGAGAATCACATTTACAGATGTGAAGCGAAAGCGAAAGATGGAGAATCACATTCACAGATGTGGAGCGAAAGCGAAAGATGGAGAATCACATTTACAGGTGTGGAGCGAAAGCGAAAGATTGAGAATCACATTCACAGATGTGAAGCGAAAGCGAAAGATGGAGAATCACATTTACAGGTGTGAAGCGAAAGCGAAAGATGGAGAATCACATTTACAGATGTGAAGCGAAAGCGAAAGATGGAGAATCACATTTACAGGTGTGAAGCGAAAGCGAAAGATGGAGAGAATCACATAAGAATGTTCATGACTGTAATGTGGGTTATGAAACCAGCTTGAGTATGGAGCCCGTTAGGTGACATATTAAAAGATATTTCGTAATTTCAAATAAGCATTTAGAATATTTGATTCGCAAAACTTATTACCAGTTTTCGAAATAGTATTTCGTATATGCACACTAATTATTCATAACGTACATAGCGTTTCCATGGCTACCATAACTAGGTCAAAGTGACAATCTTCTTCTCCGAAGCCGACGATTGGAGAAAAAATCTGATGTGATATTAGGTTTCTCTAGTTTCTATAAACCTATAGTTTGTCTGTTTCGTAAAATTCGGACAAAAAATAGGTTACGCGTGTTTTAATTTTGAAAAAAAATTGTAAAAAAGCTTCAAATTTTTATAACTTGACGAGATGAGATAATGGCATGGGTTTTTCATATTTTTGTAATAGCCTTCAAAATGGGTTAAGGTCAATTGTTAAGGTCATGATCTAATTTTTGACCTTTCTGATTTTACATGTATTTATTATCTGGAAAACTATAAACTTTTTGTTTAAGCATGTAGATTGAGATATTGTTTGTATTGATGTAACATTCATTTTGATATATAGATTAAGGTCATCAGTTTAAAGGTCAAAGTCAACGCGAAAGAAAACGGAAATGGTTAATTATCTTGAAAGCTATTAACTATTTAATAGACTTTATATTAGAATGTTGTTGGTATTGATATAATGGCAATTTTGATGTATAAAAAGGTAATGGGTTCGAAGGTCAAGGCATGTATGTTAAAATAATGTAGGTATTGATACAACGACCATTTTGATATCTAGGAAAAGGTCATAGGTTCAAAGGTCAACGTCAGAGATGCAAAACAATAACTAAATGGTAAATTATCTCGAAAAATATAAACTTTTTGTATATTCAGGTTATTTGAATGTTGTTGGTATTGATACAACGATCATTTTGATATAAAGATGAAGGTCATGAGTTTAAAGGTAACGGTCACAGATGACAAAGAAAATTATCTTGTAAACTTTTTATTTTTTGTATAGGCATGTATATAAGAATGTTGTAGGTATTGATACAACGTAGAAAAGGTAATAGGTCCAAAAGTCAAGGTCACAAATGCAAATCAATACCGAAGTGGTTAATTATCTCAAAAACTTTGTATACACAGGCATGTATATTAGAATATTGCTAATATTGATACAATGATTATTTTGATTAATAGATGAAGGTAATCTGTTCAAAGGTCAATGCGAAGAAAACTGAAATGGTTAAATATCGGGAAAAGAATAAACGTTTTGTATAAGCCTGTATTTTAGAGTATTATAAGGCTTTATACAATAATCACTTTGATGTATAGATGAAGGTCATGGATTCAAAGGTCAAGGTCACATACGGAAAAGAATATTTAAATGGTCAATTATATGAAAAAGCCTAAAATCATTACCATATGGAAAGATTTTGACATTGGGGTTACACTATTTATGTTCTTTTGAAATGTATCAGCTAGCAATTACTTATCAGGTGAGCGTTTAAGGCCTAATGGGCCTATCGTTGATGAAACTTTAGGCTATGAACTTAGAAAATTTCTTTAAATAAAGGATGAACTAGCATACTAGTGTTTTTAACTTATTTCTAAACGATTGCAGATATGGTCTAAAATTGGTTTGCAAATCTAGCATTACTAATTACATATTAAATCTTGTTTCGTATCGGTTCATTGATGAAATTTGGAGCTTTGGACTTGCAGAATTTTTTCAAAATAAGTTTTTTCAACTAGCAGTAATACAGAAGATTGTGATGTTTTTTTGCAATGGGATATGGATCACAAAAATAAAAATTAACTTGATAACAAATTTCACTAATTTTTAAATTTCAATAAAACTTGTGCATTATATCCAGTATATAATCATTCACAATAATAATTACAAACAATAATTCCTGAATTTTCAATATTGTTCTGAATCATGTATTATTTATTTTTTTTATTCTTGTAGTTGATTGGCTAACAAGGATCCGGAATCAGTTTGGCCATAATGAGAGAAATATATGATTCTAAATTAACAACTGCCCAAGCACCAGGTTCTTTAGGTGATCAAAGCAACGACAACGGCATAAAAATGGACAAAACTAGAAACCCAACAGGGAGTCAAAACGTTATAAAGAAACAGAGCACTAGTGGCGATACCTTGGCTGATGGGAATGATACACGTGGTGCCAACGACGATAAAAGAGGGTTTGAATCGAATAATAGATGTTGTGACACGGATGATTACAATGGATGTACCACTCAGCCTGTAAAGTCCAATGGAGCAGCATGGCAGCCTGGCTATAGTACAGATGAATGCAGTGGTTTTATGGCACATGCAAAAACATCAAAGGTCACCGATTCAAGGTCACCGGACAGGACATCAGATATTATTTGCAACGTTTGTGAAGACAAAGGAGAAAAGATTCCAGCATTCCGATTTTGCTGGGAATGTGAGGAAAACCTTTGTGAAGTTTGTATCCAGGAACACAAGAGAAGAAAGGCAACAAGTAAACATGCTTTAAGTGAAGTGCGACCAAAGAGCCAGTCTGGAAATAAAGTGATATGCGACGTGTGTCAGAATGATGGTAAAGATAGCGTGGCAGTAATGATGTGCGGGGTGTGTGAGGAAAAGCTGTGTAAACCGTGCACCGAACAGCACAGAAAACGTAAAGCAACACAAGCCCATAAATTAACCGACCTATCCAAGATAAATACCACACCACCAAAACCAATGTGCGATGTTTGTCTTGAAGAAAATGAAAACCGTGCTGCTGTCCTGTTCTGTGATGTTTGTGATGAGCACTTGTGCCAGTCATGTGTAGATAAGCATAGAAAGAGAAAAGCTACAGCAAGCCATTCTTTGACGTCGTCAGATTCGCTTCCCGCGGGTAATGATGATAATGGAAATGTACCGTATTGTAGCCCGTGTGGAAGTGTAAAGAAAACCAGATCTGCAGCTATATATTGTCCCGATTGTGACCAATTCTTTTGTGCTTTTTGCTCCAATCAACACAGGATTTCCAAAATCTCCAGCAGCCATGCTGTTATTTCAGCCGAACAAATTAGGGAGCATACCCAAAGCCTGGAATGCGAATGTTGTAAGCTGATGCAGAAATCCAAGACAGCAACACAGTATTGCCTAGATTGCGAATCAAAATTATGTGAAAAATGTTCAAATCAGCATAGCTCCTTTCCCAACACCAAAAACCATGACGTAGTCCCCTGTTTTGAAATGGTTACCAAAAGGATGGCAGAACGAGGGCGATGTCACGTTTGTCAACAAAACGATAACCTTACCATTGGCGAGTCTGTGTGCAAAGAGTGTAAATTGATTCTATGCAAGACATGCGAGTCATTGCACAAGGTGGCAAAAAACACAAAATCGCATACATTGGTATCCATAGACGAGATGGCTGAAGAAACGGATTCTGGGTTACCTGCTGATAATACCGAATCAAATCCCAAACCCTGCGACAAACGTCCAAGCATGCCAAAGGTTTTGGATGTGTCGACAAGCAGTATAACAGTAACTTGGAATAAACCAGCTACAACATCGGGAGAAATAATAAATTACGATATTAGATTCAAAGAGGAGGGGGAAACAAAATGGAGGATGAAATCTACAGAAAAAGAACAGGAAACGGAAACAATAGGTGACCTTAAATGTGACACACCATACCAGTTCAAGGTCAGAGCAATATATGCAGATGAAGATGGACCAGACAGCCCCGTGAGTGAAGTCATACGTACCAACATTTCCTTAGCCAGGAAGGTCATAGGTCGGTCAGTAGCCGTGTCCACACAACAGAAACCTAACGAACCAAAGATTTATAAAATTCCGATACGGGAGAAAATAAACTGCAGGAACAACTTGGCTAAGACAAGAAAGTGTGTCTTTGGTAAGTTTTGTTTTAGGAAATAATTACATGTACTGTAGAACTTCAATAACTCGGAAGTATTTTCAGAACTCATAAGAGAATCGAAGTATAAAAAACGGAAGTTCCGTGTGGGTAAAGATAAATAGACAGAAAGTCCTTACCCTTCTGGAGCATCCGGTCTAACTTCTTTGGTGGAAGTTCACATGTTTAACTTATTTTGCCGGCTTTCAAAGTTTTTACTTTTATTTTGTGATTGTAGTTTGGGCATGGATTGGTATGATTATATTTTAACTCGATCTATTGGGTTATTAATATGCATGCTACTGATATTTCGGGAGTTTTAAATAGTAACGTTTCTACAACTCTGTATCGAACGGAGTCTAAAGTCTAGTTTTTGCATTGCCTTGATTACATAGTGACCAACTAGATGAATATCTCCAACAAAACCTGATATGGTAAGCTTTCATACGTATAAACAGCATAGCTCTAATTTAACACTTTTCAGAACCTTTTTTTTTATTTTTTGTTTTTAAAAATTAAAATATTTATTTTAAAATACAATATGTGTATTTTAGGAGAAGGGAAGCGAGGAAGTATGGAGAAAACTATAATGGTGATTGGAGCCACTGGTGCTGGTAAGAGTACCCTGATAGATGGAATGATAAACTACATTTTGGATGTATCCTGGGAAGATGACTTCAGGTTTACTACAATTGATTTGATGGAAGATGAGAAAAACAAAGACCAGGTTTGTAACCTTATGTTATATATACACACAGGTGTATTTACCAGGCCCCAGCTTTACATTCATTCCGTTATACTACACAACTTTCTGCTATATTATGCAGGTGTATTTACCAGGCCTCTGTTTTACATTCATTCCGTTATACTACACAGCTTTCTGCTATATTATGCAGGTGTATTTACCAGGCCCCAGTTTTACATTCATTCCGTTAAACTACACAACTTTCTGCTATATTATGCAGGTGTATTTACCAGGCCACAGTTTTACATTCATTCCGTTATACTACACAGCTTTCTGCTATATTATGCAGGTGTATTTACCAGGCCACAGTTTTACATTCATTCCGTTATACTACACAGCTTTCTGCTATATTATGCAGGTGTATTTACCAGGCCTCTGTTTTACATTCATTCCGTTATACTACACAGCTTTCTGCTATATTATGCAGGTGTATTTACCAGGCCTCTGTTTTACATTCATTCCGTTATACTACACAGCTTTCTGCTATATTATGCAGGTGTATTTACCAGGCACTAGTTTCACAATCATTCCGTTATACTACACAACTTTCTGCTATATTATGCAGGTGTATTTAAGAGCATTCTACATTATACCTGATAGTTATTTATGTCACGGGGTTCCATCGTTGGGTATGTCCTAAAGTCTGTTTACAACCAATTAGTCTCTTGGTTTTTGTCCCTTTTCATAAGATTAACGTGTGAATAAAAATCCTAGCTTTTGCATCGTGAAAACAAGCCTATGCCGTAATGTGGCCGGTTGTAACTGGTGTCTAATCTACTGTCTTTACTTCATATTAAAACTTTTTAATATCGCCTTCGATATCGCTATATAATTACAAACTTCGCGTTGTTACACAATTTAGAGCATTTTCATTGGTTGTCGTCTTGCAAAAACACGATGTTATTTTCCAATAACAACGTTTTCTACCGGAACTACTTTGGGTCTGTTTCGGGGATTACCCATCTCTGAACAGCCATTTTAAGATTGTAAACAAACGGGGAGGTCGGGAACGATTTCACACAGAAACATTAAAATACTTCGATTTTTTATAAATTCAAATTTTGAAAAATTAATTCAAACATGTTCTGATTAATTTTCACCGATATTTTTAATAATTTACATTTAAGATTGTATATTTATGAAATATTTTTCAAAATCGACGTTTTATCGTCACCGAGCATTTTACGTGTCTATAGGCTATCCTCGACCGTCCGTGATTCGAGACTCTAATAGAAAACGAGTTAAATTTGCTAACGCAACAAGAATTTGAGAGCTGAAAAATAGACAACTGATTTTTCTGGATAGTTTCATAGTAAATACCTAAATTTTGTCTTTAATGCATGAAATCGTCACTGCAGAGACGATACTCGCGTATAATAACTGAAAACAAAAATGGCCTCGAATCTTAGGACGCTCTCGATTTTAGGACGGTCGACGATACTACTGTAAGTATATATCCAACCCTCAGTGCGGGATGTTTTATTTGAAATTCATCACATACGCATCCTTTTGAAAGCAAAGACATTTTATTTCCCCCAGACAATGTATAAGTCGGGGATAAGGAATGCCAGTGTGCAGATAAGTCAGATGGTTGATTCTGAACTGGATCTTGATGATAATGGTAGGTAGAGTGGTAGGTAGGCCTGTCAATAATAATTTAATAAAATTGATAACATACTATATTCCAGTGTCTAATGTTCACCCTTACCGCTTGTTTACCTTCTCAAAATGTCCCTGATCAGCCCATACAGCTACCAATGGTGACAGAATCCCTCATCTCACACCCATTCCATAGGTGGTGAAACATTGATTCATCCAAGAAAACATTAATTCCATGTCAATAGTTGGTTTCAGGGTTTGTTTAACACACTGTTCATTCAACCAATACAGTTTTTCTCATGTTATGGGTAAAATCAAACTGTAAACACGCCTGTCCTACAAACGTTTGGCCGTCACGTATGACGTTGTACACATTAACGAAGTGTTGTTTGTTTTCATGATTGCGAGACATAATATAATCCCTTTTTGTCAATGAATTTAAATGTAACATAATTTATATGTTGACTGAAAATAACTAGGAAATAAATAAAAAGATATAAATTCAAAAATATTTCAGCTTTTTTATCGGATATTTTATTGTTTCATAAAGATGTCATTTATTGTATTAATACGCAGTAACGTCGATTTTCTGAAAATCAGCTGCTCAGTTCGGAAATGTAGGTCAGCTTAAAAACTTAAATTTCAAGGTTGGTTTGTAATTATAAGAATTGAATTGCACTTTTTACGTTGTTATCGGGGTGTAACAACGTGAAAATTATCACAAATTATGCGTAAAACCGCTGCGCTACGCTACGCGGTTTTACACAATTTGTGATAATTTTCACGTTGTTACACCCCGATAACAACGTAAAAAGTGCAATTCAATTCTTAAGTAAATTATTTTAGCGCCATTTTCCTAACCTTTGCGGCGATACCAAAAACAGGAGTGAGAGGGTTTTTCATATGCTAATCAGTTTCTGTTACGGGTCATTTACACAATCTTCTTCGATTCTACGAAGATAGTCACCCCCAACTACGTGTATACATGTATTAAAATCACAACCAGTTTTCCTAAAACTTTTTTGAGTTAATGTCTCTAAAAATGTACACAGTTGTTGATTTATTTGAGAGAGAGAGAGAGAGAGTACATTGTTTCAAATAATGATTTACACGTGAATTGTTTTAAGTTTGTCAAGGTTAAGTATCACCGTTCTTAAATGAATTTCAGTAAGAATTATGGTACAACGCGAGAGAGAGAGAGAGAGAGAGAGAGAGAGCGTTGTCTCAAATAATGATTTGCACGTGAATTGTGGCAAGAATGCTATTTCGTACAAACATCTTGTAAACAAAAATTTTTAGTACATGACGTACTCCATCATTATAACACCATATGTATATTGATAACTATTAATAAATTTAAACAATTATGAGCAATTTTATAAACAAATTTATGAAAACAATATCCGTCCTTGTCAATCATGTGTAGTGTTGCGTATCAACATATTGTCGATAAGCAAATTAGCTCAGTATTTCCCTGTCCGAAATGGTTTCGACCGAAATGTAGGACTTAGACAAAATAGCCGTTGCTCAAAATTGATCAAAATTTACGGAGTATGGGACAAAACTGAGAAAAATTTAAGGATGGAAATATTAAAAATTAATTACGGCATGAATTGTATAATAAATGTACGATTTTACTTTTACAAAAAAAAGTTTCGTTTAAGAGAATTTTACGAAAAACCGAGAGACTAAAGGATCGTAAATGGACTTAAGTACTGGATTCATTTCAGCATTGTATCTATCTTAATGTTTGTTCTTGCCTCGGTTGGGTGTTTTTGTGGGATCTCTAAGTTATGTATGATTTCTCTAACGAGTATTTATGATTGGATTGTTTTATTACAGACCAAATCACAAACAGAATGGATAACGTCCTATACCATTAATCTTACCCAAGGCAGTCAAATATATTATACCCTCAATATAATTGATACCCCCGGATTTGGGGACACTAGAGGTATTGAAAGGGACCACCAAATTGTCGATCAGATCCGAGAACTATTTAACACATCTGGAGACCAGGGAGTTGCTTCACTAGACGCCGTATGCTTTGTTACACAAGCACCACTAGCTCGTTTGTCAGCGACACAGAGGTATATCATCGACAGCATTCTGTCTATATTCGGATGTGACATCACAGGAAACATATTTGCGCTGATTACATTCGCCGACGGGAAAACACCACCAGTTTTAGAGGCTTTAAAAACGGCAGACGTACCGATAGTAGGCCATTTTGTCTTCAACAATTCCGCGCTCTTCGCACAGAATCAAAATATGTCAGAATCCAGTTTTTCACCAATGTTCTGGAAAATGGGAAAAGAAAGTTTCAAGACTTTCTTCAAACATCTAAACAGAGTAGAGGCGAGAAGCTTACAGCTGACTTCAGAAGTTCTAAATGAAAGGAAACAGTTGGAGACCTTGGTAAAAGGTTTGCGTCCACAGATAGACGAAGGGCTTCATAAATTGGAAACTTTGAGACAGGAAAGCTCCATTCTAAAACAACATCAGGCTGACATAGCAAACAACCGAAATTTTACCTATGAAGTCGACGAGCCGTGCACCAAAAGAATTGAATTAGAACCAGGAGTCCATGTCACCAACTGCTTGACTTGCAACAGGACCTGCCATGATAACTGTGCTTTTGCAGACGATAGGGATAAAGCACGTTGTTCAGCAATGTCATTTTTTGGGAATTGCACGGTTTGTCCGGGAGGCTGTATATGGAGTCAACATGCTAACAACCCGTATAAATATGAGTATTACATTGAGAAAAGGCGTGGCACATATGAAGACTTGAAGAAAAAATATGAGAATGCCTTAGGTGGAGCCTCAAAGCAAAAAAGCACAATCCAGGCTATTAAGGACGAGTTCAATCATCTGAGCAGGAAGGTTGGGAATATGGTTGAACGCATGCGTACCAGTATTAATCGTCTTTCTGAGATTGCACTAAAACCAAACCCTCTGAGTGATGTCCAGTATATTGACTTGCTTATTGAATCAGAAAAGCAGGAAATGAAGCCAGGGTTCCAAGGAAGACTTACAATGCTGACCCAACTGCGTAAAGATGCCGAAATAGTACAAAATCTACCAACAGGGAACTTTAAACCGTTTGGCGATATCGACCTGGATGACATTATGGAAGTAGAGGAAAAACCAAAAGGTATTGTTTCTAAAATTAAAGGATATTTAAAATTTTAATATTCTTTTACCAAAGAAGGAGAGGCAAGGACAATGCATTTTAGTATTTATGCTTTAGACGCTGATTATCAATATGAAAGTAACTGTTGATCTATATTGAATTGTCTTACAAAGCTCTAGGACACAAACAAAGCCTGAAAATACATAGAGAAACAATATTGTCCTGTCGACCTGACCTTTTATTAAATGTTTATTATGGACCAGCACATTAATTTATAGGGAACACAAGTGGTGATAATTTCGTCTGGAACGTGCGTTGTGTATGTATTTTTCAAATCCTAAATCCACCCATGTTTTGGGTGTATCACCCTGTATGAATATTTCTAATTAAAGGTCAAGCGGACATGGCAATATTTTTTGTCGGTATTCAATGTTGTATAATCAGTTTTCATCAGAAAGTTGTAGTATAATCACGTACATTTAAATACGTAGTTATTGCCATATTTATTTAATTCTGTTAAAGTACTCAATTCTTAAAAATGTCAGAAAAAGCGAGACAAAGAACTTCTATCTTTCCAAAAGGAAATTTTAAATATTGCTTTAAGTGTTTAGATTTGTTAATAAAAATACTAGGGCCCAGTTGTTCGAAGCTTGATTAGTTTAATTGATGATTAACAGAAAATTAACGTGAATAAAAATGAAAAAATAGCATTATTGAATCGATACATGTACTTTTATTACAATTTCTTTAGTTTAATAGACTTTTTATTCATTTTCAACATTTAAACATTAAATTTCACAATATATCTGAAATAATGCAAAATTTAAATTTTGACATATCAATTGATGAAACTAATCGGGCTTCGAGCAACTGGTCCCTGATATATTTAATTAAAAAGCATTGAAAAAGCATTGACCTAACTATTTTATAATTTTTATCATAAAACGTTACCAGTCTTTTCTGTACATTATTGAAATTGAACATTTCACAAAATTGAAAGACATGCAAAATCACATCCAGGTATTTAGAGGCATGTAGGATAAATTATCTTGATATGCATATTAAGTTTCCTGACAACTGACAGGTTTTTTTTTATCAGGTATGAGTGTCCCAAAACTTGAACTCATTACATCACATTTGATGTATGTCAATATTTGAGGCACAGAAGGGATTATTTGAACATAGTCAGATTACTGTTTAGTAAAATTACAATTTGCCACATTTCTAAGGAGTTCTAATTTGAGTATATTTTTCCTGTTAGTTAGAACCTTTGAATGAAGTTTTAATTTATACAAGAAAATTGATTTTCAAGAAAACATCTTTATTACTTACATTTAGATCATAAAGTTTAGATATGACTTTCAAATACAGGAAAAAAACTTCAATATTTCAATTGCCTAAACAAAATTTTATATGATGATTATAATATAAACCTATGGCAAATGTAAATTTGTAAAGTTATTTATGGATGGCAGTGTCTATGACTGATAATAATGCTTATATCATGTAAAAATTTAAAAACAAACAAAAAACTTGTTTTTTATTCACATCTTGTGTTATCTTTGGATAACTTGTGTTATCTTGGTGTACTTTGTTGACTGTATAAATACAATGATCTGTATCAAACCATGTGATAGAGCTATTCCTATCCTATGACACAGACAGGCTCGCGTATTTTATTTTATTTTTTATTTTTACAATATTAATTATTGAAAATGATATACATTCATATGCCAATTAATTGTTTTTTCAATGTGTTTTCTTTACTTTGTAAATTGCATCGGACATCTAAAATAGCTAAATGACCGTAGTTATTATATGTACCTTGTATTAAAATTGACCTGAACGGCTAAAGACACTCAAACATTATTTTTCTTGGAAAGTGATCAAGAAGGCTATACTTGGAATCATATTATTATTACAGAGCCGTTTCAAAATTCTTGAAACATTTTGTAATTTGGTGGAATTTTAAAATAATAGATTTAACCACTGAGAGAATTATTCTTTGATTTTATGAGTTACATATTGTTAATTTGAATTATGAATTATATAAGAAAATATTTCATTCAAGCACTAACTCTTCAACTATAAACATAAACACATTATTATTGTATACAGTATTATATATGTTACAATTTGTAGTTTGTTAGCAATGTATAAATGTAGTCTGGTGGAACCTTTATCCTCATATTTAAAACGACAAAAAAATTAAAAAAATTATCATGATTGTAGTTATCGGCATTTCCAGATTTCCATATCTTAAATATGTTATTATATTCACGATTGACTTAATGTTAATTAAAATAATCCTAGATATTGTCAGCTTCAACATGTGTGATGTGACGTTTTATTTATCATTTTGTTTCAATAAAATCATTAATCATTTGTTCTGTTTTGTTATATAGTTAAATGACATCAGGATCCAGTTTTCGAAGCTTGGTTAGTTTAACCAATGATTAACAGAAATTAAAAAAGGTCAATAAAAATCAAAAGTGATAGTATTATAATGATATTATCGAGCGTGAAGGAATTCTATTCACTTTCAGCATATTCAACGTTAATTTTACATCAGATCTGAAATTATGCGACCTATCAATTGATTCAACTAATCAAGATTTAAACGCCTCGGCCCAGTTGTTCGAAGCTTGATTAGTAAAATCAATGTTTAACATAAAATTTAAAACATAAATATAAATCTAAAAATCATTATCGATTCGATAGTTTTATTACAATTTTATTTGGTTTGATGGAATTTTATTCATTTTCAACATTTCAACAAGATGTTCACAATATATATGAAATTATGCAAATTTCACATTTTGACTAATCAATTGATTAATCTATTCAGCCTTCGAACAATTGACTCCTAGCTCCTTATCAATTACAAGTTAGTGAAATCTTTAACTTTATCTGTTTCCGGAGATACTATATTCTATTTGACTGTAACGACATTTGCCTCGGTAGCCATGTGGTCTTAAACACAAACTTCCAGATCGGGCATATTATAAGTGTTGTCAGCTTGTTTGCCAAAGACCCTTGGTTTTATTTCAGGACACTCCGGTTTCATCCACCATTCCAGAACTGAGTGCATAAAATGGCGATTGTCATGACGAGAGATCAAGCACATGCGACTGAGCAGTTTTCAGAATAAGACCGATTAATACAATAATTAGAGGACAATATGTAATTATACATACACAATTGATCGAAAGGGGTTTTACGTCCCAGTCAAGAACATTTCACTTATATCGTGACGTCAACAGCTATAGATGAAGTGGCAGAAAGTTTTACCTTTGCAGTGCAGACGGGGTAATGTGGAGGGATTGTTCTTTAAGGCGTCATGCCTGCCGTAACACGGGGAATGTTCTTTAAGGCGCCATGCCTGCCGTAACACGGGGAATGTTCTTTAAGGCGCCATGCCTGCCGTAACACGGGGAATGTTCTTTAAGGCGCCATGCCTGCCGTAACACGGGGAATGTTCTTTAAGGCGCCATGCCTGCCGTAACACGGGGAATGTTCTTTAAGGCGCCATGCCTGCCGTAACACGGGGAATGTTCTTTAAGGCGCCATGCCTGCCGTAACACGGGGAATGTTCTTTAAGGCGCCATGCCTGCCGTAACACGGGGAATGTTCTTTAAGGCGCCATGCCTGCCGTAACACGGGGAATGTTCTTTAAGGCGCCATGCCTGCCGTAACACGGGGAACGTTTTTAAGGTATCTTCCGAAGGACCCAGTGACTTTTATTTTAAATGCCGAGTAATATCACTAACTATTTTAGTCTTGGTCAGACCTCGACTGGGGTGCGAACTCAAGACCTTCCGCATATAGAACAAGCACTCTACCAATTTAGCTACTGTAGTGATCTATATATACTGATATGACATTTAATGTAGGTTGAGTAGGATTGAAGAGGCAGACACGAAGACATCTTGCCTTAATTTGAAACATAGTCATACGCAAAGGCATTGTAGTATATTTTATTTCAGTCCTTCCCCGGTTGAGACATTTAATATGTGATCTGTTCCGGTTTACATATGCTCCAGTTTAGATATTTAAATTAGACCTGCTCCAGCTTTTTGTAACATTTTTACCTTCTCAAAAATCCTTTGTAAAGAGATATCTTCAGTTAAAATTCTTGATGGCTCTGAACGCACAAGTAACAATAATTTACATACTTGTATAACTTTTCACTCAAAGTTATGCATTTATTGAGCAGCTATTCAGCTATTAACGACATTTTGTTTATTAATACCAAGTATGAATTGTAGAAGTATGCGCTATAAATGTTTATAGTGCTAAATTCCCTAGCTATAGCAACTCAGGCTAACTAATAAAGTGTACTTTGTATTTAAAATAAAATAACACGTCACCCATGAATGGAAACCATACACATAGAAAACATAGGTTGTCACATGGTTATGATATGTAAAACACAGGTTCTGACAAAAAACAAGGTTGTGACATGAAAAACGCAAGATACCACGTGTAAAATAAGCCCATTACATGGACAACACATGCTACCGCTTGCTAAACACAGATAATGACATAGGAAACACTTATTATGACATTGAAAACACAAATTATGGCATGGGAAATAAGGTTGTGGCATGAAAAAACATAGAATATGACATTGAAAACACAAATTATGGCATGGGAAATACAGGTTATGGCATGGAAAACACTTATTATGACATTGAAAACACAAATTATGGCATGGGAAATACAGGTTATGGCATGAAAAAACATAGATTATGACATTGAAAACACAAATTATGGCATGGGAAATACAGGTTATGGCATGAAAAAACATAGATTATGACATTGAAAACACAAATTATGGCATGGGAAATACAGGTTATTGCATGAAAAAACATAGAGTATGACATTGAAAACACAAATTATGGCATGTGAAATACAGATTATGGCATGAAAAACGCAGATTATGACATTGAAAACACAAATTATGGCATGGGAAACACAGGTTATGGCATGAAAAACACAGATTATGACATTGAAAGCACAGGTTATTGACATAAAAAAACCATGTTATGGTATGGAAAACACAGGTTATGGCATTAAACATGCAGGTTATGGCATGCAAACACAGGTTATGGCATGGAAAACACAAGTTATGGCATTGAAAACATAAGTTATGGCATAAAAACATAGGTTATTGCATGAAAAACACGTTATAACATTGAAAAAAAACCCACCAGATTATGACATTGAAAACACAGGTATTGACATCGAAAATAGATTTTGACATTAAAACAAAGGTTATGGCATGAAAAAAACAGGTTATGGCATGGAAAACACAGGTTATGTATCGAAAACAGAGATAATCACACGAAAAACCACAAGCTATCTCTGGTAAAATGGACAACATCAATTGGAAAACATAGGGCACCATATGAAAAGACAGGGCACCATATGTAAGCATAGGTCATAATATGTAAGCATAGGTCACCATATGAAAACACGGGTCACAATATGAAAACACGGGTCACAATATGAAAACACAGGTCACCATATGAAAATATAGGTCACCATATGAAAACACGGATTACAATCTGAAAACATAGGGCATCATATGGAAAACTGGTCACCATATGAAAACACGGGTCACCATATGAATATATAGGTCACCATATGAAGACACGGATTAGAATATGAAAACATAGGACATCATATGAAAACACAGGTCACAATATGAAAACACAGGTCACCATATGAAAATATAAGTCACGATATGAAAACAAGGGTCACCATATGTAAAACACGAAAAGATACGATTGAAGTTTCAAGTTTTCGACGATTTATGACAAACGTGGTGACTTCAATTTTCTATTTTCAACTTTCCTTTTTTATGCAGCAACATGCCCGCTTATTTTCCTTATGGTATATTTGTTTCACAATTATTACGCTGTGGTAGAGACTGTTCTCACTACGGGGCTTTTATATAAATGAGCAAGCTGCACACAAATAAATGGTTGACGCAGCGATATGTCAAACATAGGCTTATGAAAACCCTAAGAAATCACCATGGTTATATTTGACTCCTCTATAGGTTCCAAGTTCCTTTCATTCTCAATTTTGATTTCACACATGACTGGTGTAGCTAGCTAGACAAGAGGTGTTTATTCTTCCAAAGCACCCGGTCTCAATTCCCTGGTGGAAGTACACTTATTTAACCTTATTTGTCACTTTCTCAGTTTTTACTTCGGTATGGAATTGTGATTTGGACATTGATTGGTACGTTTGTTTTGATCATCGCATGTAATGCTTAGGACATCACATGGAAACACAACAAAGTAACAACAGTTAGATCAACTATTAAAAAAAAAAAAAAAAAAAAAAAAAAAAAACAAGAAAAGAAAAACAAGTCTATCATTATGGATTGCATGTGAAATATGTTCCAAATATAAAAAATGTAAGATTTAAATCTCTTAACACTAAATGAGTTACACCAAAAAACATGGTAAAACTGATGTCGAGCAAATGAAAAGTGAAAAACAGCGCAAAAATAGGGTCATTTTAAAATCCGCGCAAATGCAATTCTCCCTTTTTTATGATAACATATGTCTTATTTCATATGTATGTACACAAAAGTTAATATATTAGTAACAAAGTATTAATATATAATTATCATAACTGTATAGGTACATATTGTATATTTTACTAAAATAAACAAGGGGATTAGTTATTTTTAGCTTACGGACCATTTTATATCATGTACTTAACGCTATTCTTGTGTTTGATACATAACTTACCTAGTTGTATTCTGTTCAGCTGATCTAATACTTTTACAAATATTTCGCGCTCCAATTGTCTAAGATTCTGTATATATTTGAAAAATATTTTGTTATTTCTTCATTTTGAATAAGCCTTTGTTAGTAGCAATACATTTCTGGTTGTCATAATGAGAGATTTTTTAATTTGTATTTGTCTTTACATTCTAATGACCAATGTATATGGACAAATCATTTGGGATAATAATTTTTTTCAAACTTTATATAAAGTTTGTCCTGATGGTACCGCTGTTTCTCGTGTAACATCCACTTATACGCCATGGTTTGGTGGTGACAGACGTTTTGAGTTTAGATGTTCTGCTATACCATATCAATGGAACCAATGCGGCTGGCTAGGTTTGTATGTATTTAATCAAGGGCAGTTTTAATGAAGAATTTTTAATAATATTCTTTATAAATCAGCACACAGCTGGAAACTATATTATAGAATTATAACAATGATGTCTTTGTATCCAAAATTACCCTGGATATACTGGCCGTTCAATAGTTACATGTTCCGTTCTTGGTCGTGAAAAACGCCGAGGTAAATTCTCTAAAGGTGTTTTACTATAGAACACGAGAGTCCACAGTTGCTAAATTGCAGTGGAAGATGTAGAGTGAAACGGGTATGAATTCATACCACGCCCTACTTATTCGCCCGACTTATTGCTAAAATTGAAAAATAATATCCGTGAACATCCTTTCCGGTCTGACGAAGAAGTCGTGAAGACAGATGAGAGGGGCAAGTCAATAGAAAGGACCCTGACTTTTTTCAGTTCTGAGCTGATGGCACTTGACCACTGTTGGTTCGTCTAAGTCATCACACTTAAGGGCAATTCCATCGAAAAATAAGAGGCGGATCTCAATCGGAAATAATAGTCAGGGGGCAGATCTCAAAAAGTAGCCTCTTTATTGACCCCCTAAACTTTTTTGTTAAAAACGGAAACACGGTGGATCTTATTGCCCTATATGTACTTATGTAAGCTAGGTATGTTTCTACCTTGACTTTTTCCGTTTAATGGAAATATGGCTGCCAATCCAAGATGACCGCCAAAAAAAAGATAATTTAAGTATAAAAATTCAATATCAAATCAACCACTCAACACAGGATTCATTATTTTATAACACTTGAATGTATTTTGTTAAATTCACTATTTCTGTCACCAGAAACAAACTATCTTTAGACAAAGAATCTGCAAACGTGAACGACGTTATCATTTTTTTTCTCATTATTACGTCATAGACGATAAGCCTGGTTTTCGCTTGGCGCATCTCATATATTAAATACAATACATTGGTTTAATGTCATAAAATAATGCAATCGAATGTTGTATTTGATTTAAAATGCAGCGCGATGATTATAAGTCGGCCATCTTAAAAATGGCGGCCATATTGAATTTTACAACCAATGTTTATTCATGGAAAATTAGTAAAAATATTTAATTGATAAAGTAGCAAATTTCAATTGCAAAGGTTGAGTGGTTGATTTGACATTGATTTTTTATACATACATTATCTTTTATGGCGGCCATCTTGGATTGACAGCCATATTTCCATTAAACGGAAAAAGTCAAGGTGGAAACATGCCTAACCTAACTAAGTACATATAGGGCAATAAGATCCACCATGTTTCCTGCTTTTAACAAAAAAGTTTAGGGGGTGTCACATTTTTGGGATCTGCCCCCTGACTGGTTACTTATTGACTCGCCCTCGGTAATTTATGGAATGTTTGGCGTCACTTTCAGGGTGGACGTGTTTGACTTAATATGTCAGTTTCAAAGTTAATACTTTGTTGTGAGATTATGATTGGTATGTATGTTTTTAATATGACCTATATTATTTCGCACAGGTTTCACAACACCAGGAGAGTTTTTCTCGCGTGTCTGTCCTTATGGGCAGGTGATGAAGGGTGTATATGCCGGATATGTGGGCGGTGACAGGGTGTGGAATGTCTTTTGCTGTGCTAGTAATCGTAAGTGATATAACATTCATTAAAGTCTCAATTGATTATATGGTGATCCGATGGAGTTAACGTCCCAGTCAATAATAAGAAATAAATGAAAAATTATAAATAAATGAGTTAAACCATTCATATTGAGATTTCGCGATCTACAGGTGAATAGGCAGAAATTTGACTTTTGCAGGGCAATGTGTAGTGAGGGTTCTTTCACTTGCCACGCCTGCCATAACCGTAAAGGAATATCGGTATCAAAGGTGTCTTCTGAAGGACCCTGTGACTTTCATTTAGCTTCATGCCGAGTGCTTGGCAAAACAATAGTAACTACCTATTTACAAGTCTTGGTCAGAAAAAGGCAGGGGTTCGAGCATAAATCAATCATCCAA
Organism: Anadara kagoshimensis; assembly: GCA_021292105.1. Lineage (NCBI taxonomy): Eukaryota > Metazoa > Mollusca > Bivalvia > Arcoida > Arcidae > Anadara > Anadara kagoshimensis. The sequence goes on along the minus strand of CM037865.1, from coordinate 69,109,402 downwards.
TATACGAAGTAAGGGAGCACTCTACCAACTGAGCTACTGTGATGGCAAACAAAGATTCAACATTGTGAAAATTTAACAGGTAAATCGAGAATTCAACATCCTGATGATTTAACGACGTAAAAACGATTCAACGTCTACCTACCGTTAGCAATACCAGAAATAAAGTATTAACTATTATGTAATAAAAACAAAGAGATTCAACATCCATTTGAAATGTAGTTTTGGCCAGTTTTTCGTTTTAAAATTTCAAAGATTTCAAATTTAAAATTAAAAAGCCCCAAAACTACCCGCCTTCCACAATTTTCGAGAACCACCATTGTCTTTATATATACGTACTTCAACCATATATCAAAAGGGTTCATGTTTAGACATAGATTGGTAGGGTTGTTTTTGAATGACCAGTAATGATTTTTCACAATTTCATTTGAAACGCGATGTCTTATTTCTACATCAGAACACATCGGGGTTCGCTGCTGTAAGAGTGACCATTACGCTTTAACGTTTGTGCGGCAATTTTTGGAAAACGTTTACGTCGCGGATTGCAAGAAGAACGTTGTTTTTACAAAAAAAAACAAAACGTGATCTGATATGATTCCATATAAAATGGAAATAATTGTTTCGCACAAACATTTAAGGGTATCACGTGGTACAGCAGCGAAATCCACTAATGGAACGGATAGAACACCTTGTTTTAGATGACAAGTCATTAATGTTTACATGTTTTTACTTTGCACGTTTTAGCGCTATGCGAATAAATCTGTCGCGTGCTTCACTTGAATATTTAATATTAATGAAATGAACATGTGTATTTCCATGATTGTTATCGGAAAAAGTGAAAATACATACGCGAATAACCTTGCCAAAACGTCCGAATTTAAAGTATTAAAAGTAGCATATTTCATTTACACAAATATCAAAATTAGCGGAAGATTTCTTCTGCTGGGGAAGACGCTAGGGTCACTATTTATTGAATGATTATAGAAATGTATAAAATGTAAATTGAAAACACTACCAGTAGCATAGTTGATATTAAAATCGACGAAAAAGATTAGCAGTGAAATAAATTAACGAATCCAATTTTTATTGTTAGCAAACTATATGAATTTTACTACTAGCTACCAGGTCGGGAGATTGTGTACGTGTTTTAACAATGTTTGCTTCTTTTAATTGGTATGAGAAAAATGCATCATCCGTTTTTGCTTTTGCGCATGCTCAGTGGAAACACAATTAAGTCTCTTTTCAAATCATCTGAAGATGTTGATCTTACTTCAATATACATGTATATAAAATCTATTTCAGAACATGACCTACAACTTTGCAGGTCATCTAGGGGTTATGGATATAACTTAGGATTTCAGTTTTCACCAGCGCCAGCCTACACAACTGGAATTACTTCTTTCTACGACGAAAATAACAAGTAATTGAATTATGAAATTATTATTATAATAGTTTATTATGATGATTAATTCTTGTTTAGTTAAAATGATACCCTTCAGAATCACATGCCTTTCTTAATTCTTATAGGGGATTATAGATACACACAAATTCATTCACGATTTCAGCTAAAACGCCTTTTCTGCTATTGCTGCATTGGACTAATCAAACATTCAACAGATTTATGTATATTATTTGAAAATGTTAACTCTCCGTTTGTTATAAGTATAAACATTCTCTGTTATCTAATTTAAAGAATGGTCGCTGAATATACTCAACTAGGCATTGCATACCTTGATAAAAATAAAATCATGTCCAAAATAAAGATACTGCATATAATATAGTAGCCACCTTTTTAAAAATGAAGTGCCTAAAAATAGAGGAACCATTAAATATAATTGTGTTATTCTTTTTTATATTTTTAGTGATAGAAGATTTCATTTTGGATTTTGCTCTCTGTAGCGAAAGGCAACACAGATACATCGGACTATTATGAAGTCCCCGTTGTGTTTTTGGAATGCAAAAATAAAAAATAAATAAAAAAACAAGAAAAACTTATTTTACTGTAGGACTATATATTTCAGCTATCAAACCGCCAAAAGATCTGACCAAAGTTCCACAATCATACCTTAACTAAGACATTTCTGAACTTAAATCTCGCAAAATTGACATCTGAGTAATTGTATTAGATTTTTAAATATTCAAGGTGTCATTTTAAAGATTACCCTAGGCTTATCACATCTATATTCCAATTTTGTATCAACTGTTACTTTTAGTTGCATACAATATTGTCAAAAATTGAAAGATTTAAGTTGGAGAAAATCTTAGTTGAAGAATGATTGTGAATCTGCAACCTGGTAACATTAATAATATGATTTCATAGACCTGGAGTCATGATATCTCACTGCTGATGTACGTTAATTATGCAAAATAACTAGAATTAATTTGCTCTATTACGGTAGAAAGGTCGCGTGTTATATTCTGTTTCAGTATGAGAGGTTCGTAAAATTATGAGCACCCTGTCTCGCCTAACTGGAAGAAAGGTCACGTGTTATACTCTTTATCAGTATGAGAGCTTTTCAAAGGAACCATATCTTGATATTCTGAAAGATTTTAATTCCAGAAAGCAACGCACTAAATTTAGAATCAGTGATTATTCACTAGAAATAGAAAAGGATCGGTATAAAAAGTTAAAAAGAGATGTTAATTCTGTTACACAATTGATGATGAGCAACATTTTATTTTTGACTGTTCAAATAACAAGGAACTCCGTAAAGATTTTATAGGTGTCAACCAAGGCTTCTTTAAACTGTAATGTTAATGAAAATAATAAGTTTTTAACAATGATCATAATTTTGAAATCAACATCCCCTTATCTTATACGTAAATTAGGTGCCTTCATTAAAAAGTCTTTTGAACTGAGGAGGACAGGCTTATTGAATATTTAGGATATTAAACTGAATGTTTTCGTACAGATACATATATATCATTTATTTTATTTTGTGCAATGAATATGCTGTCAAAGGTATTAATTTGCAACATTTCATATTTTAACTAATTCTTGTAAGATCAATGAATCTGTTGATTGTAACAAACTTTCTATGTAGTTTATATACAATAAAGTATTATTATTATTATTATTATTATTATTATAAACCTAAAGTTTGTCTGTTTCGTGAAATTCGGACAAAAAATAGGTTATGCGTGTATTAATTTTGAAAAAAATTGTAAAAAAGCATCAAATTTTTATAACTTGACTATTTGATGAGATAATGACATGGGTTTTTCATATTCTTGTAATAGCCTTCAAAATGGGTTAAGGTCAATTGTTAAGGTCATGATCTAATTTTTGACCTTTCTGATTTTACATGTATTTATTATCTGGAAAACTATAAACTTTTTGTTTAAGCATGTATATTAAGATATTGTTTGTATTGATGTAACAATCATTTTGATATATAGATTAAGGTCATCAGTTTAAAGGTCAAAGTCAACGCGAAAGAAAACTGAAATGGTTAATTATCTTGAAAGCTATTAACTATTTAATAGACTTTATATTAAAATGTTGTTGGTATTGTTGCAATGGCCATTTTGATGTATAAAAAAGGTGATGGGTTCGAAGGTCAAGGTCACAGACGCAAAACAATACCGAAATGGTTATTATCTCGAAAACTATTAAAAAATTTAAATTAACATGTACATTAGAATATTTACAATTGTTATAGTTCTCCTTCTATAACACATGTTGAGCAATTGTATGTTATAGTCTTATAGATAATAATTGACGTCATCATGTAAATACGTCATTTACTTGTTACTGCAAATCACCGCGTATGAATACACCAAAGTCACGAATATAGATTCTGGAAAGTATCTTTTGACATTCCATTCTATTTTTAGCTTTATGCGATGACAATCGGGCGAGTTCGTGAAAAAAAAACCCCGAAAACAATAAATAAATAAATAAAAAATTAAAAAACTCTTTACTTTAATAATTTAATCAATATTTAAAGATTTGTAAACAAATGAAAAAATAAAAATAAATAATCGAAGTTAAAACTTTTATATCGTCTGCGTTTGTCTGAAGATCCAGATCTTCCACCACCATGCATCCCTAGTTCCAGTTCAGCAAATCAACCAAAAGAGAAAAGATTTAGGAGTTGCACAGTTGACGAGCAAGGCAACCAAACGCAACACCAAGTGAGGAATGAAAATTCTACAAGGTAGTTGATATATATTTTTTCCGAAAATAAATAGATTCAAATAGGGTCCAAACACATTTTTTTAAAAAAGGACCAGGGCGAAATGAACCACAGCCTCAAATTTTAAAATAAACACAGCGACACGGGAGCGAAATGAACTACAACTTGAAATAATGCCGTAAAAAGGGCAACAACTCGAACAAATTTGTTGATACATTTTTTAATAATAAATGGCAATATTTATTGAAAATCTGATATTTACAATTTTAATTTGCAAGCGTTTCCTTCATTTCGTATATTTACAGACTGGCATACAGAGAGATTTGGAAGCGAACTGAACATGAAAGAGGTGGGAGTGGATATACTCGCTGATAAACTGGGCAAATTGTATTGCGAGACCAAACCACAGCAGTCTCCAGACAATACCACCGAGAATGATAAAGATTACCACAAAAATTCTTTGATAAACATTAGGGGGGCTATTAACAGACATTTATCTGATATTGGAAGAAATATGGACATTGTTGGCGACAGGGCATTTAAAAGTGTAAATAGTAAATTAAACGGATTGTTAAAACAAAGAACTGCAACAGATAAATATGTCCATAACCAGCACAAAGAAATTATAACAAAGCCTGACCTTCAAAAGATTTCCGCCTTCCTGCAAGCAGCCTGTCAAACACCTAATTAAACTCCGATTATGTGTGTGGTATAACTTATCTATTCATTTTATTAGTAGAGGTTTGGAATTCCATCCTCAGTTAAATAAAAACTCCTTCCAATTTGAACATGATGAAAATGGCAATGAATATGTATGTCTCACGCATGAAACTCAGCAGAAAAACAATCAGGGTGGTATTTCTAAAAATGTTGATTTTTCTGACAAGCGTATGTACGCTACGAATATTCCTTCCTGTCTAGTAAACATGTTGAAATTATTTATCAGCAACACTTGTGATGAAAACGCACAGAGCTGGTTCAAGATGCCCTCACGTCCCCTTCTTGTGTAATCTAGTACACTCACAAACCGTTGGGGAAATTTCCTTCCAGATATTTGTAAACTGGCTCATTGTGACAAACGTTACACTGTACATTGATTACGTGCCACTGCCATACAATCACTAGCTAAGTGATCTCGGTTTTGAAACCAGACAAATCATGTTTTCAGAAATGAAGCTTCTGTCAGGAGCTATTCCAGAGATTTATTCACTGAGCAGAAACAAGCCATGAGCAATGCACAGTCTCTAACTGCGCAAGGTAAAACGAATGAACCATCCAGCTCCATTGTCCAACATTCAAATACTGCGGCGGTTGAGACTTTCCCGCGCTCTTGTGCTACCACCGATAATATCCGTCCGCACGCCCTTCACAAATTTCTAACTTCATGGCTGCAATTCAATCAGGGATGTTATCAATAAAACGTACTGTCAGTAAAAGAACTATTTTTAGTTATGGTTTATCAATGTGGACGCTGCCATTTTTAAATGTTTCAAAATACACACACAGTACTATGTATTTTGCAATTTTTTGGAATTGAAGATTGTAGATTAAGAAATGACATTTTTTTTGTTATCGATGCAAGTATGAATAACAATGGCCAGTCCAGTTCTTGCATCGATAACGAAAAAAAGAATGTCATTTCTTAAATATTTTTGGTTATGATATAACGATTATTTTGATATATAAAGGTCATAGTTTTAAATGTCAAGGTCAAAGGTGGAAAAAATACTGAAAAGGTAAACTATCTGGAAAACTATATTTTTGTATAGACATGTATACTAGATTGTTGTAAGTATAGATGGTGTTCATAGGTTCAAAGGCCAAGGTAACAGATGGGAAAAGAAAAACGAAAGGTTAAATTATCTGGAAAACTATAAACTCTTTGTATGGCATGTATGTTAGAATAATGTAGGTATTGATACAACGACCATTTTGATGTATAGGAAAAGGTCATGGGTTCAAAGGTCAACGTCACAAATGCAAAACAATATTTGAATGGTAAATTATCTCGAAAACTAAAAACTTTTGTATATTCAGGTAATTTGAATATTGTTGGTTTTGATACAACGATCCTTTTGATATAAAGATGAAGGTCATGAGTTTAAAGGTCACGGTCACAGATGACAAAGAAAATTATCTTGTAAACTTTTTATTTTTTGATATGCATGTATATAAGAATGTTGTAGGTATTGATACAACGTAGAAAAGGTAATAGATCCTAAAGTCAAGGTCACAAATGCAAAACAACACCGAAATGGTTGACTATCTCAAAAACTTTGTATACACAGGCATGTATATTAGAATATTGCTGATATTGATACAATGATTATTTTGATATATAGATGAAGGTAATGGGTTCAAATGTCAATGTCACAGTGAAATGGTTAAATGTCGGGAAAAAAATAAACGTTTTGTATAAGCCTGTATTTAAGAGTATTGTAAGTCTTTATACAATAATCACTTTGATGTATAGATGAAGGTCATGGATTCAAAGGTCAAGGTCACATATGGAAAAGAATATGGAAATGGTCAATTATATGAAAAAGCACAAAATCATTACCATATGGAAAGATTTTGACATTGGGGTTACAATATTTATGTTCTTTGGAAATGTATCAGCTAGCAATTACTTATCAGGTGAGCGTTTAAGGCCTAATGGCCTATCGTTGATAAAACTTTAGGCTATGAACTTAGAAAATTTCTTTAGAATAAGTATGAACTAGCATACTAGTGTTTTTGACTTATGTCTAAACGATTGCAGATATGGTCTAAAAATTGGTTTGCAAATCTAGCATCACTAATTACATATCAAATCGAGTTTCGTATCGGTTTATTGATGAAATTTGGAGCTTTGGACTTGCAGAATTTTTTTCAAAATAAGTTTTTTTTCAACTAGCAGTAATACAGAAGATTGTGATGTTTTTTTGCAATGGGATTTGGATCACAAAAATAAAAATTAACTTGATAACAAATTTCACTAATTTTTAAATTTCAATAAAACTTGTGCATTATATCCAGTATATAATCATTCACAATAATAATTACAAACAATAATTCCTGAATTTTCAATATATTTTTATGTTTAAAAGAAATTTTCTAGTACCATAAAGTATTTTCAATTTGCCAGAATTTAGTTAAGGTAAATCTTAGTTACAGAATGAAAGTGAATCTGGAGCCTGAGGAGGTCAGTTTGTCAAATCATACACGTACGTGTTTATATTGTTCTGAATCATGTATTATTTATTTTTTTTATTCTTGTAGTTGATTGGCTAACAAGGATCCGGAATCAGTTTGGCCATAATGAGAGAAATATATGATTCTAAATTAACAACTGCCCAAGCACCAGGTTCTTTAGGTGATCAAAGCAACGGCAACGGCATAAAAATGGACAAAACTAGAAACCCAACAGGGAGTCAAAACGTTATAAAGAAACAGAGCACTAGTGGAGATACCTTGGCTGATGGGAATGATACACGTGGTGCCAACGACGATAAAAGAGGGTTTGAATCAAATAAAAGATGTTGTGACACGGATGATTACAATGGATGTACCACTCAGCCTGTAAAGTCCAATGGAGCAGCATGGCAACCTGGTTATAGTACAGATGAATGCAGTGGTTTTATGGCACATGCAAAAACATCAAAGGTCACCGATTCAAGGTCACCGGACAGGACATCAGATATTATTTGCAATGTTTGTAAAGACAAAGGAGAAAAGATTGCAGCATTCCGATTTTGCTGGGAATGTGAGGAAAACCTTTGTGAAGTTTGTATCCAGGAACACAAGAGAAGAAAGGCAACAAGAAAACATGCTTTAAGTGAAGTGCGACCAAAGAGCCAGTCTGGAAATAAAGTGATATGCGACGTGTACCAGGATGATGGTAAAGATAGCGTGGCAGTAATGATGTGCGGGGTGTGTGAGGAAAAGCTGTGTAAACCCTGCACCGAACAGCACAGAAAACGTAAAGCAACACAAGCCCATAAATTAACCGACCTATCCAAGATAAATACCACACCACCAAAACCAATGTGCAATGTTTGTCTTGAAGAAAATGAAAACCGTGCTGCTGTCCTGTTCTGTGCTGTTTGTGATGAGCATTTGTGCCAGTCATGTGTAGATAAGCATAGAAAGAGAAAAGCTACAGCAAGCCATTCTTTGACGTCATCAGATTCGCTTCCCTCGGGTAATGATGATAATGGAAATGTACCGTATTGTAGCCCGTGTGGAAGTGTAAAGAAAACCAGATCTGCAGCTATATACACCCTTCCGATAAATCGCGACACCTAGCGGGAGTGCTAGGATTGATTGTAGAATGTGACGTCATACAGGGAATTATGAAAAGAAATACTAGCATTTCGTATTTTCCCTCAACATAATATTGTTTTAAAATTTAATATTAAATTTCAATTTTAATTACATATCGCTGGTATTTTATTCCATGACTTCTTGAAAAAAAATTTGTAATTAATATATTTTTCATTAAAAATTTTAAAAATTCATAATAATAACTGTTCCATGACATATTTAATATTGTAATACCAAGTCATGGGCAGTCATTCGGAACTAATTAGGGCACTGATTTTGATTACCTGATTGACAGGAGAGAAAATGCTTCGGTCCAACCTAAGGACAATTTGCTTATGCATGAATGAATCCAGGTGTGTCAGAAGTAGCCTAAGCTTTTCGTTAATCTCGGAAGATTCTCAGTCGTAAGAATTATTTAAACGAGAGAGAGAGAGAGAGAGAGAGAGAGAGAGAGAGAGAGAGAGAGAGAGAGAGCTACAAACAATGCATTTTAAGTATTCTGTAACTCTGTGTATAATTATAAAACGAACAAATTATCTATCCGAAACATTTATAACGAGTCATGGGATAATTATTTATCCGACATTTTGAAACTTAACATATTTGTGTTACAGTTTAAAGATGATAAATAATAATAAACATCGCATGATTAGTATTAAGAGTTATTTATTTATTTATTTTCATTTTTATACTTTTTGATTTTTTTGACAAATAAGTATAATATAGCCAAAGCAGTGATAAACACTACATGAGAATAAATCAGATATTTATCACTTTGTATTATAATCAGGGTTTGCCTTGGTCGTCTGTTCATCTCGTAATCAGATAATCTAGAGAGGTAAGCGTACTTGTATTTCCTGTTAATTGCAAATTGGATTAATGAAACCAATTAAAAGTCCTATAAGTCGACAAAGGTAAGGATGCCATCATTTCTACTTAGAATCAGTTGTTATTTATATAAATTTGATCGAAATTTTAACCATACAACCAAAATTTCAATGTTGTTGTTTGTTTCTTGATTTTTTTTTTTAAAATATTTTTATTAATAATTTTGGAAATAAATTTTCAGAACCTTTAACATTTTTAGCAATAACGGATGATTCTTTAATGAAAGTTTAATCCGTTGAACAATGATTTTTAAATACAACTTTAAGATTTCGCTAATTTGTAATCACAGGAAAATTTAAGTTTTCAAATTATTTTGACTATCAATTATGTATCTGAATTGTTTAATTTATATCAATATTTTGTAAATAAGTTTTACGAAAATTCCGATTTTATAAAATAAATAAAAATTAATAAAAAAAAGTGGAAGCTGAACGTTCGTAGTGATTTGATTAAAAAATTAAAATATTTCCAGTCTGATGAAAATATGAATTTCAAATGTCCTTGAGAGTAATTAAATGGTCCAAGATATTAATAAATATACGTACAAGTATTTTATATTTTTCAAATTTGAACATTTACAAATTGCAATTTTCTAGTAAAAATAAAACTTGTTATTGTGTTGAAGAAATTACAACAAATTCTACACAATCCTTTACAATGTTAAGGGTCTTTTCGGATGATCATAAAATTTGTTTAATTAGCCCATTCATAATTTGTAATTTATTTAAAGTTATATTCGCTTTGTCGGTTTATCATCTCACCTGTAGCTTACATATGACACCTAACAGATACTAGAACTGAGTGAATATACTGTACATGCTGATGGGATCGATAGATAGCCTTCCCGGTGTGACGTCATATCAAGAGCGATAACCAGTTTCCGGCTATTTCTGGAAGGGTGTATATTGTCCCGATTGTGACCAATTCTTTTGTGCTTTTTGCTCCAATCAACACAGGATTTCCAAAATCTCCAGCAGCCATGCTGTTATTTCAGCCGAACAAATTAGGGAGCATACCCAAAGACTGGAATGCGAATGTTGTAAGCTGATGCAGAAATCCAAGACAGCAACACAGTATTGCCCAGATTGCGAATCAAAATTATGTGAAAAATGTTCAAATCAGCATAGCTCCTTTCCCAACACCAAAAACCATGACGTAGTCCCCTGTTTTGAAATGGTTACCAAAAGGATGGCAGAACGAGGTCGATGTCAAGTTTGTCAACAAAACGATAACCTTACCATTGGCGAGTCTGTGTGCAAAGAGTGTAAATTGATTCTATGCAAGACATGCGAGTCATTGCACAAGGTGGCAAAAAACACAAAATCGCATACATTAGTATCCATAGACGAGATGGCTGAAGAAACGGATTCTGGGTTACCTGCTGATAATACCGAATCAACTCCCACACCTTGCGACAAACGTCCAAGCATGCCAAAAGTTTTGGATGTGTCGACAAGCAGTATAACAGTAACTTGGAATAAACCAGCTACAACATCGGGAGAAATAATAAATTACGATATTAGATTCAAAGAGGAGGGGGAAACAAAATGGAGGATGAAATCTACAGAAAAAGAACAGGAAACGGAAACAATAAGTGACCTTAAATGTGACACACACCGTATCAGTTCAAGGTCAGAGCAATATATGCAGATGAAGATGGACCAGACAGCCTTGTGAGTGAAGTCATACGTACCAACATTTCCTTAGCCAGGAAGGTCATAGGTCGGTCAGTAGCCGTGTCCACACAACAGAAACCTAACGAACCAAAGATTTATAAAATTCCGATACGGGAGAAAATAAACTGCAGGAACAACTTGGCTAAGACAAGAAAGTGTGTCTTTGGTAAGTTTTGTTTTAGGAAATAATTACATGTACTGTAGAACTTCAACAGCTCGGAAGTATTTTTAGAACTCATAAGAGAATCGAAGTGTAAAAAAAAGGAAGTTCCGTGTGGGTAAATATAAATAGACAGAAAGTTCTTACCCTTCTGGAGCATCCGGTCTAACTTCTTGGTGGAAGTTCACATGTTTAACTTATTTTGCCGGCTTTCAAAGTTTTTACTTTTATTTTGTGATTGTAGTTTGGGCATAGATTGGTATGATTATATTTTAACTCGATCTATTGGGTTATTAATATGCATGCTACGGATATTTCGTGAGTTTTAAATAGTAACGTTTCTACAACTCTATATCGAACGGAGTCTAAAGTCTAGTTTTTGCATTGCCTTGATCACATGGTGATTAACTAGATGAACATCTCCAGCAAAATCCGATATGGTAAACTTTCATATGCATAAACAGCATAGCCTTAATTCAACATTTTTCAGAACCTTTTTTTCATTCTTTTTTAAATTAAAATTTTTATTTTAAAATACAATATGTGTATTTTAGGAGAGGGGAAGCGAGGAAGTATGGAGAAAACCATAATGGTGATTGGAGCCACTGGTGCTGGGAAGAGTACCCTGATAGATGGAATGATAAACTACAAATTGGATGTATCCTGGGAAGATGACTTCAGGTTTACTACAATTGATTTGATGGAAGATGAGAAAAACAAAGACCAGGTTTGTAACCGTATGTTATATATATACAGGTGTATTTACCAGGCCCCAGTTTTACATTCATTCCGTTATACTACCCAACTTTCTGCTATATTATGCAGGTGTATTTACCAGGCCCCAGTTTCACATTCATTCCGTTATACTACCCAACTTTCTGCTATATTATGCAGGTGTATTTACCAGGCCCCAGTTTCACATTCATTCCGTTATACTACACAACTTTCTGCTATATTATGCAGGTGTATTTACCAGGCCCCAGTTTTACATTCATTCCGTTATACTACCCAACTTTCTGCTATATTATGCAGGTGTATTTACCAGGCCCGTTTCACAATCATTCCGTTATACTACACAACTTTCTGCTATATTATGCAGGTGTATTTACCAGGCCCCAGTTTTACATTCATTCTGTTATACTACACAGCTTTCTGCTATATTATGCAGATGTATTTACCAGGCCCCAGTTTCACATTCATTCCGTTATACTACCCAACTGTCTGCTATATTATGCAGGTGTATTTACCAGGCCCCAGTTTTACATTCATTCCGTTATACTACACAGCTTTCTGCTATATTATGCAGGTGTATTTACCAGGCCCCAGTTTCACAATCATTCCGTTATACTACACAACTTTCTGCTATATTATGCAGGTGTATTTACCAGGCACTAGTTTCACAATCATTCCGTTATACTTCACAGCTTTCTGCTATATTATGCAGGTGTATTTACCAGGCACTAGTTTCACAATCATTCCGTTATACTACACAGCTTTCTGCTATATTATGCAGGTGTATTTACCAGGCACTAGTTTCACAATCATTCCGTTATACTACACAGCTTTCTGCTATATTATGCAGGTGTATTTACCAGGCCCCAGTTTCACAATCATTCCGTTATACTACACAACTTTCTGCTATATTATGCAGATGTATTTAAGAACATTCTACATTATACCTGATAGTTATTTATGTCACGGGGTTCCATCGTTGGGTATGTCCTAAAGTCTGTTTACAACCAATTAGTCTCTTGGTTTTTGTCCCTTTTCATAAGATTAACGTGTGAATAAAAATCATAGCTTTTGCATCGTGAAAACAAGCCTATGCCGTAATGTGGCCGGTTGTAACTGGTATCTAATCTACTGTCTTTACTTCATATTAAAACTTTTTAATATCGCCTTCGATATTGCTATGTAAATTATTTTAGCGCCATTTTCCTAACCTTTGCGGCGATACCAAAAACAGGAGTGAGAGGGTTTTTCATATGCTAATCAGTTTCTGTTACGGGAGTAACATTGTTTCAAATAATGATTTACACGTGAATTATTTTAAGTTTGTCAAGGTTAAGTATCACCGTTCTTAAATGAATTTCAGTAAGAATTATGGTACAACGAAGAGAGAGAGAGAGAGAGAGAGAGAGAGAGGAGAAGAGAGAGAGAGAGAGAGCGTTGTCTTAAATAATGATTTGCACGTGAATTGTGGCAAGAATGCTATTTCGTACAAACATCTTGTAAACAAAAATTTTTAGTACATGACGTACCCCATAATTATAACACCATATGTATATTGACAACTATTAATAAATTTAAACAATTATGAGCAATTTTATAAACAAATTTATGAAAACAATATCCGTCCTTGTCAATCATGTGTAGTGTTGCGTATCAACATATTGTCGATAAGTATTTCTTATGCAAATTAGCTCAGTATTTCCCTGTCCGAAATGGTTTCGACCGAAATGTAGGACTTAGACAAAAAAGCCGTTGCTCAAAATTGACCAAAATTTACGGAGTATGGGGCAAAACTGAGAAAAATTTAAGGATGGAAATATTAAAAATTAATTACGGCATGAATTGTATAATAAATGTACGATTTTACTTTTACAATAAAAAGTTTCGTTTAAGAGAATTTTACGAAAAACCGAGACTCTAAAGGATCGTAAATGGACTTAAGTACTGGATTCATTTCAGCATTGTATCTATCTTAAGGTTTGTTCTTGCCTCGGTTGGGTGTTTTTGTGGGATCTCTAAGTTATGTATGATTTCTCTAACGAGTATTTATGATTGGATTGTTTTATTACAGACCAAATCACAAACAGAATGGATAACGTCCTATACCATTAATCTTACCCAGGGGAGTCAAATATATTATACCCTCAATATAATTGATACCCCCGGATTTGGAGACACTAGAGGTATTGAAAGGGACCACCAAATTGTCGATCAGATCCGAGAACTATTTAACACGTCTGGAGACCAGGGAGTTGCTTCACTAGACGCCGTATGCTTTGTTACACAAGCACCACTAGCTCGTTTGTCAGCGTCACAGAGGTATATCATCGACAGCATTCTGTGTATATTCGGATGTGACATCACAGGAAACATATTTGCGCTGATTACATTCGCCGACGGGAAAACACCACCAGTTTTAGAGGCTTTAAAAACGGCAGACGTACCGATAGTAGGCCATTTTGTCTTCAACAATTCCGCGCTCTTCGCACAGAATCAAAATATGTCAGAATCTAGTTTTTCACCAATGTTCTGGAAAATGGGAAAAGAAAGTTTCAAGACTTTCTTCAAACATCTAAACAGAGTAGAGGCGAGAAGCTTACAGCTGACTTCAGAAGTTCTAAATGAAAGAAAACAGTTGGAGACCTTGGTAAAAGGTTTGCGTCCACAGATAGACGAAGGGCTTCATAAATTGGAAACTTTGAGACAGGAAAGCTCCATTCTAAAACAACATCAGGCTGACATAGCAAACAACCGAAATTTTACCTATGAAGTCGACGAGCCGTGCACCAAAAGAATTGAATTAGAACCAGGAGTCCATGTCACCAACTGCTTGACTTGCAACAGGACCTGCCATGATAACTGTGCTTTTGCAGACGATAGGGATAAAGCACGTTGTTCAGCAATGTCATTTTTTGGGAATTGCACAGTTTGTCCGGGAGGCTGTATATGGAGTCAACATGCTAACAACCCGTATAAATATGAGTATTACATTGAAAAAAGGCGTGGCACATATGAGGACTTGAAGAAAAAATATGAGAATGCCTTAGGTGGAGCCTCAAAGCAAAAAAGCACAATCCAGGCTATCAAGGAGTTCAATCATCTGAGCAGGAAGGTTGGGAATATGGTTGAACGCATGCGTACCAGTATTAATCGTCTTTCTGAGATTGCACTAAAACCAAACCCTCTGAGTGATGTCCAGTATATTGACTTGCTTATTGAATCAGAAAAGCAGGAAATGAAGCCAGGGTTCCAAGGAAGACTTACAATGCTGACCCAACTGCGTAAAGATGCCGAAATAGTACAAAATCTACCAACAGGGAACTTTAAACCGTTTGGCGATATCGACCTGGATGACATTATGGAAGTAGAGGAAAACCAAAAGGTATTGTTTCTAAAATTAAAGGATATTTAAAATTTTAATATTCTTTTAGCAAAGAAGGACAAGCAAGGACAATTAATGCATTTTAGTATTTATGCTTTAGACGCTGATTATCAATATGAAAGTAACTGGTGATAAACAGTAACGAATCTATATTGAGTTATCTTCCAAAGCTCTAGGACACAAACAAGGTAAAACTAACTGTCAATACATAGGGAAACAATATTGCCCTGTCCACCTGACCTTTTATTAAATATTTATTATGGACCAGCACATTAACTTATAGGGAGCACAAGTGATAAATTCGTCTTGAACGTTCGTTGTGTATGTATTCTGCAAATCTTAACGCCACCCATGTTTTGGGTGTACCATCCTATATGAATATTTCTAATTAAAGGTCAAGCGGACATGTCAATAATGTATGTCTGTATAAGTGTTGTGACATTCAATGTTGTATAATCAGTTTTCATCAGAAAGTTGTTCTATAATCACATACATGTAAATACGTAATTATTGCCATGTTTATTTGATTCTGTTAAAGTAATTAACTCTAAAAAATGTCAGAATAAAGCGACACGAAGATACTGTACTTCCAGAAATACTATTTAGTAGATCTTTTATTTTTTTACTTGATTATAACGAAAAGTTTTTCTTTCAAATTATAAAAATAGTGTTTTAAACTTCTGTACCCAACAGGAATTTTGGCGTTCTTTCAGTTAAGTGATTTTATATTTGCCCCTCATATAGAAAAATTAGCTTTTTTTGTCAACTTCAGCATGTTTATATGACTTTAAGTTACCTCAAACAATTGTTGATTGTTTAAATTGTCACGTGGTTTCAATAGGGTATGGTCCCTATTCTTACCTGTGAAATGTATGTCTATATATAGTAAACAGGTACACACCTGGGGTGAAAGATTAAAATATCATTCACGGGTTAATTCATATTTTTTCTTCATTTGCATAGAGGTCCTGACAGGGCTTTATGTAAGGTATTATTATCTGAAAAATGTTATTTTTCTCTCTATAAACAACATAGTTGAACTGCTTGTAAAACAAAATACAAAATAATTTGGTTAGGTACAGATATTTTGAACAAATAAACATCAAAATCGTTACATTTTTTTGATAGTTAAACTTTCATGGCAAATACATCGACTGTATAGTATTTCTAGAAGTACAGTACTATCTTTCCAGAAAGAAAATTCTAAATATGGTTTTAAATGATCAAATACCAAATATACCAAATATATTAATTTAAAAAGTATTGGCCTAACTAATTTATAATTTTTATCATAAAACTTTACCAGTCTTTTCTGTACATCATTGAAATTTTGAACATTTTACAAAATTGAAAGAAACTTACTAACCCACATGCAAAATCACATCCGGGTATTTAGAGGCATGTAGGATAAATTGTCTTGATATGCATATTAAGTTTCCTGACTATTGACAGGTTTTTTATAAGGTATGAATGTCCCAAAACTTGAACTCATTACATCACATTTGATGTATGTCAATATTCGAGGCACAGAAGGGATTATTTGAACATAATCAGATTACTGTTTAGTAAAATTACAATTTGCCACATTTCTAAGGATTTCTAATTTTAGTATACTTTTCGTGCAGGTTAGAACTTTTGAATAGAGTTTTAATTTATACACAGCCCATCATAAATTCAAAATCTTTAAAATTAAATTGTTGAAAACAGTATAATTCAAAGCTGAGTGTTTTCAGCTAAAATAAAGTTTTTATCTCGAAAAATATAATTTTCCCAATTTTATGTATTTTCAGAAAATTGATTTTCAAGAAAACATCTTTATTACATACATTTAGATTATAAAGTTAAAATATGACTGTCAAATGCAGAAAAAAACTTCAATATTTCAATTGCCTAAACAAAATTTTATATGATGATTATAATATAAACCTATGGCAAATGTAAATTTATGGATGGCAGTGTATATGACTGATAATAATGCTTATATCGTGTAAAAATTTAAAAACAGACAAAAAATTTGGTTTTTTATTCACATCTTGTGTTATCTTGGTGTGCTTTGTTGGCTTTCAGATATTGTCAAGTGTGTATAAATACAATGATCTGTATCAAACTATGTGATAGAGCTGTTTCTATCCCACGACACAGTCTCACATATTTTATTTGATTCTTTATATTTACAATATTAATTATTGAAAGTGATATACATTCATATGCCAATTACTTGTTTTTTCATTGTGTTTTCTTTACTTTGTAAATTGCATCGGGCATCTAAAATAGGTAAATCTTAAATGACCGTAGTTATTACATGTACCTTGTATCAAAATTGACCTGAACGGCTAAAGACACTCTAACATTCTTTTTTTTTGGAAAGTAATCAAGAAGGCTATACTTGGAATCATATTATTATTACAGAGCCGTTTCAAAATTCTTGAAACATTTTGTTATTTGGTGGAATTTTAAAATTATAGATTTAACCACTGAGAGAATTATTCTTTGATTTTATGAGTTACATATTGTTAATTGAATTAATTAATTATATAATAATTATTCTTCATTCAAACACTAACAATTCAACTATAAACATAAACAAATGTCATTTTGTATACAATATTATATATATTCTACATGTATAGTTTGTTAATACATGTATATAGGTTGTCTGGGGGAACCTTTATCCTCATGTATAATAAAAGAAAAATCATTGTAGTTATGTGACGTATTATTTATCATTTTGTTTCAATAAAATCATCAATCATTTGTTCTGTTTTATTATATAATTAAATGACATCGGGACCAAGTTGGTCTAAGCTTAATTAGTTAAATTAATGATTAACACAAATTCCTAGAGTCGATAAAAATCAAAATAACACCTTTATAATGATATGATTAAGCGTAAAGGAATTCTATGTCAGCATATTCAAGGTTAATTTGATATCAGATCTGAAATTATGCCAAATTCCAATTTTAACTGATAAATTAAGTAAACTAATCAAGCTTTGAACAACTGGTCCCTTATTTATAACGAGTCCGTAAATATATAGTTTGATCTGTACCCGAAGATACTATTATGTCATTATATTCCGTGCCTGTCTAAAGTCGAGAATTGTTTGTACCCGGGGATACTATTTTGTCATTGACTCATTATATTCCGTGCCTGTCTAAAGTTGGGAATTGTTAGTACTCGGAGATACTATTTTGTCATTATATTCCGTGCCTGTCTAAAGTCGGGAATTGTTAGTACTCGGAGATACTATTTTGTCATTGACTCATTATATTCCGTGCCTGTCTAAAGTCGGGAATTGTTAGTACTCGGAGATACTATTTTGTCATTATATTCCGTGCCTGTCTAAAGTCGGGAATTGTTAGTACTCGGAGATACTATTTTGTTATTATATTCCGTGCCTGTCTAAAGTCGGGAATTGTTAGTACTCGGAGATACTATTTTGTCATTGACTCATTATATTCCGTGCCTGTCTAAAGTCGAGAATTGTTAGTACCCGGAGATACTATTTTGTTATTGACTTATTATATTCCGTGCCTGTCTAAAGTCGGGAATTGTTAGTACTCGGAGATACTATTTTGTCATTATATTCCGTGCCTGTCTAAAGTCGAGAATTGTTAGTACTCGGAGATACTATTTTGTCATTATATTCCGTGCCTGTCTAAAGTCGGGAATTGTTAGTACTCGGAGATACTATTTTGTCATTGACTCATTATATTCCGTGCCTGTCTAAAGTCGGAAATTGTTAGTACTCGGAGATAATATTTTGTCATTTTATTCCGTGCCTGTCTAAAGTCGAGAATTGTTAGTACTCGGAGATACTATTTTGTCATTATATTCCGTGGCTGTCTAAAGTCGGGAATTGTTAGTACCCGGAGATAGTATTTTGTTATTATATTCCGTGCCTGTCTAAAGTCAGGAATTGTTAGTACTCGGAGATACTATTTTGTCATTGACTCATTATATTCCGTGCCTGTCTAAAGTCGGGAATTGTTAGTACTCGGAGATACTATTTTGTCATTATATTCCGTGCCTGTCTAAAGTCGAGATTTGTTAGTACTCGGAGATACTATTTTGTCATTATATTCCGTGCCTGTCTAAAGTCGGGAATTGTTAGTACTCGGAGATACTATTTTGTTATTATATTCCGTGCCTGTCTAAAGTCGGGAATTGTTAGTACCCGGAGATACTATTTTGTCATTGACTCATTATATTCCGTGCCTGTCTAAAGTCGGAAATTGTTAGTACCCGGAGATACTATTTTATCATTATATTCCGTGTCTGTCTAAAGTCGGGAATTGTTAGTACCCGGAGATACTATTTTAACATTATATTCCGTGCCTGTCTATGGTTGGGAATTGTTAGTACCCGGAGATACTATTTTGTCATCATATTCCGTGCCTGTCTAAAGTCGGGAATTGTTAGTTCTCGGAGATACTATTTTGTCATTGACTCATTATATTCCGTGCCTGTCTAAAGTCGGAAATTGTTAGTACTCGGAGATACTATTTTGTCATCATATTCTGTACCTGTCTAAAGTCGGGAATTGTTAGTTCTCGGAGATACTATTTTGTCATTGACTCATTATATTCCGTGCCTGTCTAAAGTCGGAAATTGTTAGTACTCGGAGATACTATTTTGTCATTATATTCCGTGCCTGTCTAAAGTCGAGAATTGTTAGTACCCGGAGATACTATTTTGTCATTGACTCATTATATTCCGTGCCTGTCTAAAGTCGGGAATTGTTAGTACTCGGAGATACTATTTTGTCATTATATTCCGTGCCTGTCTAAAGTCGGGAATTGTTAGTACTCGGAGATACTATTTTGTCATTGACTCATTATATTCCGTGCCTGTCTAAAGTCGGGAATTGTTAGTACTCGGAGATACTATTTTGTCATTATATTCCGTGCCTGTCTAAAGTCGGGAATTGTTAGTACCCGGAGATAGTATTTTGTTATTATATTCCGTGCCTGTCTAAAGTCGGGAATTGTTAGTACTCGGAGATACTATTTTGTCATTGACTCATTATATTCCGTGCCTGTCTAAAGTTGGGAATTGTTAGTACTCGGAGATACTATTTTGTCATTATATTCCGTGCCTGTCTAAAGTCGAGAATTGTTAGTACTCGGAGATACTATTTTGTCATTATATTCCGTGCCTGTCTAAAGTCGGGAATTGTTAGTACTCGGAGATACTATTTTGTTATTATATTCCGTGCCTGTCTAAAGTCGGGAATTGTTAGTACTCGGAGATACTATTTTGTCATTATATTCCGTGCCTGTCTAAAGTCGAGAATTGTTAGTACTCGGAGATACTATTTTGTCATTATATTCCGTGCCTGTCTAAAGTCGGGAAATGTTAGTACTCGGAGATACTATTTTGTTATTATATTCCGTGCCTGTCTAAAGTCGGGAATTGTTAGTACTCGGAGATACTATTTTGTTATTATATTCCGTGCCTGTCTAAAGTCGGGAATTGTTAGTACTCGGAGATACTATTTTGTCATTATATTCCGTGCCTGTCTAAAGTCGGGAATTGTTAGTACTCGGAGATACTATTTTGTTATTATATTCCGTGCCTGTCTAAAGTCGGGAATTGTTAGTACTCGGAGATACTATTTTGTCATTGACTCATTATATTCCGTGTCTGTCTAAAGTTGGGAATTGTAAGTACCCGGAGATACTATTTTGTCATTATATTCCGTGCCTGTCTAAAGTCGGGAATTGTTAGTACTCGGAGATACTATTTTGTCATTATATTCCGTGCCTGTCTAAAGTCGGGAATTGTTAGTACCCGGAGATACTATTTTGTTATTATATTCCGTGCCTGTCTAAAGTCGGGAATTGTTAGTACCCGGAGATACTATTTTGTCATTATATTCCGTGCCTGTCTAAAGTCGGAAATTGTTAGTACCCGGAGATACTATTTTGTTATTATATTCCGTGTCTGTCTAAAGTCGGGAATTGTTAGTACCCGGAGATACTATTTTGTCATCATATTCCGTGCCTGTCTAAAGTCGGGAATTGTTAGTACCCGGAGATACTATTTTGTCATCATATTCCGTGCCTGTCTGAAGTCGGGAATTGTTAGTACCCGGAGATACTATTTTGTCATTATATTCCGTGTCTGTCTAAAGTCGGGAATTGTTAGTACCCGGAGATACTATTTTATCATTATATTCCGTGTCTGTCTAAAGTCGGGAATTGTTAGTACCCGGAGATACTATTTTAACATTATATTCCGTGCCTGTCTATGGTTGGGAATTGTTAGTACCCGGAGATACTATTTTGTCATCATATTCCGTGCCTGTCTAAAGTCGGGAATTGTTAGTTCTCGGAGATACTATTTTGTCATTGACTCATTATATTCCGTGCCTGTCTAAAGTCGGAAATTGTTAGTACTCGGAGATACTATTTTGTCATCATATTCCGTACCTGTCTAAAGTCGGGAATTGTTAGTTCTCGGAGATACTATTTTGTCATTGACTCATTATATTCCGTGCCTGTCTAAAGTCGGAAATTGTTAGTACTCGGAGATACTATTTTGTCATTATATTCCGTGCCTGTCTAAAGTCGAGAATTGTAAGTACCCGGAGATACTATTTTGTCATTGACTCATTATATTCCGTGCCTGTCTAAAGTCGGGAATTGTTAGTACTCGGAGATACTATTTTGTCATTATATTCCGTGCCTGTCTAAAGTCGGGAATTGTTAGTACTCGGAGATACTATTTTGTCATTGACTCATTATATTCCGTGCCTGTCTAAAGTCGGGAATTGTTAGTACTCGGAGATACTATTTTGTCCTTATATTCCGTGCCTGTCTAAAGTCGGGAACTGTTAGTACCCGGAGATAGTATTTTGTTATTATATTCCGTGCCTGTCTAAAGTCGGGAATTGTTAGTACTCGGAGATACTATTTTGTCATTGACTCATTATATTCCGTGCCTGTCTAAAGTTGGGAATTGTTAGTACTCGGAGATACTATTTTGTCATTATATTCCGTGCCTGTCTAAAGTCGAGAATTGTTAGTACTCGGAGATACTATTTTGTCATTATATTCCGTGCCTGTCTAAAGTCGGGAATTGTTAGTACTCGGAGATACTATTTTGTTATTATATTCCGTGCCTGTCTAAAGTCGGGAATTGTTAGTACTCGGAGATACTATTTTGTCATTATATTCCGTGCCTGTCTAAAGTCGAGAATTGTTAGTACTCGGAGATACTATTTTGTCATTATATTCCGTGCCTGTCTAAAGTCGGGAAATGTTAGTACTCGGAGATACTATTTTGTTATTATATTCCGTGCCTGTTTAAAGTCGGGAATTGTTAGTACTCGGAGATACTATTTTGTTATTATATTCCGTGCCTGTCTAAAGTCGGGAATTGTTAGTACTCGGAGATACTATTTTGTCATTATATTCCGTGCCTGTCTAAAGTCGGGAATTGTTAGTACTCGGAGATACTATTTTGTTATTATATTCCGTGCCTGTCTAAAGTCGGGAATTGTTAGTACTCGGAGATACTATTTTGTCATTGACTCATTATATTCCGTGTCTGTCTAAAGTTGGGAATTGTAAGTACCCGGAGATACTATTTTGTCATTATATTCCGTGCCTGTCTAAAGTCGGGAATTGTTAGTACTCGGAGATACTATTTTGTCATTATATTCCGTGCCTGTCTAAAGTCGGGAATTGTTAGTACCCGGAGATACTATTTTGTTATTATATTCCGTGCCTGTCTAAAGTCGGGAATTGTTAGTACCCGGAGATACTATTTTGTCATTATATTCCGTGCCTGTCTAAAGTCGGAAATTGTTAGTACCCGGAGATACTATTTTGTTATTATATTCCGTGTCTGTCTAAAGTCGGGAATTGTTAGTACCCGGAGATACTATTTTGTCATCATATTCCGTGCCTGTCTAAAGTCGGGAATTGTTAGTACCCGGAGATACTATTTTGTCATCATATTCCGTGCCTGTCTGAAGTCGGGAATTGTTAGTACCCGGAGATACTATTTTGTCATTATATTCCGTGTCTGTCTAAAGTCGGGAATTGTTAGTACCCGGAGATACTATTTTATCATTATATTCCGTGTCTGTCTAAAGTCGGGAATTGTTAGTACCCGGAGATACTATTTTAACATTATATTCCGTGCCTGTCTATGGTTGGGAATTGTTAGTACCCGGAGATACTATTTTGTCATCATATTCCGTGCCTGTCTAAAGTCGGGAATTGTTAGTACCCGGAGATACTATTTTGTCGTTATATTCCGTGGCTGTCTAAGGTTGGGAATAATTGTTAGTACCCGGAGATACTATTTTATCATTGTATTCCGTTGATGTGTAAAGTTGGGAATGTTTGTCTCCATATTTGTCAATCTAGTCTGGTTTTTTATTCTATTTGACTGTCATGATAAGGACCCCCGTAGCCAAGTGGTTTAAACACGCACTCACACAGCACAGCCTAGCATATTCCACTAGGACATATGCTGGCAAGGGTTTCTGAGTTTGCCTGACACCTGTTTTAGACACCATTCCAGAACCGAGCAGTCAAGACGAAATATATTTTACTTATATAAAAAAGTCACCAATTATGGTTGGAGTGGTAGAAATTTTGGACTTTGCAGTGATTACAGTGCAATGTGCAGGGAGGGTTTGTTAAGGTACCACGCCTGTCGTGGCACGGAGAATCGGTTTTGGGTCTCTTCCGAAGGAACCCGTAACTTTTATTTTAAATGCTCAGTGCTTAGCGAAAGAGCAATCAATACATATTTTCAAGTTTTGCCAGATTTCGGGCGGGGTTCGAACCCACGACTTCACACATACGGAGCAAGTCATCTCTTCATTGAGCTACCACAGTGGACTGCACGTATATGACATGGGATGTAGGTTGAATCGGATGCCAAAACTAAAGATGGCATAGGGTGTTGGATAGAACAGATGTAAAAAAACTAAGGCAGCCTGTCTGACTATGAAACAAAGTTATATGCCGATACTTAAGCTATAATTTTGTGTTAGCCCTGCAGCGGTTGATATATTTAATATTCTATCTTTTCCAGTTTACATATGCCCCGGTTAAGACTTGTGCCAGCTTTTTATATTATTAGTTTTAATATCTTATATTCCAGACTAATAATGCATTCGTAATCGCAAGATATATCTTTAAGTGAACATGTTAGTATGTATATCGACAAAATACTGGTTGTTTACGTCACAATGAGGTTGGTGACATTTATGTCATAGTGCTGGTTGTCAATTGTATGGTGTCATAGTGCTGGTTGTCAATTGTATGGTGTCATAGTGCTGGTTGTCAATTGTATGGTGTCATAGTGCTGGTTGTCAATTGTATGGTGTCATAGTGCTGGTTGATAAATTAATTGTGTCATAGTGCTGGTTGACAATTGTATGGTCTCATAGTGCTGGTTGTCAATTGTATGGTGTCATAGTGCTGGTTGATAAATTAATTGTGTCATAGTGCTGGTTGTCATATTGTATGGTGTCATAGTGTTGGTTGTCAATTGTATGTTGTCATAGTGCCGATTGACAATTGTATGGTGTCCTTGGGCTGTTTGATAATTGTATGGAGCCAAAGTACTGGTTGACAATTGTATGGTGTAATAGTGCTGGTTGATAATTGTATGTTGCTATATAGTGCAAGATGAAAAAGTATAGTGTCAAAGTGCTGACTGTTTACTTGTTTACTTAAGAATTGAATTGCACTTTTTACGTTGTTATCGGGGTGTAACAACGTGAAAATTATCACAAATTAGCGCAGCGGTTTTACACAATTTGTGATAATTTTCACGTTGTTACACCCCGATAACAACGTAAAAAGTGCAATTCAATTCTTATAATTACAAACAAACCTTGAAATTTAAGTTTTTAAGCTGACCTACATTTCCGAACTGATCAGCTGATTTTCAGAAAATCGACGTTACAGGTTGAACTGCGTATACAATAAATGACATCTTTATGAAATAATAAAATATCCGATAAAAAAGCTGAAATATTTTTGAATTTATATCTTTTTATTTATTTCCTAGTTATTTTCAGTCAACATATAAATTATGATACATTTAAACCCATTGACAAAAGGGGACTATATTATGTCTCGCAATCATGAAAACAAACAACACTTTGTACAGCGTCATACGTGACGGCCATACGTTTGTAGGACAGGCGTGTTTACATGTTGTTTTTACCCATAACATAAGAAATAACTGCATTAGTTGAATGAACAGTGTGTTAAACAAAACTTGAAACCAACTACTGACATGGAATTAATGTTTTCTTGGATAAATCAATGTTTTACCACCTATGGACTTGATGTGAGATGAGGGACTCTGTCACCGGTGGTAGCTGTATGGGCTGATCAGGGACATTTGGAGATGGTAAACAAGCGGTATTTACGGTGAATTTTGGAAAATAGTATGTTATCAATTTTATTAAATTATTATTGGCAGGCCTACGACTGTCATTATCATTAAGATCCAGTTCAGGCTCAACAATCGGACTTATCTGCACACTGACATTGCATTCCTCAAAATATTTATCCTGATCCCCGTCTATACATTGTCGCGGGGGATAATAAATGTTTTGCTTTTAAAAGGATGCGTATGTGATGAATTTCAAACAAAACACCCAACACTGAGGTTTGTCATCCGAGAATACCATGGTGAGGGTCATATTGCTTATACCTAGGCCTATAGACACGTAACATGCTTGGTGACGATAAAATGTCGATTTTGAAAACAATATTTCATATATATACAATCTTAAATAATTCAAAATATCGGTGAAAATTAATTAGAACATGTTTGAATTATTTTGTAAAAATTTTAATTTATAAAACAATCGAAGTATTTTAATGTTTCTATGTGAAATCGTTCCCGATCTCCCCATTTGTTTATAGTTATTACTAGAATTCAGAGATGGGTAATCCTCGAAACGGGCTCAAAGTAGTTCCGGTAGAAAACGTTGTTATTGGAAAATAACAACGTGTTTTTGCAAGACAACAACCAATAAAAAATGCTCTAAATTGTGTAACAACGCGAAGTTTGTAATTATTTTGCAATGGTATATCTGGTGACAAAATGCTTGATGGCAATAGTATGCTGACACAATGCTGACTGGTAATAGTATGATGACACAATGCTGACTGGTAATGGTATGGTGACACAATGTTGACTGGTAAAAGTATGATGACACAATGCTGACTGGCAATAGTATGGTGACACAATGCTGACTGGCAATGGTATGGTGACACAATGCTGACTGGCAATGGCATGGTGACACAATGCTGACTGGCAATGGTATGGTGACACAATGCTGACTGGTAAAAGTATGATGACACAATTTTGACTGGTAAAAGTATAATCACACAATGCTGACTGGCAATATTATGGTGACACAATGCTGACTGGCAATGGTATGGTGACACAATGCTGACTGGTAAAAGTATGATGACACAATGCTGACTGGCAATAGTATGATGACACAATGCTGACTGGCAATAGTATGGTGACACAATGCTGACTGGCAATAGTATGATGACACAATGCTGACTAGCAATATTATGGTGACACAATGCTGACTGGCAATGGTATGGTTACACAACGCTGACTGGTAAAAGTATGATGACACAATGCTGACTGGTAATAGTATGATGACACAATGCTGCCTGGTAAAAGTATGATGACACAATGCTGACTGGCAATAGTATGATGACACAATGCTGACTGGTAAAAGTATGATGACATAATGCTAACTGGTAATACTATGATGACACAATGCTGACTGGCAATAGTATGATGACACAATGCTGACTGGCAATAGTATGGTGACACAATGCTGACTGGCAATGACATGGTGACACAATGCTGACTGGCAATGGTATGGCGACACAATGCTGACTGGTAAAAGCATGATGACACAATGCTGACTGGCAACAGTATGGTGTAGTATGATGACACAATGCTGACTGGTTATAGTATGTTGACACAATGCTGACTGGAAATGGTATGGTGACACAATGCTGAATGGCAATAGAATTGTGTAGTATGATGAGACAATGTTGACTGCCAATGGTATGGTGATACAATGTTGACTGGCTATGGTATGGTGACACAATGCTGACTGGTAAAAGTATGATGACACAATGCTGACTGGCAATAGTATGGTGACACAATGCTGACTGGCAATGGTATGGTGACACAAGGCTGACTGGCAATGGTATGGTGACACAATGCTGACTGGTAAAGTATGATGACACAATGCTGACTGGTAAAAGTATGATGACACAATGCTGACTGGCAATAGTATGGTGACACAATGCTGACTGGCAACAGTATAGTGACACATTGCTGACTGGCAATGGTATGGTGACACAATGCTGACTGGCAATGGTATGGTGACACAATGCTGACTGGTAAAAGTATGATGACACAATGGTGACTGGTAAAAGTATGATGACACAATGCTGACTGGCAATAGTATGGTGACACAATACTGACTGGCAATGGTATGGTGACACAATGCTGACTGGTAAAGGTATGATGACACAATGCTGACTGGTAATAGTATGATGACACAATGCTGACTGGCAATAGTATGGTGACACAGTGCTGACTGGCAATAGTATGATGACACAATACTGACTGGCAATATTATGGTGACACAGTGCTGACTGGCAATGGTATGGTTACACAGTGCTGACTGGTAAAAGTATGATGACACACTGCTGACTAGGAATAGTATTATGACACAATGCTGACTGTTAAAAGTATGATGACACGATGCTGACTGGCAATAGTATGATGACACAATGCTGACTGATAAAAGTATGATGACACAATGCTGACTGGTAAAAGTATGATGACACAATGCTGACTGGCAATAGTATGATGACACAATGCTGACTGGCAATAGTATGGTGACACAATGCTGACTGGCAATGGTATGGTGACACAATGCTGACTGGCAATAGTATGGTGACACAATGCTGACTGGCAATGGTATGGTGACACAATGCTGACTGGCAATGGTATGGTGACACAATGCTGACTGGTAAAAGTATGATGACACAATGCTGACTGGCAACAGTATGGTGACACAATGCTGACTGGTAATAGTATGATGGCACAATGCTGAATGGTAATAATATGGTGACACAATGTTGACTGGCTATGGTATGGTGGTACAATGTTGACCGGCTATGGTATGATTACACATTGTTGACTGGCTATGATATGATGACATAATGATGACTGGCTATGGTATGATGACACAATGTTGACGGGCTATGGTATGATGACACAATGATGACTGGCTATGGTATGATGACACAATGTTGACGGGCTATGGTATGATGACACAATGCTGACTGGCTATGGTATGATAATATTCACTGGCTATGGGATTATGACACGATACTGACTGGCAATGGTATGGTGATACAATGCAGACTGGCAATGGTATGGTGACACAATGCTGACTGGTAAAAGTATGATGACACAATGCTGACTGGTAAAAGTATGATGACACAATGCTGACTGGTAAAAGTATGATGACACAATGCTGACTGGCAATAGTATGGTGACACAATACTGACTGGCAATGGTATGGTGACACAATGCTGACTGGTAAAGGTATGATGACACAATGCTGACTGGTAATAGTATGATGACACAATACTGACTGGCAATATTATGGTGACACAATGCTGACTGGCAATGGTATGGTTACACAATGCTGACTGGTAAAAGTATGATGACACACTGCTGACTAGCAATAGTATGATGACACAATGCTGACTGGTAAAAGTATGATGACACGATGCTGACTAGCAATAGTATGATGACACAATGCTGACTGGTAAAAGTATGATGACACAATGCTGACTGGTAAAAGTATGATGACACAATGCTGACTGGCAGTAGTATGATGACACAATCCTGACTGGCAATAGTATGGTGACACAATGCTGACTGGCAATGGTATGGTGACACAATGCTGACTGGCAATAGTATGGTGACACAATGCTGACTGGCAATGGTATGGTGACACAATGCTGACTGGCAATGGTATGGTGACACAATGCTGAATGGTAAAAGTATGATGACAAAATGCTGACTGGCAATAGTATGGTGACACAATGCTGACTGGTAATAGTATGATGGCACAATGCTGAATGGTAATAATATGGTGACACAATGTTGACTGGCTATGGTATGGTGGTACAATGTTGACCGGCTATGGTATGATTACACATTGTTGACTGGCTATGGTATGATGACACAATGATGACTGGCTATGGTATGATGACACAATGTTGACGGGCTATGGTATGATGACACAATGATGACTGGCTATGGTATAATGACACAATGTTGACGGGCTATGGTATGATGACACAATGCTGACTGCCTATGGTATGATAATATTCACTGGCTATGGGATTATGACACGATACTGACTGGCAATGGTATGGTGATACAATGCAGACTGGCAAAGGTGTGGTGATACAATGTTGACTGGTTGTGGTATGATGACACATTGTAACTGGCTATCGTTTGATGATACAATGCTGACTGGCTATGATATGAAGACACAATGCTGACTTGCAATGGTATGGCGATACATTGTTGTCAGGTTATGGTATGATGACACATTGTTGACTGGCTATGGTATGATGACACAATGCTGACTTGCAATGGTATGGCGATACAATGTTGACTGGCTATGGTATGATGACACAATGCTGACTGGCAATGATATGGGGATACAATGATGAATGACAATAGTATGGTGACACAATGCTGTCTGGCAATGGAATGGTGTCACAATGCTGACTGGCAATGGTATGATGACACAATGCTGATTGTCAATGGCATTGTTACTCAATGCTGACTGTCAATGATATGGTGACACAATGCTGACTGGCAATGGTATGGTGATACA
Organism: Anadara kagoshimensis; assembly: GCA_021292105.1. Lineage (NCBI taxonomy): Eukaryota > Metazoa > Mollusca > Bivalvia > Arcoida > Arcidae > Anadara > Anadara kagoshimensis. The sequence continues at coordinate 69,079,166 of CM037865.1, read as the reverse complement.
ATGCTGACTGGCAATGGTATGGTGATACAATGTTCACTGGCTATGGTATGATGACACAATACTTACTGTTAATAGTATGGTGACACAATGCTGACTCATGATAGTATGGTAATACAATGCTGACTCGCAATGGTATGGTGACACAATGCAGACTGACAATGATATGGTGTCACAATGCTGACTTGCAATGGTATGATGACACAATGCTGACTGGCAATGGTATAGTGACACAATGCTGACTGGCAATAGTATGGTAATATAATGCTGACTGGCAATGGTATGATGCCATAATGCTGATTGGCAATGGAATGGTGACACAATGCTGACTGGTAATGGTACGGTGATACAATGTTGGCTGGCTATGGTATGATGACACATCGTTGAATGGCAATGGTATGGTGACAGAATGTTACCTGGATATGGTATGATGACACAATTGTGACAGGCTATGGTATGAAGTCAGAATGCTGATTAGCAATGGTATGGTTACACAATACTGGCTGTAGATGATATAGTGATACAATTTTGACTGGCGATGGTATGGTGACACAATTTGACTGGCGATGGTACGGTGATACAATGCTGACTGGCTATGGTATGGTGATACAATTTTGACTGGCGATGGTACGGTGATACAATGCTGACTGGCTATAGTATGATGTCACATTGTTGGCTGGCAATGGTGTGGTGATATAATGTTGACTGGCTAAGGTATGGTAAAATAATGCTGATTGGCAATGGTATGATGACATAATGCTGATTAACAATGGTATGGTGACACAATGCTGACTGGTTATGGTATGGTGACACAATGCTGACTGGCAAATGTTATGGTTACACAATGATAACTTGCAATGGTATGGTGACACAATGCTGACTGGCGATGTTATGGTGATACAATGCTGACTAGCGATTGCATGGTGACACAATGCTAACTGGCTATGGTATGATGACACAATGTTGACTGGCGATGGTATGGTAATACAATGCTGACTGGCAATGGTATGGTGACACAATGTTGACTGACAATGGTGTGGTGAAACAATGTTAACTGGCTATGGTTTGATGACACAATGTTGACTGGTGATAGTATGGTAATACAATGCTGACTGGCAATGGTATGGTAATACAATGCTGACTAGCAATGGTATGGTAATACAAAGTTGACTGGCTAACGTATGGTAAAATAATGCTGATTGGCAATGGTATGATGACATAATGCTGATTGTCAATGGTATGGAGACACAATGCTGACTGGCGATGTTATGGTGATACAATGCTGACTAGCGATTGCATGGTGACACAATGTTAACTGGCTATGGTATGATGACACAATGTTGACTGGCGATGGTATGGTAATACAATGCTGACTGGCAATGGTATGGTGACACAATGCTGACTGACAATGATGTGGTGATACAATGTTGACTGGCTATGGTATGATGACACAATGTTGACTGGTAATGGTATGGTGATACAATGTTGACTGGCTATGGTATGGTGATACAATGTTGACTGGCTATGGTATGGTGATACAATGTTGACTGGCTATGGTATGATGACACAATGTTGACTGGTAATGGTATGGTGATACAATGTTGACTGGCTATGGTATGATGACACAATGTTGACTGGTAATGGTATGGTAATACAATGCTGACTGACAATGGTGTGGTGATACAATGTTGACTGGCTATGGTATGATGACACAATGTTGACTGGTAATGGTATGGTGATACAATGTTGACTGGCGATCATATGGTGATACAATGCTGACTAGCGATTGCATGGTGACACAATGTTAACTGGCTATGGTATGATGACACAATGTTGACTGGCGATGGTATGGTAATACAATGCTGACTGGCAATGGTATAGTGACACAATGCTGACTGACAATGGTGTGGTGATACAATGTTGACTGGCTATGGTATGATGACACAATGTTGACTGGTAATGGTATGGTGATACAATGTTGACTGGCTATGGTATGATGACACAATGATGACTGGCTATGGTATGATGACACAATGTTGACTGGCTATGGTATGATGACACAATGTTGACTGGTAATGGTATGGTGATACAATGTTGACTGGCGATGTTATGGTGATACAATGCTGACTAGCGATTGCATGGTGACACAATGTTAACTGGCTTTGGTATGATGACACAATGTTGACTGGCGATGGTATGGTAATACAATGCTGACTGGCAATGGTATGGTGACACAATGCTGACTGACAATGGTGTGGTGATACAATGTTGACTGGCTATGGTATGATGACACAATGATGACTGGCTATGGTATGATGACACAATGTTGACTGGCTATGGTATGATGACACAATGATGACTGGCTATGGTATGATGACAAAATGTTGACTGGCTATAGTATGATGACACAATGATGACTGGCTATGGTATGATGACACAATGTTTACGGGCTATGGTATGATGACACAATGTTGACTGGCTAAGGTATGATAATATTCACTGGCTATCGGATTATGACACGATACTGACTGGCAATGGTATGGTGATACAATGCTGACTGGCAAAGATGTGGTGATACAATGTTGACTGGTTGTGGTATGATGACACAATGTAACTGGCTATGGTTTGATGATACAACGTTGACTAGCTATGATATGAAGACACAATGCTGACTGGCAATGTTGTGGTGATACATTGTTGACAGGTTATGGTATGATGACACAATGTTGACTGGCTATAGTATAATGACACAATGCTGACTTGCAATGGTATGGCGATACAATGTTGACTGGCTATGGTTTGATGACACAATGCTGACTGGCAATGATATGGGGATAGAATGCTGACTGGCGATAGTATGGTGATACAATGATGACTGGCAATAGTATGGTGACACAATGCTGTCTGGCAATGGAATGGTGTCACAATGCTGACTGGCAATGGAATGATGACACAATGCTGATTGTCAATGGCATGGTTACTCGATGCTGACTGTCGATTATATGGTGACACAATGCTGACTGGCAATGGTATGGTGATACAATGCTGACTGGCAATGGTATGGTGATACAATGTTCACTGGCTATGTTATGATGACACAATACTGACTGTTAATGGTATGGTGACACAATGCTGACTGGTGATAGTATGGTAATACATATACAATGCTGACTCGCAATGGTATGGTGACACAATGCAGACTGACAATGGTATGGTGTCACAATGCTGACTGGCAATGGTATGATGACACAATGCTGACTGGCAAAGGTATGGTAATATAATGCTGACTTGCAATGGTATGATGCCATAATGCTGATTGGCAATGGTATGGTGACACAATGCTGACTGGTAATAGTATAGTGATACAATGCTGACTGGCTATGGTATGATGACACATCGTTGACTGGCAATGGTATGGTGACAGAATGTTACCTGGATATGGTATGATGACACAATGATGACAGGCTATGGTATTAAGTCACTATGCTGATAAGCAATGGTATGGTTACACAATACTGGCTGTAGATGATATAGTGATACAATTTTGACTGGCGATGGTATGGTGACACAATTTGACTGGCGATGGTACGGTGATACAATGCTTACTGGCTATGGTATGGTGATACAATTTTGACTGGCGATGGTACGGTGATACAATGCTGACTGGCTATAGTATGATGTCACATTGTTGGCTGGCAATGGTGTGGTATAATGTTGACTGGCTAAGGTATGGTAAAATAATGCTGATCGGCAATGGTATGATGACATAATGCTGATTGCCAATGGTATGGTGACACAATTCTGACTAGTAATGGTATGGTTACACAATGATGACTGGCAATGGTATGGTGACATAATGCTGACTGGCGATGTTATGGTAATACAATGCTGACTAGCGATTGCATGGTGACACAATGTTAACTGGCTATGTTATGATGACACAATGTTGACTGGTGATAATATGGTAATACAATGCTGACTGACAATGGTATGGTAATACAATGCTGACTGGCGATGGTATGGTGATACAATGCTGACTGGCGATGGTATGGTGACACAATGCTGACTGGTTATGGTATGGTGACACAATGCTGACTGGCAATGGTATGGTTACACAATGATGACTGGCAATGGTATGGGGACACAATGATGACTGGCTATGGTATGATGACACAATGCTGACTGGCGATGTTATGGTGATACAATGCTGACTAGCGATTGCATGGTGACACAATGTTAACTGGCTATGGTATGGTTACACAATGATGACTGGCAATGGTACGGGGACACAATGCTGACTGGCGATGTTATGGTGATACAATGCTGACTAGCGATTGCATGGTGACACAATGTTAACTGGCTATGGTAAGATGACACAATGTTGACTGGCGATGGTATGGTAATACAATGCTGACTGGCAATGGTATGGTGATACAATGTTGACTGGCGATGGTAAGATGACACAATGTTGACTAGCAATGGTATGGTGATACAATGTTGACTGGTAATGGTATGGTAAAACAATGCTGACTGACAATGGTATGGCGACAATGCTGACTGACAATGGTATGGTGTCACAATGCTGACTGGCGATGGTATGGTGACCCAATGTTAACTGGCTATGGTATGATGACATAATGTTGACTGGTGATAGAATGGTAATACAATGCTGACTGACAATGGTATGATGACACAATGCTGACTGACAATGGTATGGTAATACAATGGTGACTGGCAATGGTATGGTGATACAATGTTGACTGGCTATGGTATGATGACACAATGTTGACTGGTAATGGTATGGTGACACAATGGTGACTGGTGACAGTATGGTAATACAATGCTGACTCGCAATGGTATGGCGACAATGCTGTCTGACAATGGTATGGTGTCACAATGCTGACTGGCAATGGTATGATGGCACAATGCTGACTGGCAATGGTATGATAAAACAATGCTGACTGGCAATGGTATGGTAATACAATGCTGACTGGCAATAGTATGATGGCAGAATTCTGACTGGTAATGGTATGGTGATACAATGCTGACTGGCTATGGTATGGTGACACAATGCTGTCTGGCAATGGTATGGTGATACAATGCTGACTGGCAATGGTATGGTTACACAATGATGACTGGCAATGGTATGGGGACACAATGCTGACTGGTGGTAGTATGGTAATACATGTACAATGCTGACTCGCAATGGTATGGTGACACAATGCAGACTGACAATGGTATGGTGTCACAATGCTGACTGGCAATGGTATGATGACACAATGCTGACTGGCAATGGTATGGTAATATAATGCTGACTTGCAATGGTATGATGCCATAATGCTGATTGGCAATGGTATGGTGACACAATGCTGACTGGTAATAGTATAGTGATACAATGCTGACTGGCTATGGTATGATGACACATCGTTGACTGGCAATGGTATGGTGACAGAATGTTACCTGGATATGGTATGATGACACAATGGTGACAGGCTATGGTATTAAGTCACTATGCTGATAAGCAATGGTATGGTTACACAATACTGGCTGTAGATGATATAGTGATACAATTTTGACTGGCGATGGTATGGTGACATAATTTGACTGGCGATGGTACGGTGATACAATGCTTACTGGCTATGGTATGGTGATACAATTTTGACTGGCGATGGTACGGTGATACAATGCTGACTGGCTATAGTATGATGTCACATTGTTGGCTGGCAATGGTGTGGTGATATAATGTTGACTGGCTAAGGTATGGAAAAATAATGCTGATTGGCAATGGTATGATGACATAATGCTGATTGCCAATGGTATGGTGACACAATTCTGACTAGTAATGGTATGGTTACACAATGATGACTGGCAATGGTATGGTGACATAATGCTGACTGGCGATGTTATGGTAATACAATGCTGACTAGCGATTGCATGGTGACACAATGTTAACTGGCTATGGTATGGTGACACAATGTTGACTGGTGATAATATGGTAATACAATGCTGACTGACAATGGTATGGTAATACAATGCTGACTGGCGATGGTATGGTGATACAATGCTGACTGGCGATGGTATGGTGACACAATGCTGACTGGTTATGGTATGGTGACACAATGCTGACTGGCAATGGTATGGTTACACAATGATGACTGGCAATGGTATGGGGACACAATGATGACTGGCTATGGTATGATGACACAATGCTGACTGGCGATGTTATGGTGATACAATGCTGACTAGCGATTGCATGGTGACACAATGTTAACTGGCTATGGTATGGTTACACAATGATGACTGGCAATGGTATGGGGACACAATGCTGACTGGCGATGTTATGGTGATACAATGCTGACTAGCGATTACATGGTGACACAATGTTAACTGGCTATGGTAAGATGACACAATGTTGACTGGCGATGGTATGGTAATACAATGCTGACTGGCAATGGTATGGTGATACAATGTTGACTGGCGATGGTATGATGACACAATGTTGACTGGCAATGGTATGGTGGTACAATGTTGACTGGTAATGGTATGGTAAAACAATGCTGACAGGCAATGGTATGGCGACAATGCTGACTGACAATGGTATGGTGTCACAATGCTGACTGGCGATGGTATGGTGACCCCATGTTAACTGGCTATGGTATGATGACATAATGTTGACTGGTGATAGAATGGTAATACAATGCTGACTGACAATGGTATGATGACACAATGCTGACTGACAATGGTATGGTAATACAATGGTGACTGGCAATGGTATGGTGATACAATGTTGACTGACTATGGTATGATGACACAATGTTGACTGGTAATGGTATGGTGACACAATGGTGACTGGTGACAGTATGGTAATACAATGCTGACTCGCAATGGTATGGCGACAATGCTGTCTGACAATGGTATGGTGTCACAATGCTGACTGGCAATGGTATGATGACACAATGCTGACTGGCAATGGTATGATAAAACAATGCTGACTGGCAATGGTATGGTAATACAATGCTGACTGGCAATAGTATGATGGCAGAATTCTGACTGGTAATGGTATGGTGATACAATGCTGACTGGCTATGGTATGGTGACACAATGCTGTCTGGCAATGGTATGGTGATACAATGCTGACTGGCAATGGTATGGTTACACAATGATGACTGGCAATGGTATGGGGACACAATGCTGACTGGCGATGTTATGGTGATACAATGCTGACTAGCGATTGCATGGTGACACAATGTTAACTGGCTATGGTAAGATGACACAATGTTGACTGGCGATGGTATGGTAATACAATGCTGACTGGCAATGGTATGGTGACACAATGCTGACTGACAATGGTATGGTGATACAATGTTGACTGGCGATGGTATGATGACACAATGTTGACTGGTAATGGTATGGTGACACAATGCTGACTGGTGATAGTATGGTAAAACAATGCTGACTGGCAATGGTATGGCGACAATGCTGACTGACAATGGTATAGTGTCACAATGCTGACTGGCGATGGTATGGTGACCCAATGTTTACTGGCTATGGTATGATGACATAATGTTGACTGGCAATGGTATGGTAATACAATGCTGACTGGCAATGGTATGGTGATACAATGTTGACTGGCTATGGTATGATGACACAATGTTGACTGGTAATGGTATGGTGACACAATGGTGACTGGTGACAGTATGGTAATACAATGCTGACTCGCAATGATATGGCGACAATGCTGTCTGACAATGGTATGGTGTCACAATGCTGACTGGCAATGGTATGATGACACAATGCTGACTGGCAATGGTATGATAAAACAATGCTGACTGGCAATGGTATGGTAATACAATGCTGACTGGCAATGGTATGATGGCAGAATTCTGACTGGTAATGGTATGGTGATACAATGCTGACTGGCTATGGTATGGTGACACAATGCTGTCTGGCAATGGTATGGTGATACAATGCTGACTGGCGATGGTATGGTAACACAATGCTGACTGGTAATGGTATGGTGATACAATGTTGACTGGCTATGGTATGATGATACAATGTTGACAAGCTATGATATGAAGTCACGATGCTGATTAGCAATGGTATGGTTACACAATACTGGCTGTCTATGATATAGTGATACAACTTTGACTGGCGATGTTATGATGATACAATTTTGACTGGCTATGGTATGGTGATACAATTTTGACTGGCGATGGTACGGTGATACAATGCTGACTTGATATAGTATGATGTCAAATTGTTGACTGGCAATGGTGTGGTGATACAATGTTGACTGGCTAAGGTATGGTAAAATAATGCTGATTGGGAATTGTATGATGACATAATGATGATTGGCAATGGTATAGTGACACAATGCTGACTGGTAATGGTATGGTGACACAATGTTATCTGGATATGGTATGGTGACAATGTTGACTTGTGATAGTATGGTAATACAATGCTGACTGGCAATGGTATGGTGACACAATGATGACTGACAATAGTATGATGACACAATGCTGACTGGCAATGGTATGGTAATACAACGCTGACTGGCAATGGTATGGTGATATAATGTTGACTGGCTATGGTATGATGACACAATGTTGACTGGTAATGGTATGGTGACACAATGCTGACTGGTGACAGTATGTTAAAACAATGCTGACTGGCAATGGTATGGCGACAATGCTGACTGACAATGGTATGGTGTCACAATGCTGACTGGCAATGGTATGATGACACAATGCTGACTGGCAATGGTATGGTAATACAATACTGACTGGCAATGGTATGGTAATACAATGCTGACTGGCTATGGTATGGTGACACAATGCTGTCTGGCAATGGTATGGTGATACAATGCTGACTGGCGATGGTATGGTGACAGAATGCTGACTGGCGATGGTATGGTGACAAAATGCTGACTGGCAATGGCATGGTGATACAATGGTGTCTGGTAATGGTTTGATGATACAATGTTCACAAGCTATGGTATGAAGTCACAATGCTGATTAGCAATGGTATGGTTACACAATACTGGCTGTGGATGATATAGTGATACAATTTTGACTGGCGATGGTATGGTGACACAATTTGACTGGCGATGGTACGGTGATACAATGCTGACTGGCTATGGTATGGTGATACAATTTTGACTGGCGATGTTACGGTAATACAAAGCTGACTGGCTATAGTATGATGTCACATTGTTGGCTGGCAATGGTGTGGTGATACAATGTTGACTGGCTAAGGTATGGTAAAATAATGCTGATTGGCAATGGTATGATGACATAATGCTGATTGGCAATGGTATGGTGACATAATGCTGACTGGTATGGTATGGTGATACAATGCTGACTGACAATGGTATGATGACACAATGCTGACTGGCAATGGTATGGTGATACAATGCTTACTGGGGATGGTATGATGAAACAATGTTGACAGGCTATGGTATGAAGCCATAATGCTGATTAACAATGGTATGGTGACACAATGCTGACTGACAATGATATGGTGATATAATGCTGACTGGAAATGGTATGGTGACACAATGCTGTCTCTAAATGGCATTGTGATACAATGCTTTCTGGCAATGGTATGGTGATACAATGCTGACTGGCGTTGATATGGTGACACAATGCTGACTGGCAATGGCATGGTGATACAATGTTGACTGGCTATGTTATGATGATACAATGTTGACAGGCTATGGTATGAAGCCATAATGCTGATTAGCAATGGTATGGTTACACAATACTGGCTGTCGATGATATAGGGATACAATTTTGACTGGCGATGGTATGGTGATAAAATTTTGACTGGCGATGGTACGGTGATACAATGCTGATTGGCTATGGTATGATGACACATTGTTGACTGGCAATAGTATGGAGATACAATGTAAACTGGATATAGTATGATGACACAATGTTGACTGGCTATGGTGTGAAGACACAATGCTGACTGGCAATGGTATGGTGATACAATGTTGACTGGCTATGGTATGATGACACAATGATGACTGGCTATGGTATGGTTACACAATGCTGACTGGCGATGGTATGGTTACACAATGCTGACTGGCGATGGTCGGTGACACAATGCTGACTGGCTATGGTATGGTGATACAATTTTGACTGGCGATGGTACGATGATATATTGCTGACTGGCTATGGTATGATGACACATTGTTGACTGGCAATGGTGTGGTGATACAATGTTGACTGGCTATGGTATGATGACATAATGTTGACTGGCTATGGTATGATGACACATTGTTGACAGGTTAGGGTATGATGACACAATGTTCACTGGCTATGGAATGATGGCATAATGCTGACTGGCAATGGTATGGTGATACAATGCTGACTGGTTATGGTATGATGACACAATGTTGACTGGCTAAGGTATGATAACACAATGCTGACTGGTTATGGTATGATGACACAATGTTGACTGGCTAAGGTATGATAACACAATGCTGACTGGCAATGGTATGATGACACAATGTTGACTGGCTATGGTATGATGAGACAATACTTACTGGCTACAGTGTGGTGACATATAGTTGTATGGCTATGGTATGACGGCACAACGCAAACTGGCTGTGGTATTGTAAGACATTGGTGACTGGCAATGGTTGATGACACAATGCTGAATGGCAATGTTATGGTGTTACAATGCTGACTGGCAATGGTATGACGACACAACGCTGATTGGCAATGGTATGACGGCACAACGCTGATTGGCAATTGTATGGTGATACAATGCTGACTGGCAATGGTATGGTGATACAATGCTGACTGGCAATTGTATGGCGATACAATGCTGACTGGCAATGGTATGGTGACATAATGCTGACTTGCGATGGTATGATGATACAATGCTGACTGGAAATAGTATGGTGACACAGTGCTGACCAACAATGGTATGGTGACACGATGCTGACTGGCAATGGTATGGTTACACAATGCTGACTAATAATGATATGACACATTCCTGACTGGTAATGGTTTTGTGATACAATGCTGACTGGCTATGGTATGGTAACACAATCCGGACTGGCAATGGTATGGTGATACAATGCTGACTGGCAATAGTATGGTTACACAATGCTGACTAACAATGATACAATCCTGACTGGTAATGGTTTTGTGATACAATGCTGACTGGCTATGGTATGGTTACACAATCTGGACTGGCAATGGTATGGTGGCACAATGTTGACTGGGAATAGTATGGTGATACAATGCTGATTGGCAATAATATGGTGACACAATGCTGACTAACAATGGTATGGTGACACACTACTGACTAGCAATGGTATGGTGACACAAAGCTGACTGGCAATGGTATAGCGATACAATGTTGTCTGGCAATGGTATGGTGATACAATGTTGACTGGCAATGATATAGTGATACAATGTTGTCTGGCAATGGTATGGTGATACAATGCTGACTGGCAATGGTATGGTAATACAATGTTGTCTGGCAATGGTATGGCGACACAATGTTGACTGGCAATGATATAGCGATACAATGTTGTCTGGCAATGGTATGGTGATACTCTGACTGGCATGGTATACAATGTTGTCTGGCAATGGTATGGTGATACAATGTTGACTGGCAATGATATAGCGATACAATGTTGACTGGCAATGGTATAGCGATACAATGTTGACTGGCAATGATATAGCGATACAATGTTGTCTGGCAATGGTATGGTGATACAATGTTGTCTGGCAATGGTATGGTGATACAATGTTGACTGGCAATGATATAGCGATACAATGTTGACTGGCAATGGTATAGCGATACAATGTTGACTGGCAATGATATAGCGATACAATGTTGTCTGGCAATGGTATGGTGATACAATGTTGACTGGCAATGGTATGGTGATACAATGTTGACTGGCAATGATATAGCGATACAATGTTGACTGGCAATGATATAGCGATACAATGTTGTCTGGCAATGGTATGGTGATACAATGCTGACTGGCAATGGTATGGTAATACAATGTTGTCTGGCAATGGTATGGTAATACAATGCTGACTGGCAATGGTATGGCGACACAATGTTGACTGGCAATGATATAGCGACACAATGTTGACTGGCAATGATATAGCGATACAATGTTGTCTGGCAATGGTATGGTGATACAATGCTGACTGGCAATGGTATGGTAATACAATGTTGTCTGGCAATGGTATGGTGATACAATGTTGACTGGCAATGATATAGCGATACAATGTTGTCTGGCAATGGTATGGTGATACAATGCTGACTGGCAATGGTATGGTAATACAATGTTGTCTGGCAATGGTATGGCGACACAATGTTGACTGGCAATGATATAGTGATACAATGCTGACTGGCAATTCTATGGTGTTACAATGCTGACTTGCAATGGTATGATGACAGAATGCTGACTGGCGATGGCACGGTGATACAATGCTGAATGGTAATGGTATGATGATACAATGCCGACTGGCAATGGTATGGTGAAACAATGCCGACTGTCAATGGTATAGTGTTAAAATGCTGACTGGCAATGGTATGGCGACACAATGCTGACTGGCAATGGTATGATGATACAATATGGTGACACAATACTGACTGGCGATGGTATGGTCAAACAATGCTGACTGTCAATCGTATGGTGTTACAATGCTCAATGGCGATGGTACAGTGATACAATGCTGACTGGCAATGATATGGTGACACAATGCTGACTGGCAATGTTATGGTGATACAATGCTAAATGGAAATGATAAGGTGACACAATTGTGAGTCGCAATAGAATGGTGTAGTATGTTTGCCATGCTGGCTTACAATGGTATGGTGACATAATGCTGACTGGCAATAATATTCCGACATATGGCTTGCTTCATTTGTTTGGTACGGCTCATTGCTTCTGACAGGCACCGCAGTGTTTAGCAATAGATAGAATTGGATAACATTAATTATTGTAAGGCGTTTACGACAGGGAAAACGTACGTTGCTATCGCTTTCTACCAAGATCAAGCTTCTTCACTATAAAATGGTATGAAATGAGTACGCATGGAAATAGTGCGCCTGGTAAATATATCTGTTTTATCGGGAGATATGTATTCTGAGATGGGTTATGCATTTGGTTACATATGCACATTTGGAATAAATTTTCGGAATAGTAAATCTAGTAACAAATTGCGACGGGATGCATCCAATAATTTGTGCAATAAGGCGAATTGATCTCGTAAATACAATAAAAAATAGTCCGGGAAGTTTGTGTCCTACGATGTAAAATCATAACGTTTTATGAAATAAACACCAATGACAGGTGGATTTAACTAATTCTGTATGGAATCTATGGTAATTTGAATTTATTAAAGTATTTTGGTGTTGCGGTAATTTGTCAAATTTAATAACTGATTTATCGATTACATTTCACTTCCGTGAAAGGGAGATAAATCGTGCAGTGATTTTGATTAAATATAATAATTTTTTAATCGTAACGCTTACATGTATATTCCGCCAAACGGTCAAAAATTAAATTTTGAAAAAATCGGAAAAACGTGGAATACTGTGAGAAATAAAAGCGTATCTGCTCTATAATAACCACTGATAATATATAATGGAAGAAAGCATTACGATTTTTTTTAATGACTGTGATATATAGTGCATTCTATGAGAGAAAGGTTTAACTTACCAGTATCACAAAGTCTGTGGTTCCAACGATAACATTCATCACACTGCAATGCATGTTGCTTCCCCTTCACACGTTTTTGAAAAACAATACACTTGTCTGTGGTGCCCATCGCAACGTTATATGAAAGATGATGTATTTCATTTCTAATATCAGCATATTTATACATGTATCTGAAATCGTTGTCGATAATATTATTTGTCAAAATATTTTTCTTTGAATATCTTTAGAACTTTCGAAAATGAAAACGAAGCCAAGGGTCGTGTGATCATGATATAATACACACATGTTGTGTTTCGTTTAGTCAAAATAAACATGTTTGCATAAATTCACACTAAGCCATAACACACTGTCAACACACGACAATTTCCGACATGGTGGCGAGTTTGTTTAAAGTGGGGGCGAGTTGACCAGAATTCGCCATGTGCAAACTACAAATGTTACCGATTTGGAAGTAAAATTAACATGAAAGGGAATACATGTATTGTGAATGATAATCAGCAGTTTATTAAAAACCAGACTTAACAGCAAATTATCCAGCTACATACAAACGCTAGAATGAACCTCATATAGCAGCGGTCGGATTTGCAAAACCTCTACTTTCCCTTTATCCAAAATGACAAACAACGATCGATCCTTAAGGTACAATTGATAAAACTTTATTAGATTTTAATTACTGATCGTCTTTTTCATATATTTATGGAAATATTATTTTCTGACGTTTTTTACAGAGCAATACATGGTTAGGTACATTGTTTTTTTTTTAAAAACACCATCCGTCTAACTATGCATCGATCTACCTCTCCCCCAGGGGTAGTGGTGGTGGTGGTGGGGGTGGGGTTCGGTTATATTAATAGTCCTACTCCAGCACAATTTTCCCAACTACGTCGTACAGCAGCACGACAGTGCTATGTTTCATTTAGTTTTTTTGACAATAGACAGATCCATCTAGATTACAGTTATATATATAATACTTCACATGAGATTTTTTACGAAAATCTTACGTCAATACTTTTTATTAAATCTTCAACATACATGTATACAACAACTAGTATAGGTCGCGCACGATAACTTGGCACATCCGGGCTTTTTCATTTTGTAAATAAACATTGTAACTCGGACTCATGAAACACGCACATTGAACAACTCGCCAATGTCCATGCTGCACCTTCATACATATTTTGTTGAAATATAAATATTTATCATATTCCACTTATCTTGGACATTTTCATTTATGTTCTTTATTTGAAACTTTTTAAATATTCACATGAAATTATTTCATTTCTGCATAATTTTTGTAAAGTTCCACATAACTATGGAACTAATTGTCTGAAGATATAACAAGGTATTTGTCCTTAACACCTTTATTTTGATAGGATAGGTTACTGTCGTCCTTGGCTCAGTGGTATGTAACATATCTTACAGTTAGTGGACAGCTATATAATTTTGTCACAAGTGAGTTCGAACAATACCGGGTCCATACATATATATTTTTTAATTTGATCTAATTTTGTTTTTAATTTTTATTATAAAAACTTTTCAATTAAAAAGTAAAAGAAATAAATGAATCTATACTAATTATTAAAATGTGCTATCAGGCTAATAATTAATAATTTCTATCTTGCAAATGTATGAACAACCTAAATTTTAAAATTCTTGTGGAAATTATTTCTACCACAACTACATAACATTTAAAATTAGCACAGGGCAAAATTTTAACGTCTCGTTTCATACAGAAATCAAAATATTAGCACTATTTTGGACTAATCACTATTATTAATCCGTACCTCACCGCCGCGTCATACGAAAAAATCAAACTGTAAACCTATATTAATTTGGAAAAGGATGCCAACATCAATAAATTTTATACTGTGTTTATTCATTTATTTATTGTTTTTTTAATTCATTTATTTTATTTATTCATATCTGGGAATAGACAGTTAATATTGTTGTCATCCAAGTCATGTTTCTTTAACTTATATCCATGGTCATTAGTGGAGTAATGATGTTTTACAATCTGGTCAAATTTCACTTGCATTGAGATTGTCATTTCTGGGTTGGGGGAGTAATGTAATGTAATGGTGGTGTTTTACAACTAAGTCAAAAATAAATTATTTTACTTATATCACTAATTAGCCAATTCTTAGATGGTGGTGTAGAGTAATAGTAATGGTGTTTTAACACCTGTCAAGACTTTTTCACAAAAGAACTTGTCAAGAGTCATTTCCAAGAATGTTAGAAATTGTGGAAAACAAGTTCCATGAGAAAACAGACCACTTAGTCATAAGGTCCTCTGGGATGGTGAAGGAAACAGGACTGGTCCTTGAAAAACCAGTGGCCAATAGATGTCAAGGTGCTGAAAAGCTAACAAGGGGTCAAGTTGCAATTGAGTAATGGTGTTTAAAGTCCCAGTAAGACTATTTCACTTATATCGAAGCAAAGGTACAGAAACTTTGCCTATGTGTTGTGCTGATGGCATTATACAGCATGGTTCTTTAACAAGCCACACCTACCACGACATAGGACCCAATTTATTTTAAGTTACCATCTAAAATAACTGTGACTTTCATTTCGTAATGCTGAGTGCTTGGCATCAGAACAGTCACTATCAACTTTCAAGTCTAGGGTCACACCCTGTTGGGGTTCCAAGTTCCAACCCATGACCTCCACTTATGGAGCATACACTCTACCAACTGAGCTACCATAGTGGTACTAACAAGGGGTCAAGAACCTGAAAAAGATAAGGAGAAGCAGGGTGGTAAAAAGATATCAACAGAAGCTGTCAAACAGTTTCTGAGATACAGGTAGATATGGGTTGCAGTACAGCTGTCGAGTTGGCACCATTTCCTTGGCTTAGTGTTAAATTTTGACAGGCCTGTACTCCATTTCATGACCAGTGTTGGCAATGGTAAAATTATACCCTTGTGGGGCTAACTATGGGAAATGAGAAGAACAGAAGAAGTGTAGTGGTTTGTCTAAAATGTTTGGTAGAGCAGCCATGATCTAATAACAATTTGTCATTGTCTAGGTCTATCCAATTTTTCAACCTTGTCTGGAATTCCTTTCAGCAGGCTGTGTGGGAAGTCTCACCTTCCAGTCCTTCACACCCTTTGTGGCACTGAAATTTTCCAGGAAAGACAATGATCTAAAGATGCCTCATCAGCCTGCAATGCTGTATGTGCAATATTATGATATGAAATAACAGAGCTGGTTAAGATAATTGGGGGGGGGGGGGGGGGGGGGGTGCGAGATTCACTTGGTCACTTTCAGTAATACAAGATACGCCAAATAAAAACTGTATGTTCTCATAAGAAAAAAAAATATACTTTATCTGTTTATCGGCTAAAAAGTAATACATGCCTCTATATCAATTATTATTTAAGCTAAGCATATGCACATGGGTTCAGTGATGGCAGTTGATAATGTCCGTTCGTCCTCTGGGAAAATACTAGTCGTCGGCACGGATTCCGAGTGGCCCTAAATAATCCGAGTAGAAAATTAACGCAAATTTGAAATTGAAGAAGATAATCGGTGCTTTTTTTTCAAATAAATATTTTAAAAATATGTCAAGGTACATATCGAAAGTACACCCCAATCAACGATCAAAGACCCTTTTATTACAAGGCTTCTGATTGGCTAAACGGTACCTCATTAACCGGCAAATTTATGCATTATGTACATAATGCATAAATTATGTACATAATACATAAATTATGTACATAATGCATTTATGAGAATAAAAGTGGCGAAAGCTTGCCATAGCGGCACGCTTCAACCACATTTAATACATAATTTACATTATGAATACATAATTCACATTATGAAAACATAATGAAATTATCGATTGATAATTAAAAAAATACATAATTTAGTTGCGATAATATGCGCCTCAACCACATTTAATCCCATAAATTGCATTATGTATACATAATGCGAATTATGTATTTAAAGTCGTTGAGGCATTCCATAGATATGAATTCCAACATATCATGGCGTTGGGTGGATCTGAGAGTTAAAAGGGACGAGATGTTAATTATTAAGTTAATTGGACCATTAATTAGAACATGCGAACGAGTTGAATGGTCACGCCCTCGTAAAAATGTG
This sequence comes from Anadara kagoshimensis, assembly GCA_021292105.1. Taxonomy (NCBI): domain Eukaryota; kingdom Metazoa; phylum Mollusca; class Bivalvia; order Arcoida; family Arcidae; genus Anadara; species Anadara kagoshimensis. The sequence continues at coordinate 69,061,369 of CM037865.1, read as the reverse complement.
AGAATATAGTATAATAGATATAAGGCGAAAACGAGGCAACACGTGTGATTTTCATAACCGAGAAGATGTCTGAAAATAAAAAGATTGTATTAAATTCACAGGCAAAACAAATTGCCATCAATGTTGTAAAACATTGCTTTGATGAGGCAAAACAAAAATGTCTCATAAATCCCATCAGCTGTCCCTTGGGGAGAGCAAGTGCAATGACGGGTGTGCCGAAGAGAACATTATCAAGATTAAAATCGTTCGGAATAGAAACCAAACAGGCTGATAGAAAACAGAGATCAGATAAATTTTTTATTGATGATTTTGATATCTGCGTAATTAGAAGAATAATAATTATTATGTATTTAAATAAACGCGTTCTTCCAACTATAAATGCTATTCATTCGGAAATAATTAACAAAATTGACTTTAAGGGGGGTAAAACAATTCTCAGAAAATTGTTTAAAGAAATGGGGTTTAACTGGAAAAAATGCAGCACAAATAGAAAAATCCTTATGGAAAAAACAGATATCGTATCAAAAAGAATAAATTACCTTCGCGAAATTAAAAAACTTAGAGAAACTGGACGCAACATTATTTATATGGATGAAACGTATATAAACTCTTCACACACTGTACCCAAGTGTTGGCAGCTGGATGGGAACGGTTTAAGTGTTCCAATCGGAGCAGGTGACCGTCTGATTGTTGTTGATGCTGGTTCAGAAAAGGGTTTGTTCCTAATGCAAGCCTTATATATAAAGCCAAGTCATCAACAGGTGATTATCACCATGAAATGAATGCTGAGAATTTCACTAAATGGCTTCGCGAAAAATTAATTCCAAACCTTGAACCAAATTCCGTCTTGGTAGTCGATAATGCATCTTATCATAACGTCCAAGAAGACAAGTGCAAGGGGAACCTATGGGAGTGCTTCATATTCAAATATGCATGACGTAAGAGGTCAAGTGTGACGTCAAGGTTAAATCTTCATATCGTACAGGCCTGTCACCTGCTTCTATTAGACATCTACACGATGTGGAAACATCCACCATGGCACTTCACATTAAAAAAGACTATACTACTACGGTGTTCAGTTTGGAGTTCGATTCTTATATTTTATTGTAAACTTTTAAACTTTACTTAGCAACTTTCCAAGGGAACCTACAAATTTTCTTGATATCAATGCCGATTTCAATCAGTGAATTTGATTGTCTCTGATTCCAGTCTTTGTTTCAAAAAGAGAATATATGATGCTTCAAGAGAAAGAAATAAGTAATATAATAATAGTCAGACGAATAGGTTCCTATCGCCACAAATTTTTATATTGTCATATTATGTCAATATCGATATTCACCTTCTGTGATCCTCAGTAGTAATTATATTATCTAGAGTGCTGTGTATGGAGAAAAGCGGCTGTTCGTGGAAGCGACTGTCTAAGCAGAACTGAAAAACCCAGTAAATTACAAATAAATATTTCTAAAAAATACAGACAAGCGGGCCAATATAAAAGCAGAAAATCTATATCGCCCATCAGATTGGATAGGTGCCAGGATAATTGAAGTTAAATAAAGATTTGGAATAAAACATTAATTTAAAGATCGTCGATGTGGTAAGTATTTCTTATTTTCAAAACTTCAACATATTTATTATAAACTATGAGATTTAAATTTAATATTGAACTCGATATCCATTTTAAACTCAAATTAATAAATATGGGCTGTTCCGGTAAAAAATACATGGTGCACAATGCTTAACTATATTTCAAATTTTTTATCGTTAGCTTAAAGACGGGGACTTTTTTGGTCATCAGACACTTGTTAAAAGTAATCCAAATATCCAAATAGGCAGAAGGATAAAAAAAATTGTAAATCGAAACAATTCTCGGAAAAAGCTGGGTTGGCGTTCCTACTGTTTTACGTTTACACGAGGTCGTGGGCTTGCGACACGGAATCCATTATTAAGTGACTTGTGCGAAAAAGTTATATTCGCAATAATTTTTTTGTGTTTTTATTATACTATTTCGTATATTTACAATGGTCATTTTGTTTTTTTTTTTCGAAAAAAATCTATTGTATAATTGAATTACATTAAGTTTTATTTTTTCAACATTTTACATAATATATTAAGACAAAGACACCACCCACTCACCCATACTTTCATCTTTCATACGGGTTTTTCATGATTCACAGATTCTATATAACAATTTTTACACAATATACTTGTTTGTTTTACATATTATACCAGTTTTAATTTTGTAGTTAGTATTCAAATAAAGATCTATAGACCCCCCCCCCCATCTTTGCAAAAAATATTAGATTTTCCCGAACTTTATTAACCTATGTTTTTCGATTCGATAGTATTTTGTAATGCGATTTTGCAGTTCTTTTATATGTAACGTTTTATTAAGGTATCGTTGTAGACTAATATACTGTTTAGTTAATGATATAATGTGATTAAGAGCATGTGAATCTTTGTTTGGTATGCCCAATATTACATCTTTAATATTAATAATGATTTTTCCCTGTTTTCATAGCTATCCAAGATTCAACCCTACTCCAAATTTCTCTCACATATTCACAGTTGAAAAAAAAGATGGGAAACATTTTCTTCAAACGATTTGCAAAATGTACATTTTAATTCTGGTTTAATATTAATTTTCTGGAGGAATTTATTAGTGCCATACATTTGGGTTATAATTCGGAAATTAAGCCATTTGAGTTTTTTGCAGTCAAATGTTTTATGGAAATTTTGATAGACTTTTCCCCAATTGTAATTTTATGGAAGATTAAGTTCGTCTGTATGTTATAGTTACTGATTATGGCTGTTTTTAGACCTTCATACACTGTAAATGGGATTCGTATATGTAAGTTTTGTTGTAATGTTTCTAAGTTCAAGAAAATATTATTGGGATTTAATAGGTCTTTTATCCGTTTTACTTGTTTATCATATAACTTTGTTATGTAAGCAGTTTTTTTCTGTTCATTTTTATTTTTGAGTTGTGCTATAACTCACAATTTTGTATGGGATACGTTGAGCAGTAAATTGGTAGTTTGTTTTTTAATTCGGTTAAATTAAAACTTTTTTCCAAAAACCATTTTTGATTTGCTTTGACTTGTCTAGACAGAAATTATCTCAAAAGTCGTTGATTTGAGTCAAGTTACATTTAACTATTTCTGTAAATAGGGCTTTTAGTATATGAGCTATTGGTCAATCTACGTAGCCATGTTAATTTTACAGCTTTGATAAAACTTTCTAAATGTATCATGTTACATCCACCAAGCCTGTACCCCTGAATCATATCTTTTCTACTAATTTTTTCGCATTTGCTATCCCATATATATTGGTAGAATTTGGTTTTCCTAATCTTTAAGAATGTGTTCTTGTCGCTTGGGAAGAACTGTAAGTAAGTGTTTTAATTTTGGCAGAAATAAAGATTTAATAATTATAATTTTTTCTAAATGGTAATCATTTTCTTAGACCAAGATCTTAAATCGTTCTCTATTTTAAAAATATATTTATTGTAACTTAAAGTATTGATATTATTAAGATATGGGGTAAAGATTAAGCCTAATACCGTAAAGTTTGTGTCAGTTCATTCTAATTTTATATCTGGACAAATCATGTCTTTACAGTTTGTTTTAGAGCCAATCCAAACAGCTTTGGTTTTATCGATATTTGGTTTGAGACCAGAATATTTAGAAAATTGAAATAAAAGGTCCTTAGAATTTTTCAAACTTTTTTCTGAACCATCTTAAAATATACAGGTATCATCGGCATATTGCAGTTAATTAATTTCAGTGTTTTTCTAATTTTATACACTTTATGTCGTTATTGTGACTAAATATATTGGCCATAATTTCTGCACATAATATAAAAAGGTATGGGGACACCGGATCTCCTTGTCGACATCCTCGGGAAATGTTAAAAAACTAAGAGAAAATGCCATATTGAATAACACATAAATGTGCGTTTTTATTAAGAATTTCTACAAATTTTTAAGATCAGATCCAAAATTAAAGTATTTCAAAGTCTTTCTAATAAAATTCCAAGATACTAAATCAAAAGATTTTCCAAATAAACTAACAGTAATACGCCGGGTTTATTTTTTTCTTTTGTTAGCTGCAAAGTGTCTTAAATATTCTTGTATTTTCACAAATAAATCATCCGGAAATAAAATCATTTTGATTTTCGTGTATTAAGTAATCTAATACTGACTTTATTCTATTTGCAATATAGCTGGAAAGTATTTTGTATGTAACATTTAAAACGGCAATAGGTCGCCAGTTTTTTAATTATGTTCCACTTTTTTCACCCTTAGGTAGTGTTGATATAATTCCTTGTTTTTTGGTTATTGATAGCTCGCCATATTCAAATCTATAATTAAAAGATTGATAAGAAGTGATGATAAATCATTCCAGAATAACTTAAAAATTCAACAGAAAATCCATCGAGGCCAGGCGATTTTTCATTTGTTTTAATCGATAAAGTAATTCGGGATATATTATCTTACCCTCTATTTTAAGAAGTTTATTTTTATTTAATTTTTTTTAAGTCCTCATAATTTTAAATACTATTTAAATCAACATCTTCTAGTGAGTGGTCGTTCATATAAGGTTTTTTTATAAAACGGTTTTCAATTTCGGTCAAGATTTCTTTTTCATTTGATATATACTTTTCCGTATCGTCAATCAATCCGGTTACATTTTTATTTTTATAAATTATCTTTTCCAGTAGGATAGCCAACCCGGCCAGCGCATTGATTCATCAAACAAAATTTCACGCGCAGACAAAGTGAAAAAATTGTCAAAAATTTGAATTCACTCGAGGCGGTAAAATTACAATATTTATTTCACTGCGAGTTTTTAATACTATTTGTAGTATTTTATCGTCTTTTGAGGACAAAAGTAAGTCATTAAAGACGATTTTTATCAAAGTCGGTGAGAATTTAACAATTTAAATCGTAATTGAATGTTAGGCACCGGCGAAAAATTGAAAATTGAAACTTTAAAAAATATCATTCTGTGTACGCAGTTCCTCATGCACCAAGATGTTTTTACATAACGGAAAGAACTTTTTCTCACTGTTATTTTGATGTATAATTGTCAAATAACTTTCTTTACACAAAAAACGTACCAGTTTCAAATGTCGAAAAAATCGATGACATTGCCGGATTCTCGATCATGGGCCGCCCCTTTCCGGCTAATTTGACACAGAAAAAATGCTAAGACAGCTTCCTTGATGTATGTAATGTATAAATTTGATAATCGAGAGACGCTGTGGAGATATTTTTGTTGAAATAAAGTAAGTTTTTCCTTAAAAATATTGTATTTTCACTCCATTTCTCGTCTAATCTGCCGATTTTTTGGAACTACTTCCAGTCGGACATATTTGATTAGCATTCGTCCCGCTTCGATCACAATTTTAGCATGCAGAAAATGTCATCGTGTATTTTGGACAAAATAGTCAAGCTTTTTTGCCTTATTTGTCATGTATGATCAATCTGCATGGCTGTCGAACACATTAGATACGCATGTGTTCTAATTTTACCCATATGGACTCGGGATCTGTACCATACAGTGTACAGTGCAACCTGCTCATGTAGGGCGTTAGGGACTCGGAATTACTGAAAATTACCAACTGATTTTGCTTTGCTGGCAAAATATAAACAGGACCTGTCTGTCATATCAGTACATATCATTGGATAAATAATCTAACATCATTAAAGAGGGTTAGATATGAAATATTTCCCAAAATGAGGAAAGATCTCCCAGTCCCATGTTAGTTTAGCCAGAGTCAACACAACATTGGTCTTTATTATTTAAATTTTTGTTTCTGTTCTGATGCCAATAACCCCGCATTATTATTTTAGTACAATTTAGACATGAAAAGTTGATTATTTTGCTTCATTAAAAGTTTTAAGTCAACTTGACATAGCACAAATAACATTTAAAATAGACTATGTGGAAGTAGGAAATAGGAAAGTGAATACCAATCATGTGGATTTCATTTGACTTGGTTAAAAATTTAACTCCATATTATAATGATTAAATACAGATCTGTAAAAATTTAGGAATTTCAGTAATTTCTGTAAAATTGTAAAATTCTGATAAATAAATATCACCTTCTTTCAGGAAAATTCATGGGAACTGGTTTGATAATGACATTAAGAAATAAGTTTATGCAAATACAGTGAAATTCATGACACAGTGTATCCAAATGGGCATTATTAGTTTGAAAGAATTCAAAATAATTGTAACACACAGGCCTATTCCAGATTTATTGATTTATCCGTTAAATTTAGAATTGATTGATTGGTATACACACTCCATTCAAGATTATTTCAATTATAATCAGGTAAATGAGATAAGGGGGAAACTAGGTACAGGGATGAAGATTTGCAGGGGCCCAGTAGCCAATGGCTTCTAAAATCGAGTGTGGGTCACTTAATGTTTACACATTAAGCCATTTATTACTGTTACAAATTATTTTATGAAGTGAGCTGGCCCCAAACTCAAAATAGTTAGGCTTCATCCCTGAGGTAAAACACACCCCTCAACAAGAGAACTGGCAAACTTTCTGACATACAATGTAGTAAGATTTTAACCTATGCTGTTACCTGTATGCTACACTTCAGACAAGGGTGCATGAAAAGCATTTCATGTGGTGAACAAAGAGGTATCCAGTATCAAGAGAAGCATTCAATTCATAAATGTGTAATGATATATAATTCCCAGTATGTTAAGGATATTGATATGTGTTGATTTTTTAATAATATATAAAATGAAACATTCATAAATGTCTGATGATATCTAATTCCTAGTGTATTAAAGATATTGTTATGTTTTAATTTTACATGAAATGAGACATGCAACATTATTACAATTTACAAAGTTGGTTTAGTCACACATAATGCATTTTTCTTTGTAAAATGTTCCATTATGTGTAAACAGTAATAACCATGAGTGTTCATTCTAGGATTTTTTCAGATGGGTTATTTCTAATAAAATTCCTCTAATAACAAGTTGAATAACATCAATAATTTTGCATACATCTAATATTTGATGTGACTTGTAGTCTTTTAGGCTGATGTAAAAGCTTTTGTAATGAAGTATTTAAAAGTTTCATATAATGTAGCTTTTATTATGACAATGCTATCAAATATTTTGAACTTGCATTTGAAATCTAATTTCAAATGTGGCCCACTTGGCCTTTACAATGGTGCCATTTGGCAAAATAAAGGATCAACAGCCCCTTTCTAGAATGAACACTGCCATTGATCCCATAGTTTTTTATTTATTTGTAAATGATTTATCTATTTATCACAGCCAGAACAACTAGAAAGTACCTGTCCCCATAAAATCACCTGTTTGTGTAGTTTCTAAATTAAATTTGATAATTTAGACAATTTTAGTCCTTTTAAATGCTATTATGGCCCACTTGTCATTCATTTAAACAACAACAATATGACAAATTTCTAACTATCTGCCTGTTCATAATTTTTTAAACTTTTTAGTAATTCAATATCTTTTATTTTTTAAATGTTAATTTTGTTCATATAAAAATATTTGTTTTATTTTTCCAAAAAATATCTGAGGTTACTTTCCATGGTACCATGCCACATTTCATGTTAGTACCTTGAGGAAAGACAAAATGCAACTTATTTGATCTCTTTTTATTTTTACCTATTTATCATCACTAACCTGCTCAACATACTGTGTCCCAGCTCTAACTTATTTCTCTGTAGAATGTCTGATTTATTATTTATTTATTTATTATCATCTAACCTGCTAGCATTTTGTAACCTGCTCAACATACTGTGTCCAGCTCTAACTTATTTCTCTGTAGAATGTCTGATTTATTATTTATTTATTTATTTATTTATTTATTTATTTATTTATTATCATCTCTAACCTGCTAGACATTTTGTAACCTGCTCAACATACTGTGTCCCAGCTCTAACTTATTTCTCTGTAGAATTTCTGATTTATTTATTTATTTATTTATTTTATTAACTGCTGACAATTGTGTCCCAGCTCTAACTTTATTTTCTGTAGAATTTCTTATTTATTTATTTATCTTTTTTTTAATGTAGGCCCTATTTCTTTATTCCTGTTGGGGTCCTAAAGTATCTCCATCAACAAACACATGTCATATGAGGATGCCTGTTGCAAAAAAAATCGATAAATACAGTACAGACATGTACAAAGTTTAGCACCCAGCTAACGAATTAGTACCGACAGCCCATATTGGTTCCTCGTTTGGTGTTTATATCGACAGCAGTTGCCATCTATCTCTCGGCAGCTTTTCGACCGCTACTTTTCCATACCTTAGGCACTCGGCAGTCGAGCTTTGACTTCTTTTGGTTAGCTTAGTGTTAAACTTTCGACAGGTCTGTACTGTACATTGCCCTATTTGATACGGGGAACGTTGTTTACGTCGTTACGTTAGAACAATGTTTATCAAGGTCGCGGCCATATTTGTTTTCATTGACAACAAGACGTACTGAAATCATGCTGTTGGATTTTTGCGATTTTCGCATATTTAAACCTCATGCACCAGGTACGATAATTTACTGGCGTATACTATAATAATTTTCTGACATTGTATTAAAATTTCTAGGAAAAGTATTCTTTACACAAAAAACGTACCAGTTTCAAAAATGGAGAAGAAATTTCTGTTGATTTTCAAGAGAAATCGGTTATCGTCGGGATATCAGTAATTTTAAGTAAATATGGCGTTTTATCTCGGACTTTTTGATACATGTAGAAAGTTTAGTTAATTCCTCGCACGCTTGCATCATATTCGTAGCTAGAAATGTTAATTTTATGGTTTAAAAACGATTCTGAAAATGGCGAATTTTTTCCAGGTTCAGACACTTGCCAAAAAGTAATCCCTTTTTATTTACCGCGGAAGGTCTCAAATTTTAAAACCAACGCACAATTTGGACTTGGCTATCCTACTGTTCTTGATTTAAGAAATAGGTTGTTGGTTTTTCACCACATTCAATCCATTTAGCTCTTGTTCGTATAAAAAGACCTTTAATATAATTTTCCCTAATTTTTTCTAGCTCATCGTTTAATCTTTTAACTTTATTCTCATTATCTTTGGTTGGGGAGATAGCATATAATTAAGAGGTGTGGGACCCCTATATGTAGTAACTACCACAAATGTAGTAACGGTCACAAATGTAATAAAATTGTGTCACGTATGTAGTAATGAACCACAAATGTAGGAACGACCGTTACCACAAATGTAGTAAAAATTTTTGTTACCACAAATGTAGTAAATGAAAACCGCTATATGTAGTAACGAAAATTTCGAAATCTGAAAGTTAGAAACCAACATTTAAGATGCGTTCTAACCTGATAGAAGCGACTTTTAACGCGTTAGAAGTGACTTTTATCTTGATAGAATGGAATTCTATCCCGATAGAAGTGGCTCTGATTCCGATATAAGTGACCTTATTGAATACCAAAGAAAAATATATGTATAAATTGTTAATTTTGCTGTTTTTTTCTATTTACTTGAAAACAATTAGTGTCACATAAAGCGGCACATTACAAAATGATTAGCATAACATGTAATAGTAATTCAGATATAAATGTAATAATAAATAATAATAATAACTACTAGTATCTGATAATCCTTGTAAGGGTGTTACCCCTACCCCTGTACCTATATGTTATGTATTATGCGATGAGCGATAATGCCAATTGGCCTCTTATTTTTATTATACTTCGGTTTGTAAAGTACATGTAAGTTTTCAGTTTTTAAATTTAAGTTTCTGGGTTTTCTGTATTTTTGCAGATTTTAGTAGGGTACATGTATTGATTATTATACTCCAAAGCACTTAAGATGTTGGAAGTATAATGCTGTTGGTCGGTCCCTCCGTCCGTCCATCAGTCAATTATAAGTTTTCCGCATTGTTTCCTAAACACTTTCAGATAGAGTTTTTGAATGGGAGTCAACCACAATGAGTTGCAGATCAAGTTAACGTTTTGTTTTACTACGAATCCGATCCTTTGCAATTGTCTTTGATAATTTTATTGAAATACTAGTAACAGTTTTCTGCAGTTTTTTTCGTAATAGCTTGCACATGTTGAACTGATTTGGCATATAGGTCTACCATAATGTGTTACAGATCAAGTTCAGGTTTCATTTTGCTTCGCTGAAATTTATGTTTTTACGATGACTACACTTGATTTGGTCCAATATGTAGGAGCAACCTCACAAAGGTTTTTGTAATATTTGCTGATTTTTATTATCTCTCTCTCTCTTTCTTTCTCTCTCTCTCTCTCTCTCTCTCTCTCTCTCTCTGTTGCATTTACAATACTTCGTAAATATCGTTATTGAAGTATATGAACTGCATTTTATAAGATGTGTTAGTCTGTAAAATAGAACGTCTGTAATCATATATTGTGTATCTTGTTCTTTCGCCAAGCACTGGGCATTACGAATGAAAGTCACGGTTCTTTCGGATGGGAATTAAAAAAAAACGAGGTCCCGTGTCACGGTGGGCTTGGCACGCTAAAGAACCCTGCTGTATAATGCCATCAGCGCAACCCACATGCAAAATTTTTGCACCTTCGCCTATAGCTGGCGACGTCTCGATATAAGTAAAATATTTTTGACTGGGACGTTAAACACCATTACTCAACTCTCAACTCTTGTACCCTGCTTAGTGTTTAAGTGCACTTCTCACAGGCTAGTTGCGTACCCAGTCCGCTAGATGGTACTTCTTTAAGGTTTTCTCTTTTGTCTGCGGTTTAAATTAAACGGAAGTGTTAAAAAAATTCAGTTTGTTTTATTTTGTTACTAAATTTTTAGCTTATTATTTTTAATTTGCATTGCTATGGGTGAGTGTCCAGTTGCCTGCTGAATATTGCAATTTGACCAACTAGATGAACAATGAAAAAAACCTGACATAATAAGTAACATGGCGTTTTCTAAGTTTTAAGTGATGGTGTTGTATTCTGTTTTTGTCTAGTTATGTACGCATCTAACCCCCCCCCCCCCCATTTCACCCTACCCACACGAAGTCATCTGATCACTCTGTATTAATTGAAGCACTACAAACTGTCTATTTTGATTTGTACAAAGGTTACACATTTTTAAGACTTTTGATAAAAATACAAATCTCAATGTCGATCCGACGTCATGTAATTTGCAGGAGTTAATTAAATTAATGTTCCACTTATATCAAGGCTTCACCAGCTATATGCAAAGTGGCAGAAAGTTTTACCCATGGAGTGCGATGGAATGCGCTAGAGTTCTTTAACGCGTCACACCTGGTTTTAGGGTCTTTTCCAAATTACCCTAATGGCTTTCATTTTAAACTACCATTTTTAGCTCACCTGGCCAAAGGCCATGTGAGCTTTTGCCATCATCACTTGGCGTCCATCGTCGTCCGTCCGTAAACTTTTCACATTTTGACTATCTCCTCTGACACCACTAGAGCAATTTTAACCAAACTTTACAGGAATGATGTATAGAGGGTCCTTTACATAGATTGCCAAAATTTTTCTGATTGGCCAAAAAAAATGGCTGCCAGCGCAAAAGATAGTTTAACATTGGACCCTATGGGAAAAACGCATTTTTGACTTTGTCCTCAGAAATGACTAAAGCAAATTGAACCAAACTTTACAGGAATGATGTATAGAAGGTCCTTTACATAGATTGCCAAATTTTTCTGATCTGCCATAAAACATGGCTGCCAGCGGAGAACATTGTTTCACATTGGACCCTATTGGAAAAGCATATATACAAATTTACTTTAAAAGCATTTTAGTCAGGTGAGCGATACAGGCTCAGTGTGAGCCACACTGAGCCTCTGGCTAAGTCTTGGTCAGACCCTGCCCGGGCTGCGAACCCACGAACCTTCCTGGAAGTGGAATAATAAACAAACCATAACAAATAAATAGAACTCAACCCGTCAAAGATGGGGGTGTGACCAAAAAAAATTTCTTCGATGCGGCGACTATATAAATGTACTGGGGACGTGAAATTCATCTTGGACTTCTTGTAGTAGCCTTGTCAAGGTGAAAATGATGTTAACATGAACATGAACCGTGATATTCCACATTGTTTATGAGTAGCTTAGAACTAAAAAATCGACTTGCACTTGACTCTGGCTAAACATGGTTGAAACCGAGGATAATATGGGTTTGGGGTTCATTCCTTAAATTACCCGACAGATATACCTTAAATTACATGGCAGAGAAACCAGAGTGTGTGTCATTAATTAACACCAGCCTAGATATTACCCATTCTGAAAAAAAAAATATTTTATTTTTTAAATTACTACATATTGTGGTAAAATTAATTTGTTACATTTGTGGTAAAATTTTGTTGCTACATTGTGACCAACATTTACTACATATGTGACAACCTTCACTACATTTGTGGTTCGTTTACTACATATCAAAAACAAACATACTTATCCATTTCCGAATCACAATCCAGAAGCAAAGTAAAAATTTGAACTGAAAGTAAGGTTAGACACGTGAACTTCCACCAGGGAAGTGAGGCCGGGTGCGCCGGAAGGGTAAGCACCTCCTGTTTAGCTAGCTACACCCGCACGTGTGTAATCAAAATTGTGTGAAGGAACATGGAACTATGAGACGTCAAATATATCCAAGGCAATCCTGGACACAGAGACATCAAACTTATCAACAATACTGTGATGACGGCCATAAAACTTTTGGGGCCTTGATAAGCCTAGGCTTGCAATATCCCTGAGTCACAATTTATTTGCAAGCAGCCTACTTCGTTGTACAAAGTCCCCGTAGTGGGAACAAGCTCTACCATAGCGTATTAATTGGGAAACAAATACACCATAAGCAGGAGAAGCAGGTATATTGCTGCATAAAAAAAGGAAAGTTGACAATAGAAAATTGAAGTCATCACGTTGTCATAAAGTTTCATTTTATTACATTTGTGACCGTTACTACATTTGTGGTAGTTACTACATATAGGGGTCCCACAAGAGGCTTTATTGATTTATTTGTCCAAGTTTTCTTTTTCAGTTTTGCGTTCCCCGTTTTACCTAGAACTGTATTCAATTGTTTTCCCTCTTATTTTAAGTAATAATAAATCAAGAAATAAATTATCGTTAATGCTTAATTGATAGTCACCCTCCTCTCCATTATTTAAAATTGAATATTCTTGTACTAAATTAACAATCAATGTTTTTATTTCCTTCACGTAATCTGTATCGTACAATAAACTATTGTTGAATTTCCATACCCCCCCCTTTCAAAATTTGTAAAGCGAAGTTGAATTTCAGCAAAAGAATTATCGGATCGATAGCCTGGTTTAATTTTCTGTTTTGTTTACCAATGACTTAAGTTCTTCAGAAATAAGAATAAAATCTAAACGGGCAGCTTTTGGGGGATTTTGACAAATCAAGTATAGCGTTTAGTGCTGTTATTACAAATTCTCCAAGGGTCTTCTAAATTATAAAACTCTTTTAATGACATTTAGTTGCTCGTAGCGAAATCGGAAGTAAATTATGACGAATCACATTCACTGATGTGAAGCGAAATCGAAAGATGGAGAATCACATTTACAGATGTGAAGCAAAAGCGAAAGATGAAGAATCACACACACAGATGTTAAGCAAAAGCGAAAGATGGAGAATCACATTAGCAGATGTAAAGTAAAAGCGAAAGATGGAGAATCACAATCGCATGGATGTCATAGAAATCAAATTTGGGTTATGAAATCAACTAGAGTACGGAACCCAGAAAGTTATTTTCTAATTTCAAATATTCTCAAAACTTTTTTCGAATGTCATTTCGTACATGTACACTAATTATGTCGTGTTTTCGAAATAGAATTTCGTACATTGGTACATTGTTATTATCTTTAGTGAGAAAATACGAAATTATTAATGTGAATTCACAAAATAACTTATTCGAAAATTCGAAATAATTTTTTTGGTATTTGTGAAATAACTTTCATGCGAATGTGAATACTTGAATATATTATTAAATTGATATAGTCAAAATTTCATCACAATGTAAAGTCACGTCATGCGATTATGACGTTACAAATCGGCACAGACACATTTGTGACGTAACATAGGAAATTTCGAAATGGTCTGGCACTCAATTATTCAACATATACTTTATACTTTTATCATTATGTGTGTTCGTCGAACGAATTTAAATTTATTTATTCCACTTTCTGTTTGTTAGTCTTTTGGCGTTCTGGCGAGTATATGGAGCTCACGTTTTAGCTGCATCTTTTTAATTTATTTTAGAATGAGACGAGACTATATGAATAATTTCTTACCGTTTTACTACACGATTTTCCTATAAAATAACATAAAAAAGTGTACTCAAGTGATAGATTTAGCTGTATTTTCACTTTCCAATAATCATAATATTATGTTGTTTTGTAGCTCCGTTCTAGTGTAATTTTTCAACTTTCGTTTTAGCTTTACACTTGTAAATGCATTGTACGGAGTTCACAAATTTTAAAAGTAATTACGAAATAGTATTTTGTTTTCGCATATTTACAATAACATGTGCATATTTTTGAATTAGTATTTTGAATATTCGCGAAAGTTATTCTGTATTTTAGCACTAAAGATAATCTCAAAAATACAAAATTTCCAACAACTTAACCCACACAAGTGGTGGATATAAAGACAAAATTTCGTCAAATGTAGTAATTGAAAAATCGCCGGCTACGCCCACAGTGTTCTGACAAAGGTCCGGCATACTTGACTTACACACAAAAAGAATGAAAACTCGACCTAAATTGTGCTATTCAATGACGTCACTGTATCTAGAACGTTATTAGCTGCCGTGACGCTGCTTTGGTTCCGTGATGGCGACTAGTGTTGGAACATAAAAGGCATGGATAACGATACGTCATTTGCCGAATATCTGTGGCTATACTGTCGCAAATTAGTTTTATTGCAAATAAAACTAGTTTGCGGCAGTAAAATAGAAAATAACAAGACGGTTATTCCTATTCTAATTTAAAGATATTTTAAAGGACAAGACAAGCATTTTCTGAAAATCATGCTAAAATAACTCGGTCTTTTTTCAAGTTCATTGGAACAGGTTGAGACAGATCACACGAACCTCCCTCCCGAATTAATTGGATTTCTCTAACTTTTAAATCTGATTCTATGAAAAAATAAAGTGCATTACGAATGAAACACGATCACTTCGTACACTAAATTGATGACGTCATAAGCATCATTTTAGCAAGATTGTCAACAGAATTTGATGACATCATTTTCGGAAGACACGGATGGTGGCATGATAACCGAACATTTGATTCTAATATTTGTTTACAAATCGCCGTTTTGAGTGCGAGTAAAAGAATTCTATATCACTAACAGTGTGATATTTTCAATGACGGGGAAATATTCATCTTTGTTTAATATATGTCTATATTACCCTGTGTAAGATATCATTAATTCATCAAGACGGTTCGGTACCAAATGGGCACGTGCAAGTGCCCGGAAACTTTGAAACAGTATATTGTGATTATACTGTCGCGAATTTTTGACGTCGGCCAAAAAAACGGGCGTTACATACAGAATGAACTAGAATTTATTTATACACATAAAGCCATAAATAGCAGTTGTCACGTATATAACTTAATCATATTAATCTATTATGGACCTCTCTCGAGGGAACTGTTCTCCTATAGTGTTGTCTGGAGAGGTATAGTGACCGAGCCGATAGGCGAGGTCACTATACCTCTTCAGACAACACTATACGAGAACTGTTCCCGAGGGAGAGGTCCATAATAAATTTAGTACATCACATGTCTGTGTTTTCAAGAGCAAGAATTATTTTTTTTATTTATGCAACAATAAACAATATCATCGAATATTGGTATAAATTACATTCTCCTTTGGTCGTACATTTGTATGAAAAATCACAAAATATTGTTGATTTGATCGATGTCCATAGAACCATCAATTTTCCTGGCTCTAACAAATTCATTTAAAATATTACCCGAATACTTTGTGGCCTCCTTTGTTTTTTGCTCGTAAACATCTGAATTTAATTTACATTCGTAAATCGCGCGTCGTCGGATGCCATTTTGTATCCGACGACAACAATAAACAGCGCCATCTAGACAAAGGGAAGTAACTCGCTTTTGCTTTGCAGGGGGTCACGCGAGGGACTATACTTGGATGTCGGGGACTATACCTAGGTATTCCTGGTATAGTCTCGCTGCTATGCGTTGTTAAGGACAGATGGTTTCTACATAAAATAGTATTCATGTAGTTATCCAATGATTATTCAACAAATTAACATGTGATGTACTAAACTATTTTAGCCAATTCTTTTAAGGTCTTCCTTTCTTGAACTTATTATAAAGACAACACAGCTAAATGTATTCCTTGGTTTTAATGAAATTTTAATGGTTATGAATGCAACCAGTGTGGCGAAACAATCCTATCGGGCGTCTTGCTTTAGATATTATCATCATAAACGATTTATTCTGTTAATATGTAATATACTCGACTATTGATTTGACGATGCTGGCGGGCCTGTGGGCGGAAATAAGTTTTCCGTATTTTTTCTAAACTCCTAGAGAATACAAAACTTCTTTAAACTATCAGTGTTGCGGACTTTTTCCTAAACGCTTGTTTGTTTGTAAGTCTTGCAAGCATAAAATTTGAATCCCGTGTCGGTTCACTTATAAAATTATGTTTTTTTTTCAAAACGTTAGTTTTTAAACTATTAAGAATTTAGAAATTTTTTGTGATGATTTTTGTTACTGTAAAAATAGGAATTGATTGACGATCATAAAAATATTCTTTATAAAATATTTAATAAAAATTTCTTAAAAATATTAATAAAACATTTACATAATCATTCACACAAATAAATATAAATAATTTTGAAAGTTCTCAAAATATGAATGCATTTCATTCTACAATTCAATTCAATTCTTTATTCACTGAGCCACATATGTGGTACATCAGGTGATAATACAACATACATAAAATTAACGTGACAATGACATACTAACAAACAGAGCATGACAAAGATTACATATTAAGTTTCTATATAATATTAGATTATCTATGGTTATTTAAAGTTTTATATATGATTTTTAAAAACACTGAAATATTTTCTAATACTCTTTTGTTACAATACGTCAATAAACCTTGAAGTTTTTCTATGTTAGGGTACTTTATATAATACATTGGTATATATTTAATCCGATAGGTTTGAAAAAAAATCGCATTGAAATAAATAATGCATTTCATCTCCAATTCCAGAGGTACATGGAGGACAGTTTCTTTCATTTCTGTTTAACCCAGACCATCTTCCAGTTTCAACCGGAAAGTTCATATTGCTAGTCCTCAATTTACAAATCCAAAAGACGGAAGAGGTATTAAGCTTCATAAAATAATCTTCACATTTAAAATCCCTTTTAAACATATTATAAAATTGACCTTTAGAAGAGTTTTGTAAACTGCTTGACCAAGATTGTACAAACTGGTCACATAGAGACTGTTTAACAGTAGATTTTAACCAATTAGTAGGTACAACATTCTGTGAATTCCATATATATCCTAAACCTGTTTTATTAAATACATCCCTAATACCTTCAAACCATGGAAAAGTGTGTGAATTATTTTTATACATATTAAACATAAGTTGATATAAACAATATGAGAATTTATCTTGCGATGAAATAAGCTTATTCCAAAAACATACCATTTTTACATTAATTTCTATCTCTATTGGGTACCTTCCAAGTTCACCATATACCATATAATTTGGAGTACTATTTCTTAATCTCAAAATTTTCTTACAAAACTGCACATGTAATTTTTCAATAATTTTGACATTTTCAAAGCCCCAAACTTCTGATCCATAGGTAACAATAGGTAAAATCATAGTGTCAAAAAGTTTTAATTTCAAATCAACAGGAAGTGAAATGTTTCTAATTTTTCTTAGTACAGCATACATTGCTTTTTGTGCCTGATCAACTAGTTTTTTTCTTGCAACTGTAAATTTTCCATTGTAATTAAAACATACACCAAGATAACAGTAGTTTTCAACAATATCTAACATTAAACCATTAAAATAAAAAACATTTGGTGTTTTACTTTTCCATAATTACTAACCCTACCACTATCCTGTGTATATCTATCTATTGGTACACCACTAGATTTTAGTTTATCAATATCACATATGTATTCAGATGCATATCTATCAATATCAATTATATCAATAAGTGTATTATCATAACTAATAAAGTCAATAAGGTTGCCTGTTCTGGCATTAAAATCACCAAAAATAGCTATATGATCCCTACTTGTGTCACTATAAGTTGCAAGTTCATCTTCAATGTCGTTAAATGCTTCTGCAGAAGAATATTTTGACCCTTCTGGGGGGATATATACACAACCTAACAAAATACTCTTGTCTGACCTCAAATTAATATTTAGTAATTGAAACCACTGAACATATTCAGAATTGCTATAAATGAACTTTATATGTTTATGCAAAATCCCCTTATATACGATTACAATTCCCCCAGATTTTGTATCACCACTCACTTTCCTATGTTTGGAATAAAATTTATAACCATTAGGCAAATCAAGATTATCAAGTTCATCTGTTTTACTTTCAACAAAACATAAAACATCATAACACTTTATAAAATTTTGAAATTCAGGTATTTTAAGTTTACTTTTGAGTCCACAAACATTTAAACATGAAATTGTTAAATGTTCTTTAAAGTCTTTACACACATATGTGGCATTTTCCTAGCGCTGAACGCGTCCTTGGTCTCTAGTTCTCCTCCCTGAATAATCCCCTGGCGGCTGGTACAATTCCCCATCTATGCATAGCTTATCCACGATTAACTTTGCCCTACGGTTATTCCTTTTTGCCTCTTTCAACTTTGGTATAAGTGATTTTCTCCTATCCACGATTTCTTTCGGAAATTGTTCGTTAACCCCGTACTATTTCCCACGTAGAGCTACACCTGCTTGTTTCCTCACTATTTCTCTATCTTTGTGGTCAATAAATTTAGCAACTATTGATCTTGGTCGACCCATATAACTATCTTTAACCCTATGCACTCTATGAAATCCCATATCTTTCACTTTTCCACTCTCTATTTGCATTTCCTTTTCTAGAAAATCTTTAAGAACCTTTTCTGTCTCTTCGAATCTGTTTCCCCTTTCATCTGTACTTAATTGTTCTGGTATTCCGGAAAACACCAAGTTATCCCTCATAGACCTGGTTTGTAAGTCAATTATACGTTCTTTAAGTTTTTTATTTTCATCTAGTATATCTTCATTGTCTTGTTCTATTTTACACACCCTTTCCTCTAATTCAGCATGATTAAACTCATTCCCATCAATTCTGTCCCTATTTTCCCTATTATCTGCCTTACATTTATTAATTTCTGTTTTTAGACCACTAATCTCATTTTGAAGGACAACAAATTTCTGATCAATCAAACCCAATCTTTCATGTATTCCGTCTAATAATTCTAGTTTTGATAATTTATTGTTCATCTCTGCAATGATGCTCGGCAGTGAATTAACAAATTGTACAGCTGCTGAGTTAGGTGCTAGTTCGGGTACATTTTGTGGTGATGCCCGTGTGTCGGTCTGTAGCCCGAAGGATTGGGGCTGCGGGTTAAACACTTGATGTACTTGGTGTAACTGAGGTGTTGGTGCTGACATCATTTGTGTTGGGGTTGGAGATCTTACTATATATTGTCTATTAATATCCATAAACTCTCCCCTCATATTTGGAGATACCCCGTTAGGGAAGCCATATGCGGGCGGGGGAGGTGGTGGTGTATTTGTTTGCACGGGTAAAGTTCGTAAATTGTGTGATTGCTCCGGAAAAACATTATTGCCGACTAAAATATCATTTACTTGATTAAGAACACTACCTATATTGTCCGGAGATTTAATAATATTATTTAATTGTGGAGAAGTTTGCATCGCCATATCAACTGTGTTTACACTCCCGGCGTGATTACTGCTCCCCGTGCTAGTCCGTTTCCTTTTGTTTGACTTTGACTTTGATTTACCCATATAAATACGTAAAATTTCAGTTTGCGACTTCGATATATACCTTTAAACATATTTAAGTGTCACTCTCCACATATTTTATATACAGTTCCTGAGGTTAAAACACACAATAACAACAATATTTCTGCTACCTATACAATACTGGTCAGTTCGCCATTGTCACGTGATCCTTATCTCATGTATTGCATCTTTTGACTTTTTAAAAAAATAAATAAAAAGGTATTGGGAACTAGACCCGGATTAATATACATTACCCCTACATTCCACCTGGTCCGGGAGCAGGGGCGTAGACAGGAACCAATTATAACCGAGGCGAAAAATAGATGCGCCAAAGGCGCTTAAAATCTAGGGGATTCCGGGTCCAGCCCCCCCCCCCCCCCCCGGAAAATTTTAAAAAAGTGGCGTTAAATGGTGCATTATGGCGACACCTGAACCTGATGTTTGCTGTTAATTGATACTTGTAAATATAAAAGAAAACTTATGAATTTAAATACAAACATTGTCAAAAAGGCAAAGCAAAACTTTGCCGAAACCGAACTTTGCATATATGGAACAAATAAATTAACTTAGTAACTAAAGTTTTACTGGAGATTTACATTTAGTCAGTCGTCGAAAAGACAGTAATCTTCCATCTTTGCTTGATTGTACCAATTATGACCTCTCAAGGGAACATTTTGCTGAGCAAGAACAATAATGGTGTCAATAATATTAAGTAATATTTCCCGGTTTTTCTTCACATTTTCCTCGTAACTTAGCGAGATGCAGCTTGCTATATTATTTTTAACACCAGAAGAAACACTTTTAAAATTTTGAGTCAAAGACGATGCTTGTAGATGGCATTGTGAGTTGTTATGGGAAAACAACACTCCCCTTTTCGTCCCAGAAGCATTTTTCCAGTCTCTAAAACCTTTACTACAAAAAAAAAAAAAAAAAACGTCGGATGAAAGTGGTTGGCCAAAAACTATACATTCAATACAGAAAGCAGCATCTTTATTTTTTGAATATCTT
The DNA here is from genome assembly GCA_021292105.1 of Anadara kagoshimensis. Classification (NCBI taxonomy): domain Eukaryota; kingdom Metazoa; phylum Mollusca; class Bivalvia; order Arcoida; family Arcidae; genus Anadara; species Anadara kagoshimensis. The sequence continues at coordinate 69,040,326 of CM037865.1, read as the reverse complement.
AACCAAGGACATTTCTTCTCGCAGGTGTCTGAATACTTTCTTCCGTCGGTTGAAGGGTATAGATATTTTTTCTGCTTTATTGGTTTACTCAAATACTTCGATTTATCATTGTCAGATAGAGCTTTACCAATAAAAAGAAACAGGGGTCGAATTCGTCGGGCCATTTACTTGGCAAAAGGTCACTTGGTGTGTTGAAAAAAGCAGGTGTTGAGCTGGTATCACTGGGCGTTTCACTACTTTTTGATTCACTACGTTTTGATGTAGAAAACATATCTGTTAACTTTCTTTGTTTAGGCTTGCGTTCCATTTTGATGGAAGGTTGCAAATCAGGAAGAATAGAATAATGAATAATTGTTAAAACCAAAACGGATGATATGATCAATATCCGTATCACAGTAGAAGACCATCTGAATAGTCAAGTCTGTACTACTAAGGACAAAACATAATTTTATATTTGTTCACTATCAATTATTTTTCATCCTTTTCTATTTTATTCGTGTTTCTTTTAAAAAAAAAATTAAAAAATCTAATCTGATCTGATTTTTACCGAGGCAGTTGCCTCGGTTGCCTCATAGTAAGCTACGCCGCTGGGGAGTTACAGGGTTTCAATTGTTTTTATATTTTTGTCACACACACACACACACACACACACACACACACACACTTTATACGGCAAATCATAATTATACTACTACTACTAATAATAATAATTAAAATATACAATTATAGCACCAATTTGAGGTCAATATATGTTTTATTGACCACTGGATAGCAATATTGACCAAGGGCTTTTCTTTTGAAGAAAAGTCTGATTATTTTTTGGGCAATATTAGAGTAAGACATGGGGAAAATTTGTCACCTCTTTTATTTTCTATTTTCCTTAACGATTTGGAAGAATTTTTCATCTGTCAGAATGTACTAGGAATTAAGCTAATTACACAAATATTATATGATAAACTTATGATATTTTAAAAGCTTTTCATTCTTCTTTATGCCGACGACTGGTTATTATGTCTGAAAATATAGAATCTTTGCAGAATGCTATAGATAGTTTTAAGTTTCATTGTGATTACTGGAAGTTGAGTGTCAATATAAGTAAAACTAAGGTTATAGTATTAAGTAAGCGAAAGAAGAAGAACAAGCATCAAAAGGTTTATTTTGCAGATCTTAAAAGGTCAGTTATTTGAATTTATCAGTGGAATGTTAATTAAAAACGTTTGATCAAATGATTGTACCTATATTGACGTATGGCTGTGAAATATGGGGTTTTGAAAGTATTGGATTATTTGAAACAATTCATTTGAAATTTTGTAAGAAGATATTAAAATTAAAAAAATCTACTCTAAACTGCATGGTTTACAGAGAACTTGGTAGATACCCTTTATTTACACACACACACACACACACACACACACACACACACACACACACATATATATATATATATATATATATATATATATAAGAGAATTATTTAATTTCTTTTTGTATAAGATTAATACAGTCTAATGAGAATAAACTTTCGAGTGTTTTTTTACAAATTGTTATACACTATGAGCGAAAAAAAATGTTTTCCTTGGATCAACAAGATACAGAGTATTCTAAATTCTTTAGATTTATGTAATATTTGGCGATGTCAAGGTCATAACATTAATAAAGAGGCAAATCAAACTTACTGGAACAAAAGTTAAAAGACCAATATATACAACAATGGTATTCTCAAATAGAAGTGTCGAGTAAAGCTCTTACATATAGATTAATTAAAACAGAATTTGGTTTTGAAGATTATTTAAGTATGTTACCAGAATTTTTAAGAATTATTATGGCTAAATTTAGAACCTGTGATCAAAGTTTACCTATTGAGAAAGGGAGATGGTATAAGGTAGAAAGAAGTGAAAGAAAATGTCAATTCTGTTATAACAATATTGGAGATGACTTTACTTCCATTTTTTATTTGAATGTAGAAATTTAAATAAAATAAGAAACATGTACATCCCACAGAAATTTTATATAAAGCCAAATATTATAAAAATGCAATATTTGTTTAAAAGTAAAAAATATCAAACATTTTCTGACTTATGCAAGTTTATTAGGGAAGGTCAGAAGGCATACTAGGTATTATATTATACTTTAATTACTTATTACTTTTTGTGTCGTTATTATTTTATTATTACTCATCACCAAAATATTTGCTTATAATTGTAATATATATTTTTCGTATTCTTAAACTTGACATGCATGTAGATACTGTAAATATAATTATTATTCCTCTAGTGCCACATCCGGTGGTTTTGAGTGAATAAAAGAACTTGAACTTGAACTTGACCGAAATGTATGACTTGGACAAAATTGTTGTTGTTCAAAATTGACCAATATTTACGGAGTATGGGGCAAAACTGAGAAAAGTTTAAGAATAAAAATATCAAAAATTTATTACGGCATGAATTGTATAGTAAATGAACGATTTTACTTTTATAATAAAAAGTATCGTTTTAGAGAAATCTACAAAAAACAGAGAGACTAAAGGATTGTAAATAAACTTTTTAGAGGTGTAGCCATTCTCTTCAGGAACAGCTTTGATTATAAAGTTCATGACATAAAGAAATGCCCAAAAGGTAATCATTTGTGTTTCAAAATCTCATGAAATAGTAAAGGCACATTTTACTGTATCCGAGTTACATGCCTATACAAATAATAATAATTCAGAAAGATGTTCTGTTTGTAATTTTTGTCAAATTAAAATGCTGGATTCAAGGATTTTTTTACTTATTACTGTGCACAACAACGTAACCAAATTCTTAAATAAAGGTTTAAATGAAAAATGATTGCAAAAAAAAAACCCAGCATCGATCTGGTGCCACACGATCGTAATATAAAGGTGCTTTATTCTTTATCACTGTAAGGACTATTTTACAATGTGAATCCTCTAATGTGGGAGTAAAAGATAAGCTACATGTAGTACAATATTAACACAGGACGAAAACCTTAAAGATGCCGTAAAGATGAAGAGTATGCCATCTTTAAGTAGTTGACAGTTCAAGTGAAGAGCCTGTTGAATTTCTAATTCCAAAAAGTGAAATATGTCTGTGTATGGAGTTTAATAGGCTAGTTACCACACATACAAAGCATGACGTCATAGCAATGTTTAAGTGAAATTGAATTATGATAAGCTTTTAGAAATAAACAAACTGGTCAAATCTTGGAATAGAAGAAATCTCACAGTTCTATGAAGGATCACAATCCTTAAATCCCTCATTTTATCTAAATTGACATTCTTACTTTTATGCCTTCCTCTAAATTTGTAGATAATTTAACGTAACTTTTTTGGTTTGTATGGCAGTCATATGTGGATAGCGTAAAGAGAAATGTAATGGTACAAAACTATAAAGAATGGTGTGTAAAATCACTAAAATAATTAATTTAGACTTATTTTTGAAATCTATAAAAGTGTCATAACCACTGCGGTAGCGCAGTTGGTAGAGTGCTCGCTCCGTAAGTGGGAGGTCGTGGGTTCAAACCCCGACCGGGTCTGACCCAAGACTTGAAAGTGGGTAATGACTGTTCTTTCGCCAAGCACTCGGCATTACGAAATGAAAGTCACGGTTCTTTCGGATGTGAACATAAAATAAACGAGGTCCAATGTCATGGTGGGCTTGGCACGCTAAAGAACCCTGCTGTATAATGCCATAAGCGCAACGCACAGGCAAAATTTCTGCACCTTCGCCTATAGCTGGCGACGTCTCGATATAAGTGAAATATTCTTGACTGAGACGTTAAACACCATTACTCACTCACTTACTCACTCACTCACTCTAAAAGTGACATGGATCAGAAGGGGTTTTATATACAAATACAAAATGGAACAGATTACTAGAAACTACTTGTAATGGTAAACTTGATAACATCTTCAAATTAGGTCTAAAATATATTTCAAAACAGATACTACACATTATTTGAATTATAAATTTTGGTTAAATGTTTTCAATAGCTGGAACTTTTTTGTCATAAAACTACCCCTCTTAGTGATAGCGATATTATAAATGCTCAAATTGGTATAATAGGGATGTTATGATTGATAAACACGCTATTTTCTATAAGCATTACTTTAATAATGGTATTACAACTATTTCCGATCTGTTTGACGAGAAATGTATTTTATAATGTTATGATTCATTTTTGAATGTTTACAACTTAAACACTAATATTTTAGAGTTCAATAGTTTGATTACCACTGTTAGATGTTATCTTAAGAAATATAATTGTAAACACAATAACTTTAATAACGGCTATTTTGATATATATACCATATACCATATACCACTAAATTTTAACAGTCTAACATCTCCAAAAAGATGGAGAATTATTTATCATATTCTTGCCAAAAGTAGAATTGAAATACGAACTAGTCAATCCAAATGGACTGTTCAAAGTATTTACATTGCTAACCATAGATGGCCAAACATATATTTACCTCTATTCAAGACAATACAAAACACTACAATTCAGTGGTTTAAGTTCAAGTTTCTACATAGAATAATTTAAACAAATTCTTATTAAGCATATAAACTATATTTTCAGATAAAACCTGTAGTCAGTGTAAGCATATAGATGAATCTATAGAACATATGTTCTATTATTGTCCAAAAATACATGGCTTTATGGAATGATTTACAAACCTGGATACTAAATAGATTAAAAGTTGACCTAAACCTATATCTTTTATCAATCCTGTTCGGAAAGGAAATTGCATTGAAAACAAAAAAAGTCCTCAACTTCATAATTCTACACACTGAGTACCATATACTAAGTTTACAAAACTACTTGCAAGAAATTTTTTTCTTTGAAAAAAAATATGTTTAAGAACTGCAAATGGCAAGAATACGATAAATATTGGAGACACTAGATGGATCTGTTTAAGATTTAATTTGTTCCTTCACCCTTCCCCAAATTACCTTCAAATTCTATAGGATTTGCATAAAAGGAAATAAACAATAAACAATTGGCGTATCCAACTTAATTTGTACATAATAAATACTTTGAGACTACCGTTAGAGTTGTAGAAGGCATTGTTTCTATCATATACATGTGCAATGTTAATGAATATAACCACCCAAAAATGTGTGAATTTTATATGTATAGGTCGCCCACGATAAATTGGCACATCCGGGTTTTTCACATTGTAAATAAACTTTGCAGCTTGTCCAGTAAATGTTTTGTTATGGCCCATAGTTCATTACCGGGATGAAGGTTGCGAGTTCGATGCTGCTTTATTACATATATTTTTTTCTTCCAAAAGCTTTCAAATGCGTTTGATGACTACCTTACTTGAAATAAATAATCAAATATGTACTAATTTTACTTTTTTAAAAATCTATTTATATCATACCATGAAACGAATGCTAAAAATGTTTAGCTATGCAAGAATTATAATTTTATTTATTTTGCAATAATTGTAATTTTTTTTTATTATTTTGCTTAAATTATTTTATAGCCAAAATTAATATTTTTCAAGTTCCGGGTAGGTTAGTTACAGTAAAAATTGCATCAGCTGTATCTGTGGTCTCTTCTTCTGTCATAGTTGTTTCTTCATCAGCTGTTACTGTCGATGCTTCTTCTTCTTCGTCTTCTTCTTCTTCTTTGTCGGTTTCATCATCACTTGAATCTGTATCTTCCAAGTTTATAACAGTTTTTTTTATCTCTTCGTCGACGGCAATGTCATTTTTCCAATATTCTGGTTCTATTTTATGCACATGTTCCACACATTTTTTCCATTTCTCAGTTGATACTTCTTTCAGGTGTTTTTCCGTAAGCTGTTGTACTTCAGATAACTTAAATTTAAAATTTTTGGAACCAACATATGATTTTAGATCAGCCCAAATTAATTCAATAGGATTTAAATCTGCATGATAGGGTGGTAATCTTAAAATTTTATGTCCATGTTCTTTTAATATCTGATCAATTTTGTAAGATGGTGGAATAATTTGCTGTTTGCATATCGTAAGCAGCTGTGGGCGTACCATGTCTTCTGTAAATTGTACGTTGTGATTCCTGAGCCATTCTTGGATGTCTTTTTTCTTCCATGATGTTGGTTTTTTGTTTTCTTGAACGTTATGATATGATGCGTTGTCAACCACAAGTACAGAATTTGGGTTTAGATTTGGAATAATTTTTCGCAATCCATTTGGTGAAGTTTTCAGCATTAATTTCATGGTGATAATCCTCAGTTAATGACTTAGCTTTATATATGAGGCTAGCATTGGGAACAAATCCTTTTTCTTAACCAGCATCAACCACAATTAAATGATCGCCTGCTCCAATTGGAACGCTTAAACCGTTTCCATCCAGCTGCCAACACTTGAATACAGTATGCGATGAGTTTATATATGTTTCCTCCATGTTAACAATTTTTTCGACCAGTTTCTCTAAGTTTCTTTGTTTTGCGAAGGTAGGATATTCTTTTCGAAATAATATCTGGTTTTTCCATAAGAATTTTTCTGTCTGTTAGTGCTACATTTTTTCCAATTAAAGCCCATTTCTTTTCATAATTTTCTAAGAATTGTTTCCCCCCCCCCTTAAAGTCAATTTTGTTAGTTATTTCCGAATGAATAGAATTCATGGTTGGAAGTACGCGTTTATTCAAATACATATTAATTATTGTTCTTCTAAGTACACAAATATCAAAATCATCTATAAATATTTTGTCTGAGCTCTGTATTCGGTTATGTTTGGTTTCTTAGCCTTGACAGAGTTCTCCTTGACAGACCCGTCATAGCACTTGCTCTCTGCAAGGGGCAGCTGATTGGATTGACAAGGCGTTTTTGTTTTGCCTCATCAAAACTATAATTTACGACATTCAAGGCTATTTGGTTGCCTGTTAACTTTATATAATCTTTCTTTTTTCAGACATCTTTACTATTTTCTACAAAAATCACACGTATTGCCTCGTTTTCGCTTTAAGTATATATCTATTGTACTATTCAAACTCATTCTCACATTAACTGAACTAATCAACTCGCCCGCTTGTTCTAATTAACCAACTTATTAACATCTAGTCCGTTTTGAAGTTTCAAACGCACTCATTGAATGTATGGTGTATTGCATTTAAACGGAAAAGGTTATCATTTGTCGAAAATTTCAATTTCAAAGCAATTCCAAAATTTTAATAATTATTTTGATTTAAATTAATTATCATATAGGAAAGCATTTCTTATGGTTTTACGGAAGCAGTTCATGTTAAACATGCTATTCCTGACTCTTATTCATAATACCGAATGAATACACTCAAATAGAATGTTATTTCTTATATTTACAATCATAAAAAATATTGATAGCATGTCCGAAATATAAAATTATCTCTACAATAATTTATTTCATTCAAGATTCCGACAAACATACGGAATTGATGGAACAGCCTTGCTCCAAATAAGGAAAGTTACGTCGGGAGTAGACTTCGATGCTGACCAATCAAAAATGCATGACGTAATATATGTCATTCTGTGACGTAATCGAATACTTAAACGTTACGTTATCAAAGGTCATGACCCCACACTGTATTCATCAGTAAAAACAAATAGGTTCATCTAAAGAAGGTCAATTCCAATTGTAAATATATCATTTTAAATCTACTCTGACATTATTACTGCACCTGTGTAATATCCGACATTTCACTTTTTGGCTAAAACATTTATTTATTTATTTATTTATTTTTACTGTTAATGTAGAATGCTACGTAAAGTTTATAACAACAAAGGGGGGGGGGGGGGTTTGCCAATTTATTAAAAAAAATATATGTTGATACGCTGCATTCGTTAATATTTATTGCAAACGTATTATTTAAGTTTATAATCATTATCATTATTTTTTAAAAAAAGGAATGATCATTAATTCGATTTGAAAAAGTTAAAAAAGAAACAAATGGATCTGATAGGACTTTAGGGTGTAAGTGCAACATGCATATTGTCGAGTTGTTCGAGGTCCGTGTTATTATGGTTCCGAGTTACAATGTTTATTTACAAAATCAATTAGCCCGGATGTGCCAATTAATCGTGCGCAACCTATAACTGTGTTAGCGCGCATTATGATTAATTTGCTTTGCACGACAATGGCAGTGTATATTATGTTTTTTTCTTGAATGATTGTATTTAATTCAAACAATATTTTATCAAAAAAATGTTGAAATGGATTGGACAGCAGGCATTGCCTATATAAGTCTCTCCTTAGTCGGAGTACATAATATATAATAACAAGTATAGCAAAAATAACCTCAATAATAATAATAATAATAATAATACACAATGAATAATAATAATAATAATAATAATAATAATACACAATATAATAATAATATTAATAATATTAATAATATTAACAATAATAATAATACACAATGAATAATAATAATAATACACAATGAATAATAATATAAATAATAATACACAATGTAATAATAATAATATTAATATTAATAATAATAATCATGACTAGTGTTGCACCCATAATTATGATGATATAATTGTAACTACTAAAATTGAAAAAATTCACATATGTTTGAATATTGAAAAATAAGTATAAAAAAAGAAGAAGAGAACCCCAAAAATAAAACAGAACGAAAACAAAGAACAATGAGAAACAAAATGAAGAAAAAAATGAGTGAAAGAGAGATATATATATATACAAAAGAGAGTAGCTAATAGTTAGCAAAGTTAGAAAAAAAAGAGGTTGAAAATAACAGAAAAAATATGAATTATTAGGGTTAATAATGTGAGAGTAATACATACAAAAGAGTGACTCAGTTGGAATTACTAGATTTAAACCGTTGAGAATCCTTAATGAAGTTATGTACTGCTTGAAATAATAGGGTGTTTTTACCATATGAGTATTCTGGAGAACCATGGAGAAGAATTTGAAGGTCTATAGAAGCTAAGCCAGATATAGAACAAATAGCATTAAATCATTTCTGCCTGGGTTGAGAGAAAGCTACACAGTCAAATAAGAAGTGCTGATTATCTTCAGACGGGGATCCACACTTAGGGCATGATGGGTCATTTTCAATAAAGTGAAAAAGGTGACGCTTACGATTGCTCGAAAAATTGCGCAACTGACAGTAATATATATTGTATGATTATAGCATGTAATGTGTCAATAAAAATAATAAAAACTAAAAAAAAACCATATTAATTTTTTCCTGTAATATTGAATAAAAAATCAACTTTGTTTAATAAATTAAATGCAACATAAGCACTTATCCTTTCTCTATATATAAAGCAATTAAATAATATTTAAAACTTTTTAATTAAAACGGATTCTATAAGAACATTTACAAACGACAAATCCGTTATGGAGTGCGTTAGTTCCGTATTTTCCAAATAAGACAGAATCTAAACAAAAGATACCGACAAGACGACTGTACGTGTTTGGGGTGATTTAAGAATTTTTAACACATTGTCTTTGACACCAATATTTAAGAACTACGTTTTGCAAAAAACTATTTTTATTTGATTGATTAACCTCAATTAAAAACTGAACTGATAAGGGAACATCTATTTTTTAAGTTCCATGGCAACGGTCACCATTTTTGGAACTTTTAGCCTGAATTTAAGTTAAGTAGTTCCAATACAATCTTTTATCTAATTTTGAGTACTTTAATTTTCTTTTGCCGGCATCTGTGTAGCCCAAGAATTTTGTGGTTTGTAATGTTTCATCCATTTTTGAGCCCTTTTAATTTTTTGCCTTTTTCAGTTTCCATGGCAATAGTGGCTTTTATCAAAATTCCAAGATCTTAAAATAATTTTTTCTCTTCCTTTACAACCTTTTTTTGTGAAGTTTCATTCAATATGGAGTGCTTTTAATTAGCTTCTACAAATCCTTGTCTCGATACAGGGATGTTTATTGTCGTATTCATAGAATAGAGAACTTAATATAGTTAGAATAAATTCACTTATTTTTTTACATTTCAACTGTTGCACCTTGATGAGATGACTGAAAAAACGGATTCTTGGTTACCTGAAGATAATATGGAGTCGAAACCCAAAATCAGTGACAAACGTCCAAGCATGCCAAACGTTCTGGATGTTTCGACAAGCAGCATAACAGTAACTTGGAATAAACCAGCTACCACACTGGGAGAAATAATAAATTACGATATTAGATTCAAAGAGGAGGGAGAAAAAAAATGGAGGATGAAATCTACAGAAACAGAACAGGAAACGGAAACAATAGATGACCTTAAATGTGACACACCATATCAGTTCAAGGTCAGAGCAGTATATGCAGACGAAGATGGGCCAGACAGCCTCGTGAGTGAAGTCATACGTACCAACATTTCCTTAGCCAGAAAGGTCATAGGTCAGTCGGTAGCCGTACCCACACAACAGGAAACTAATGAACCAAAGATTTATAAAATTCCTTTACGAGAGGAAGTAAACTGCAGAAACAACGCGGCTAAGACAAGAAAGTGCGTCTTTGGTAAGATTCGATTTAAGAAATAATTACTGTAGCACTGAAATAGCTCGAAAGTAATTTTTAAAACTCGTAAGAGAATCGAAGTTTTAAAACCGGAAGTTAAGTGCGGGTTACGACAGGTAGTGTTTGCCCTGCTTGATCATCCGGTCTTATTCCTCTTGTGAGAGTTCACATCTTTTAATTTGCCATTTTTATAGTTTTCTCTATGATTTTGTGATTGTAGTTTGGACATCGATGGTTACGTCTGTATTTGTTCAGACACTTTTTAACTGGATCAATTGGGTTAATGGATGTTTCTACAATTCTGTTTATTTCAAACCTTTGGATTGCATTGACTTGATTACATAGTGACCAACTACATGTATATCTCCAATGAAATTTGAAATGTTTTCTTCAGGATAACATATAAACAACAGTATAGCGTTGATTTAACATTTTCAGAACCTTTTGCATTTTTTAAATTTCATTTTGTTGAATATTTTTTTTTGTTTTAAAACACAATATTTGTATCATAGGTAAGGAACAGCGGGGAAGTATGGAGAAAACTATAATGGTGATTGGAGCCACTGGTGCTGGTAAGAGTACCCTGATAGATGGAATGATAAACTACATATTGGATGTATCCTGGGAAGATGACTTTAGATTTACCACAATTGATTTGATGGAAGATGAGAAAAACAAAGACCAGGTTTGTTTCTTTATGTTATATATAAAGGTTTATTGACTAGTTCTTCACACTATATAGCTATACAGCTTTCCGCTATAGTACATGTTTATTTACAAGTATTCTACGTTCTTACTGTTAATTATTTATGTAACGGGGTTCTATTGTTGGATATTATACAGTTTAGTGGTTGTATATGGTGTGAAATTGACCAGAAATAAAAAAATGACCGAGGCGACAGCCGACTTCATAACTGTTTTATTCTATAATTCAGCCACTGTCGAACTTCAGTTTACAATGATTTCTCACATATGTGACCAGGAAATCTAGTTATTTTACCAGTTCCCTGTTTCGTCCTGATTGAGACATATCACACAAAAAATATACAGCATTAACTGGACCTCTCTGACATTTATGTCAGATTCAATGAAAAAATAACAGGCATTCCCGAAGAGACACAATCACTTGCGCACACTAAATTGATGACTCCATAATCATTTAACGCGGGAATCTCAACAAAAATCGATGACGTACACAGAATTTGATATACAACGGATTTTTCAAAAATCCGTGGTATATCATAGGAGATCAAATGGACACGCATAAACATGTTAGCCAATCAAAATAGAATTGGTTAATTAAATCCTAATATTCTATTCTATCTCGGTATTATATCTTATGACTATTTCTTACCTCGCTTGTATGGTATTTTGGTTTCTGTCAGTTATGTATTTAATTCAGTATTTTTTATGTTGTATTTGTGGTTTGGCGTTTGCTTTTTTCACATTCAGCCAGTTTCCCTAACGATTATTTATAATTTCATAAATTTATTACAGACAAAATCAAATATACAGCTTTCTGCTATATTGTGCAGATGTGTTTATGAGCATTCTACAATATGGTCAAAAACAAACATACTTATCCATGTCCGAATCACAATCCAGAAGCAAAGTAAAAACTTTAGAACTGACAAGTCAGGTTAGACACGTGAACTTCCATAGCTGATAGTTATTGAGTTCCATTGTTGGGTATATCCTAAGAACTGGGTTAATTTATTTCAGTAATGTATTTCATGTACATATATAGTTTGTTCTTATATCGCTTGGTTGGTTTATTATTCTCTCAATAATATATTCATTTCAGTACTTTTGTGATTTGGGTTTATCATTTGTTTTTTTTCCTTTAAATTATATAGCCAGATTTCTCTAACGATTATTTATAATGGGGTTCGCCGCTGTACCACGTGATCAATACCTCTTAACGTTTGTGCAGAACGTTTTGGAAAACGTTAACGTCACAAATTCCCGTAAAAAACGTCATTTTTACGGGAAAACGTCATCTTTTGCGATTCCATATCCATGGGAAATAAGTGCTCCGCACAAACGTTAGAGGGCATCACGTGGTACAGCGGCGAACCCCATTGTATTGTTTTATTACAGACCAAATCACAAACAGAATGGATAACGTCCTATACCATTAATCTTACCCAAGGGAGTCAAATATATTATACCCTGAATATAATTGATACCCCCGGATTTGGAGACACTAGAGGTATTGAAAGGGACCACCAAATTGTCGATCAGATCCGAGAACTATTTAACACGTCTGGAGACCAGGGAGTTGCTTCACTAGACGCCGTATGCTTTGTTACACAAGCACCACTAGCTCGTTTGTCAGCGACACAGAGGTATATCATCGACAGCATTCTGTCTATATTCGGATGTGACATCACAGGAAACATATTTGCTCTGATTACATTTGCCGACGGGAAAACACCACCAGTTTTAGAGGCTTTAAAAACGGCAGACGTACCGATAGTAGGCCATTTTGTCTTCAACAATTCCGCACTCTTCGCACAGAATCAAAATTTTTCGGAATGCAGTTTTTCACCAATGTTCTGGAAAATGGGAAAAGAAAGTTTCAAGACCTTCTTCAAACATCTTAACAGAGTAAAAGCGAGAAGTTTAAAGCTGACATCAGAAGTTCTAAATGAAAGAAAACAGTTGGAGACCTTGGTGAAAGGTTTGCGTCCACAGATAGACGAAGGGCTTCATAAATTGGAAACTTTGAGACAGGAAAGCTCCATTCTGAAACAACATCAGGCTGACATTGCAGCAAACAGAAACTTTACCTATGAAGTCGACAAGCCGTGTACCAAAAGAGTTAATTTAGAACCAGGAGTCCATGTCACCAACTGCTTGACTTGCAACAGGACCTGCCATGATAACTGTGCTTTTGCAGACGATAGGGATAAAGCACGTTGTTCAGCAATGTCATTTTTAGGGAATTGCACGGTTTGTCCGGGAGGCTGTATATGGAGTCAACATGCTAACAACCCGTATAAATACGAGTATTACATTGAGAAAAGGCGTGGCACATATGAAGACTTGAAGAAAAAATATGAGAATGCCTTAGGTGGAGCCTCAAAGCAAAAAAGCACAATCCAGGCTATCAAGGACGAGTTCAATCATCTGAGCAGGAAGGTTGGGAATATGGTCGAACGCATGCGTACCAGTATTAATCGTCTTTCTGAGATTGCACTAAAACCAAACCCTCTGAGTGATGTCCAGTATATTGACTTGCTTATTGAATCAGAAAAGCAGGAAATGAAGCCAGGGTTCCAAGGAAGACTTACAATGCTGACCCAACTGCGTAAAGATGCCGAAATAGTACAAAATCTACCAACAGGGAACTATAAACCGTTTGGCGATATCGACCTGGATGACATTATGGAAGTAGAGGAAAAACCAAAAGGTATTGTTTCTAAAATTAAAGAATATTTAAAATTTTAATATTCTTTTACCAAAGAAGGAGAGGCAAGGACAATGCATTTTAGTATTTATGCTTTAGACGCTGATTATCAATATGAAAGTAACTGTTGATCTATATTGAATTGTCTTACAAAGCTCTAGGACACAAACAAAGCCTGAAACTTACTATCAATACATAGAGAAACAATATTGTCCTGTCGACCTGACCTTTTATTAAATGTTTTTTATGGACCAGCACATTAATTTATAGGGAACACAAGTGATAATTTCGTCTGGAACGTGCGTTGTGTATGTATTCTTCAAATCCTAAATCCACCCATGTTTTGGGTGTATCACCCTGTATGAATATTTCTAATTAAAGGTCAAGCGGACATGGCAATATTTTTTGTCGGTATTCAATGTTGTATAATCAGTTTTCATCAGAAAGTTGTAGTATAATCACATACATTTAAATACGTAGTTATTGCCATATTTATTTAATTCTGTTAAAGTACTCAATTCTTAAAAATGTCAGAAAAAGCGAGACAAAGAACTTCTATCTTTCTAAAAGGAAATTTTAAATATTGCTTTAAGTGTTTAGATTTGTTAATAAAAATAATAGGGCCCAGTTGTTCGAAGCTTGATTAGTTTAATTGATGATTAACAGAAAATTAACGTGAATAAAAATGAAAAATAGCATTATTGAATCGATACATGTACTTTTATTACAATTTCTTTAGTTTAATAGACTTTTTCATTTTCAACATTTCAACATTAAATTCACAATATATCTGAAATAATGCAAAATTTAAATTTTGACATATCAATTGATGAAACTAATCGGGCTTCGAGCAACTGGTACCTGATATATTTAATTAAAAAGCATTGAAAAAGCATTGACCTAACTATTATATAATTTTTATCATAAAACGTTACCAGTCTTTTCTGTACATTATTGAAATTGAACATTTCACAAAATTGAAAGACATGCAAAATCACATCCAGGTATTTAGAGGCATGTAGGATAAATTATCTTGATATGCATATTAAGTTTCCTGACTACTGACAGGTTTTTTTATCAGGTATGAGTGTCCCAAAACTTGAACTCATTACATCACATTTGATGTATGTCAATATTTGAGGCACAGAAGGGATTATTTGAACATAGTCAGATTACTGTTTAGTAAAATTACAATTTGCCCCATTTCTAAGGAGTTCTAATTTGAGTATATTTTTCGTGTTAGTTAGAACCTTTGAATGAAGTTTTAATTTATACAATGTCCTTCATAAATTCAAAATCCTCCAAATTAAATTGTTGAAAATATTATCATTCAAAGCTGAGTGTTTTTAGCTAAAATATATTTTTTATCTCGAAAAATATAATTTTCCCAATTTTATGTATTTTCAGAAAATTGATTTTCAAGAAACAACTTTATTACATAAAGTTAATATATGACTTTAAAATACAGAAAAAACTTCAATATTTCAATTGTCTAAACAAAATTATATATGATGATTATAATGTAAACCTATGGCAAATGTAAATTTATGGATGGCAGTGTATATGACTGATAATAATGCTTATATCATGTAAAAATTTAAAAACAAACACAAAACTCGGTTTTTTTATTCACATCTTGTGTTATCTTGGTGTGCTTTGTTGACTTTCAGATATTGTTAAGTGTGTATAAATACAATGATCTGTATCAAACCATGTGATAGAACTATTCCTATCCCATGACACAGTCTCACATATTTATTTGATTTTTTATATTTACAATATTTATTATTGAAAGTGATATACATTCATATGTCAATTAATTGTTTTTTCATTATGTTTACTTAACTCTGTAAATTGCATCGGACATCTAAAATAGCTAAATCTTAAATGACCGTAGTTATTACATGTACCTTGTATTAAAATTGACCTGAACGGCTAAAGACACTCAAACATTATTTTTCTTGGAAAGTGATCAAGAAGGCTATACTTGGAATCATATTATTATTACAGAGCCGTTTAAAATTCTTGAAACATTCTGTAATTCAGTGGAATTTTAAAATAATAGATTTAACCACTGAGAGAATTATTCTTTGATTTTATGAGTTACATATTGTTAATTTGAATTAATGAATTATATAAGAAAATGTTTCATTCAAGCACTAACTCTTCAACTATAAACATAAACACGTTATTATTGTATACAGTATTATATATGTTACATTCGTAGTTTGTTAGCAATGTATAAATGTAGTCTGGTGGAACCTTTATCCTCATATTTAAAACGACAAAAAAAAAAAAAAAAAAAAAAAAAAAAAAAAAAATCATCATTGTAGTTATCGACATTTCCAGATTTCCAGGACTATCATGTTATTATATTCACGCTTGATGTTAATTAAAATAATCCTAGATATTGTCAGCTTCAACATGTGATGTGACGTTTTATTTATCATTTTGTTTCAATTAAATCATTAATCATCTGTTCTGTTTTATTATATAGTTCAATGACATCAGGACCAAGTTGGTCTAAGCTTGATTAGTTTATCCAATGATTAACAGAAATTAAAAAAAAGTCAATAAAACCAAAAGTGATAGTTTTATAATGATATAGTAAAGCGTGAAGGAATTCTATTCACTTTCAGCATATAATTATTCAACGTTAATTTTACATCAGGTTTGAAATTATGCGAAATTCAAAGCATGACTTATCAATTGATTAAACTAATCAAGATTTAAACGCCTTGGTCTAGTTGTTCGAAGCTTGATTAGTTAAATCAATTTAAAATTTAAAATTTAAAACAGGAATACAAATCAAAAAATTATTATCGATTCGATAGTTTTATTACAAATTTCTTTGTTTTGATGGAATTTTATTCATTTTCAACATTTCAACAATAAGTTCACAATATATCTGAAATAATGCAAATTTCACATTTTGACTAATCAATTGATTAAACTATTCAGCCTTCGAACAACTGACTCCTAGCTCCTTATTAATCACAAGTTAGTGAAATCTTTAACTTTATCCGTTCCCGGAGATACTATATTCTATTTGACTGTAACGACATTTGCCTCGGTAGCCACATGGTCTTAGACACAAACTTCCAGATCGTAGCCTAAGTTCGAATCCAACTCGGGCATATTATAAGTGTTGTCAGCTTGTTTGCCAAAGACCGTTTGTTTTTATTTCTGGACACTCCGGTTTCATCCACCATTCTAGAACTGAGTGCATAAAATGGCGGTTGTCATGACGAGAGATCAAGCACATGCGACTGAGCAGTTTTCAGAATAAGACCGATTAATACAATAATTCGAATACAATATTAATTATACGTACACGATTGATCGAAAGGGGTTTTACGTCCCAGTCAAGAATATTTCACTTATATCGAGACGTCACCAGCTATACATGAAGTGGCAGAAAGTTTTACCTTTGCCGTGCAGTCAGGGTAATATGCAGGAATTGTTCCTTAAGGCACCAAGCCTGTCGTAACACGGGGAATTATTTTTTAAATTCTCTTCCGAAGGACCCAGTGACTTTCATTTTAAATGCCGAGTGCTTAGCGAAAAAAATCATTAACTATTTTAGTCTTGGTCAGACCTCGACCTGGGTTCGAACCCAAGACCTCTCGCATTTAGAGCGAACACTCTACCAATTAAGCTACTGTAGTGATCTATACTGATATGGCATTTGGTGTAGGTTGAGTAGGATTGAAGAGGCAGACACGAAGACATCTTGTCTTACTTTGAAACATAGTCATACGCCAAGTCATTAGCTAAAATCTCGTAGTATATTTTATTTCAGTCCTTCACCAGTTGAGATATTTAATATTTGATCTGTTCCGGTTTATATATGCTCCGGTTTAGATATTTAAATTAGACTTGTTCCAGTTTTTGTAACATTTTTACCTTCTCAAAAACCCTTTGTAAAGAGATATCTTCAGTTAAAATTCTTGATGGCTCTGAACGTACAAGTAACAAAAATTTACATACTAGTACTTGTATAACTTTTCACTCAAAGTTTTGCATTTATTGATCAGCTATTCAGCTATTGACGACATTTTTTTTATTGATACCAAGTATGAATTGTAGAAGTATGCGCTATAAATGTTTATAGTGCTAAATTCCCTAGCTATAACAACTCAGTCAGGCTAACTAATAAAGTGTACTTTTATTTAAAATAAAATATCACGTCACCCATGAATGGAAAAGATACACATAGAAAACATAGGTTGTCACATAGTTATGATATGTAAAACACAGATTATGACATAAAACACATAATATGGCATGAAAAAACACAGTTTATGGCATGATTCTGACCAAAAAACAAGGTTGTGACATGAAAAATCAAGATACCGCGTGTAAAATAACCTCATTACATGGACAACACAGGCTATCGCTTGATAAACACAGATTATGGCATTGAAAACACAAATTATGGCATGGGAAACACAGGTTATGGCATGAAAAAACACAGATTATGACATTGAAAACACAAATTATGGCATGGGAAATACAGGTTATGGCATAAAAAAACCCACAGATTATGACATTGAAAACACAAATTATGGCATGGAAAACACAAATTATGGCATGAAAAACACAGATTATAGCATGGAAAACACTTATTATGACATTGAAAACACAAATAATGGCATGGAAACACAGGTTATGGCATGAAAAAACACAGATTATGACATTGAAAACACAAATTATGGCATGGATAACACACATTATGGCATGGAAAACACAGATTATAGCATGGAAAACACTTATTATGACATTGAAAACACAAATTATGGCATGGGAAATACAGGTTATGGCATGAAAAACACAGATTATTACATTGAAAACACGGGCTATTGACATAAAACACCAAGTTATGGTATGGAAAACACAGGTTATGGCATGCAAACACAGGTTATGGCATGGAAAACACAAGTTATGGCATTGAAAACATAGGTTATGGCATTGAACACACAGGTTATGGCATGCAAACACAGGTTATGGCATGGACAACACAAGATATGGCATTGAAAACATAGGTTATGGCATGAAAAACACAGGTTATGGCATGAAAAACACGTTTTAACATTGAAAAAAAAAGATTATGACATTGAAAACACAAGTAATGACATCGAAAATAGATTATGACATTAAAACAAAGGTTATGGCATGAAAAACAAAGGTTATGTGGCATGAAAAACACAGGTTATGGCATGGAAAACACAGGTTATGTATCGAAAACAGAGATAATCACATGAAAAACCACAAGCTATCTCTGGTAAAATGAACAACATCATTTGGAAAACATAGGGCACCATATGAAAAGGCAGGGCACCATATGTAAGCATAGGTCACCATATGAAAACACGGGCCACAGTATGAAAACACAGGTCACCATATGAAAATATAGGTCACCATATGAAAACACGGGTCACCATATGAAAATATAGGTCACCATATGAAAACACGGATTACAATATGAAAACATAGGGCATCATATGGAAACACAGGTCACAATATGAAAACAAAGGTCACCATATGAAAATATAAGTCACCATATGTAAAACACGAAAAGATACGACTGAAGTTTCAAGTTTTTGACGATGTATGACAAACATGGTTACTTCAATTTTTCTATTGTCAACTTTCCTTTTCTATGCCTGTTTTCTTTATGGTATACCGGTATTCGTTTCACAATTATTACGCTATGACAGAGTTTGTTCACACTACGGGACTTTTATATAAAAGAGCAAGCTGTTCACAAATTAATGGTTGACGCAGCGATATGCCAAACATAGGCCTTTGAAAAACCCTTAGAAATCACCATGATTATATTTGGCGTCTTCTTTAGGTTCTAAGTTCTTTTTATTCTCAATTTTGATTTCACACATGACTGATGTAGCTAGCTAGACAGGAGGTGTTTATCCTTCCAAAGCACCCGGTCTCAATTCCCTGGTGGAAGTACACTTGTTTAACTTGATTTGTCACTTTCTCAGTTTTTACTTCGGTTTGGAATTGTAATTTGGACATTGATTGGTATGTTCGTTTTTATCATCACATGTAATGCTTAGGACATCACATGGAAACACAACAAAGTAACAACAACTAGATCAATTAGTTTTTCAAAAATGATTAAAAAAAAAAAAAAAAAAAACCAAGAAAAGAAAAACAAGTCTATCATTATGGATTGCATGTGAAATATGTTCCACGTGAAAAAATGTAAGTTTTTAATCTTTTAACACTAAATGAGTTACACCAAAATAACATGGAAAAACTGATGTCGAGCAAATGAAAAGTGAAAAACAAGTGAAAAAAAAAAAAAAAATAAAAAAAAAAAATAGGGTCATTTCAAAATCCGCGCAAATGCAATTCTGCCTTTTTACGATAACATATGTCTTATTTCATATGCATGTACATAAAAGTTAATAGTAACAAAGTATTAATATATAATTATCATAACTGTACAAGTACATATTGTATATTTTACTAAAATAAACAAGGGGATTAGTTATTTTTAGCTTACGGACCGTTTTATATCATGTACTTAACGCCATTCTTGTGTTTGATACATAACTTACCTAGTTGTATTCTTCTGTTCAGCTGATCTGATACTTTTATAAATATTTCGCGCTCCAATTGTCTAAGATTCTGTATATATTTGAAAAATATTTTGTTATTTCTTCATTTTGAATACGCCTTTGTTAGTAGTAATACATTTCTGGTTGTCATAATGAGAGATTTTTTAATTTGTATTTGTCTTAACATTCTAATGACCAATGTATATGGACAAATCAGTTGGGATAATAATTTTTTTCAAACTTTATATATAAAGTTTGTCCCGATGGTACCGCTGTTTCTCGTGTAACATCCACTTATACGCCATGGTTTGGTGGTGACAGACGTTTTGAGTTTAGATGTTCTGCTATACCATATCAATGGAACCAATGCGGCTGGCTAGGTTTGTATGTATTTAATCAAGGGCAGTTTTAATGAAGAAGTTTTAATAATATTCTTTATAAATCAGCACACAGCTGGAAACTATATTATAGAATTATAACTATGATGTCTTTGTATCCAAAATTACCCTGAATATACTGGCCGTTCAATAGTTACATGTTCCGTTCTTGGTCGTTAAAAACGCCGAGGTAAATTCTCTAAAGGTGTTTTACTATGCAACACGAGAGTCCACGATTGCTAAATTGAAATGGAAGATGTAGAGTGAAACAGGTATGAATCCATACCACGTCCTACTTATTCGCCCGACTTATTGCTAAAATTCAAAAAATGATATCAGTGAACATCCTTTCCGGTCTGACGAAGAAGTCGTGAAGACAGATGAGAGGGGCAAGTCAATAGAAAGGACCCTGACTTTTTCAGTTCTGAGCTGATGGCACTTGACCACTGTTGGTTCGTCTTAGTCATCACACTTAAGGGCAATTCCATCGAAAAATAAGAGGAGGATCTCAGTCGGAAATAATAGTCAGGGGGCAGATCTCAAAAAGTAACCTCTTTATTGACCCCCTAAACTTTTTTGTTAAAAACGGAAACATGGTGGATCTTATTGCCCTATATGTACTTATGTAAGCTAGGTATGTTTCTACCTTGACTTTTTCCTTTTAATGGAAATATGGCTGCCAATCCAAGATGACCGCCAAAAAAAGATAATTTAAGTATAAAAATTCAATATCAAATCAACCACTCAACACAGGATTCATTATTTTATAACACTTGAATGTATAAACATAAAGTCGTGTCGGCTATGTATTGTGCGTAGATCTACATGGGAATTCTCTATTTTGGTTTGATATCCGATTATTCAAATTCTGTGAATATTTTAACTATTAATTTTTTAGATTCACTATAACTATCATCAGAAATAAACTATCTTTAGACAAAGAATCTGCAAACGTGAACGACGTTATCATTTTAGTGCTCTCGTGTCTAAAATTACGGCATGGAAAATGCGGGATCTTTTGACGTCATTTTTCTCATTATTGCGTCATAGAGGATAAGCCTGGTTTTCGCCTGGCGCACCTCATATATTAAAAACAATACATCGGTTTAATGTCATAAAATATTATTACACCTTATGTAAAAATCTAGCAATTTCATTGGATAAGAGCTATGTAACAATTTGTACTGTCACATAAAATTTATAATGTCACATAGCAACGCGCGTGACTATGTGACAGTACGTTTGTTCGAGTCGCCTCGCTTCACTGGATCACATCAGCGCTTTGAACAAAACATGTTTTCAGTTGTATCTACGGCAAGCGTCTCATTGTTATTGATATTGTTTACATTCGTCTGTAACAACGGTCGGATGATGTTTGTCGAGGTTGACAATGACTTTCTTGGCAATTTGTTAGAGTCTAAAGACTCTGCATCAACTAAGCGGATCATTAAGCGGACTGTGGATATGTTTCTTAAATTTCTTGGCTCAAATGACTGTGGATTTGAGGCATTTCCGGTCGATAAATTGGATGAAAATCGGTATGGGCATTACAAAAGACGAAGGATGCACATCATGTATTGGTAAAATAAAACATATTGTCACCTCTCGAAAAGCATTGTCAGCCTCGGCAAACAATGCTTCCTCGAGGTGACAATATGTACTGGCACCCTGTCAGAAATGTAATATTTATATAATGACATCGAATGTTGTATTTGATTTAAAATGCAGCGCGATGATTATAAGTCGGCCATTGAATGTTACAACCAATGTTTATTCATGGAAAATTAGTAAGAATATTTAATTGTTCAAATACCAAATTTCAATTAAAAAGGTTGAGTGGTTGATTTGATATTGATTTTTTATACTTAAACTATCTTTTTTGGCGGCCATCTTGCATTGGCAGCCATATTTCCATTAAACGGAAAAAGTCAAGGTGGAAACATACCTAGCCTAACCAAGTACATATAGGGCAATAAGATCCACCATGTTTCCTGCTTTTAACAAAAAAGTTTAGTGGGTGTCACATTTTTGGGATCTGCCCCCTGACTATAAGGCTGGTTACTTATTGACTCGCCCTCGGTAATTTATGGAATTTTTGGCGTCACTTTAAGTCTATTCCATAGACTGTGGAATGTCTATTGCTGTGCTAGTAATCGTAAGTGATATAACATTCATTAAAGTCTCAATTGATTATATGGTGATCCGATGGAGTTAACGTCCCAGTCAATAATAAGAAATAAATGAAAAATTATAAATAAATGAGTTAAACCATTCATATTGAGATTTCGCGATCTACAGGTGAATAGGCAGAAATTTGACTTTTGCAGGGCAATGTGTAGTGAGGGTTCTTTCACTTGCCACGCCTGCCATAACCGTAAAGGAATATCGGTATCAAAGGTGTCTTCTGAAGGACCCTGTGACTTTCATTTAGCTTCATGCCGAGTGCTTGGCAAAACAATAGTAACTACCTATTTACAAGTCTTGGTCAGAAGGCAGGGTTCGAGCATAAATCAATCATCCAATATACGAAGTAAGGGAGCACTCTACCAACTGAGCTACTGTGATGGCAAACAAAGATTCAACATTGTGAAAATTTAACAGGTAAATCGAGAATTCAACATCCTGATGATTTAACGACGTAAAAACGATTCAACGTCTACCTACCGTTAGCAATACCAGAAATAAAGTATTAACTATTATGTAATAAAAACAAAGAGATTCAACATCCATTTGAAATGTAGTTTTGGCCAGTTTTTCGTTTTAAAATTTCAAAGATTTCAAATTTAAAATTAAAAAGCCCCAAAACTACCCGCCTTCCACAATTTTCGAGAACACCATTGTCTTTATATATACGTACTTCAACCATATTCAAAAGGGTTCATGTTTAGACATAGATTGGTAGGGTTGTTTTTGAATGACCAGTAATGATTTTTCACAATTTCATTTGAAACGCGATGTCTTATTTCTACATCAGAACACATCGGGGTTCGCTGCTGTAAGAGTGACCATTACGCTTTAACGTTTGTGCGGCAATTTTTGGAAAACGTTTACGTCGCGATTGCAAGAAGAACGTTGTTTTTACAAAAAAACAAAACGTGATCTGATATGATTCCATATAAAATGGAAATAATTGTTTCGCACAAACATTTAAGGGTATCACGTGGTACAGCAGCGAAATCCACTAATGGAACGGATAGAACACCTTGTTTTAGATGACAAGTCATTAATGTTTACATGTTTTTACTTTGCACGTTTTGCGCTATGCGAATAAATCTGTCGCGTGCTTCACTTGAATATTTAATATTAATGAAATGAACATGTATTTCCATGATTGTTATCGGAAAAAGTGAAAATACATACGCGAATAACCTTGCCAAAACGTCCGAATTTAAAGTATTAAAAGTAGCATATTTCATTTACACAAATATCAAAATTAGCGGAAGATTTCTTCTTGGGGAAGACGCTAGGTCACTATTTATTGAATGATTATAGAAATGTATAAAATGTAAATTGAAAACACTACCAGTAGCATATTTGATATTAAAATCGACGAAAAGATTAGCAGTGAAATAAATTAACGAATCCAATTTTTATTGTTAGCAAACTATAATTTTACTACTAGCTACCAGGTGGGAGTTGTGTACGTGTTTTAACAATGTTTGCTTCTTTTAATTGGTATGAGAAAAATGCATCATCCGTTTTTGCTTTTGCGCATGCTCAGTGGAAACACAATCTAAAGATGTTGGTCTTACTTCTATATATATGAAATATCTATTTCAGAACATGACCTACAACTTTGCAGGTCATCTAGGGGTTATGGATATAACTTAGGATTTCAGTTTTCACCAGCACAAGCTTACACAACTGGAATTACTTCTTTCTACGACGAAAATAACAAGTAATTGAATTATGAAATTATTATTATAATAGTTTATTATGATGATTAATTCTTGTTTAGTTAAAATGATACTCTTCAGAATCACATGCCTTTCTTAATTCTTATAGGGGATTATAGATACACACAAATTCATTCACGATTTCAGCTGAAACGCCTTTTCTGCTATTGCTGCATTGGACTAATCAAACATTCAACAGATTTATGTATATTATTTGAAAATGTTAACTCTCCGTTTGTTATAAGTATAAACATTCTCTGTTATCTAATTTAAAGAATGGTCGCTGAATATACTAACTAGGCATTGCATACCTTATAAAAATAAAATCATGTCCAAAATAAAGATACTGCATATAATATAGTTGCCACCTTTTTAAAAATGAAGTGCCTAAAAATAGAGGAACCATTAAATATAATTGTGTTATTCTTTTTTATATTTTTAGTGATAGAAGATTTCATTTTGGATTTTGCTCTCTGTAGCGAAAGGAACACAGATACATCGGACTATTATGAAGTCCCCGTTGTGTTTTGGAATGCAAAAATAAAAAATAAATAAAAAAACAAGAAAAACTTATTTTACTGTAGGACTATATATTTCAGCTATCAAACCGCCAAAGATCTGACCAAAGTTCCACAATCATACCTTAACTAAGACATTTCTGACTTAAATCTCGCAATTGACATCTGAGTAATTGTATTAGATTTAAATATTCAAGGTGTCATTTTAAAGATTACCCTAGGCTTATCACATCTATATTCCAATTTTGTATCAACTGTTACTTTTAGTTGCATACAATATTGTCAAAAATTGAAAGATTTAAGTTGGAGAAAATCTTAGTTGAAGAATGATTGTGAACTCCAACCTGTAACATTAATAATATGATTTCATAGACCTGGAGTCATGATATCTCACTGCTGATAAGTACGTTAATTATGTAAAATAACTAGAATTAATTTGCTCTATTACGGTAGAAAGGTCGCGTGTTATACTCTGTTTCAGTATGAGAGGTTCGTTAAATTATGAGCACCCTGTCTCGCCTAACTGGTAGAAAGGTCACGTGTTATACTCTTTATAGTATGAGAGCTTTTCAAAGGAACCATATCTTGATATTCTGAAAGATTTTAATTCCAGAAAGCAACGCACTAAATTTAGAATCACAGTGATTATTCACTAGAAATAGAAAAGGATCGTTATAAAAAGTTAAAAGAATGAAGAAATTGTAATTCTGTTACACAATTGATGATGAGCAACATTTTATTTTTGACTGTTCAAATAACAAGGAACTCCGTAAAGATTTTATAAAGTCAAAGCTTCTTTAAACTGTAATGTTAATGAAAATAATAAGTTTTCAACAATGATCATAATTTTGAAATCAACATCCCCTTATCTTATACGTAAATTAGGTGCCTTCATTAAAAAGTCTTTTGAACTGAGGAGGACAGGCTTATTGAATATTTAGGATATTAAACTGAATGTTTTCGTACAGATACATATATATCATTTATTTATTTTGTGCAATGAATATGCTGTCAAAGGTATTAATTTGCAATATTTCATATTTTAACTAATTCTTGTAAGATCAATGAATCTGTTGATTGTAACAAACTTTCTATGTAGTTTATATACAATAAAGTATTATTATTATTATTATTATTATTATAAACCTAAAGTTTGCCTTTTCGTGAAATTCGGACAAAAAATAGGTTACGCGTGTTTAATTTTGAAAAAAATTGTAAAAAAGCATCAAATTTTTATAACTTGACTATTTGATGAGATATGACATGGGTTTTTCATATTCTTGTAATAGCCTTCAAAATGGGTTAAGGTCAATTTTAAGGTCATGATCTAATTTTTGACCTTTCTGATTTTACATGTATTTATTATCTGGAAAACTTAAACTTTTTGTTTAAGCATGTATATTAAGATATTGTTTGTATTGATGTAACATTCATTTTGATATATAGATTAAGGTCATCAGTTTAAAGGTCAAAGTCAACGCGAAAGAAAACTGAAATGGTTAATTATCTTGAAAGCTATTAACTATTTAATAAACTTTATATTAGAATGTTGTTGGTATTGATACAATGGCCATTTTGATGTATAAAAAGGTAATGGGTTGGAAGGTCAAGGTCACAGACGCAAAACAATACCGAAATGATTATTATCTCGAAAACTATTAAAAAATTTTAATTGACATGTATATTAGAATATTTACAATTGTTATAGTTCTCCTTCTATAACATATGTTGAGCAATTGTATGTTATAGTCTTATAGATAATAATTGACGTCATCCTGTAAATACGTCATTTACTTGTTACTGCAAATCACCGCGTATGAATACACCAAAGTCACGAATATAGATTCTGGAAAGTACCTTCTGACATTCCGTTCTATTTTTAGCTTTTTACGATGACAATCGGGCGAGTTCGTGAAAACGAAAAAAAAAAAAAAACGAAAACAATAAATAAATAAAAAATTAAAAAAAATCTTTACTTTAATAATTTAATCAAAATTTAAAGATTTGTAAACAAATGAAAAAATAAAAATAAATAATCGAAGTTAAAACTTTTTATCGTCTGCGTTTGTCTGAAGATCCAGATCTTCCACCACCAGGCATCCCTAGTTCCAGTTCAGCAAATCAACCAAACAGAAAAGATTTAGATTTGCACAGATGACGATTTAAAGAATTATGAATCGATGAACCAGAGCAAGGCAACCAAACGCAACACCAAGTGAGGAATGAAAATTCTACAAGGTAGTTGATATATATTTTTTCCGAAAATAAATAGATTCAAATAGGGTCCAAACACATTTTTTAAAAAAGGACTAGGGCGAAATGAACCACAGCCTCAAATTTTAAAATAAACACAGCGACACGGGAGCGAAATGAACTACAACTTGAAAGAATGCCGTACAAAGGGCAACAACTCGAACAAATTTGTTGATACATTTTTTAATAATAAATGGCAAATTTATTGAAAATCTGATATTTACAATTTTAATTTGCAAGCGTTTCCTTCAATTTGTATATTTACAGACTGGCATACAGAGAGATTTGGAAGCGAACTGAACATGAAAGAGGTGGGAGTGGATATACTCGCCGATAAACTGGGCAAATTTTATTGCGAGACCAAACCACAGCAGTCTCCAGACAATACCACCGAGAATGATAAAGATTACCACGAAAATTCTTTGATAAACATAAGGGGAGGCTATTAACAGACATTTATCTGATATTGGAAGAACAATGGACATTGTTGGCGACATGGCATTTAAAAGTGCAAATAGTTAATTAAACGGAATGTTAAAACAAAGAACTGCAACAGGTAAATATGTCCATAACCAGCACAAAGAAATTATTACAAAGCTTGACCTTCAAAAGATTTCCTCCTTCCTGCAAGCAGCCTGTCAAACACGCAATTAAACTCCGATTATGTGTGTGGTATAACTTATCTATTCATTTCATTAGCAGAGGTTTGGAATTTCATCACAAGTTAAATAAAAACTCCTTCCAATTTGAACATGATGAAAATGGCAATGAATATGTATGTCTCACAAATGAAACTCAGCAGAAAAACAATCAAGGTGGTATTTCTAAAAATGTTGATTTTTCTGACAAGCGTATGTACGCTACAAATACTCCTTCCTGTCCAGTAAACATGTTGAAATTACTTATCAGCAACACTAGTGATGAAAACGCACAGAGCTGGTTCAAGATGTCCTCGCGTCCACTTCTTGTGTAATCTGGTACACTCACAAACCGTTGGGGAAATTTTCATTCAGAAATTTCCTTCCAGATATTTGTAAACTGGCTCGTTGTGACAAACGTTACACTGTACATTGTTTACGAGCAACTGTCATACAATCACTAGCTAAGTGATCTCGGTTTTGAAACCAGACAAATCATGTTTTCAGAAATAAAGCTTCTGTCAGGAGCTATTCCAGAGATTTATCCACTGAGCAGAAACAAGCCATGAGCAATGCACAGTCTCTAACTGCGCAAGGTAAAACGAATGAGCCATCCAGCTCCATCGTCCAACATTCAAATACTGCGGCGGTTGAGACGTTCCCGCGCCCTTGTGCTACCACCGATAATATCCGTCCGCACGACCTTCACAAATTTCTAACTTCATGACTGCAATTCAATCAGGGATGTTATCAATAAAACGTACTGTCAGTAAAAGAACTGTTTTTAGTTATGGTTTATAAATGTGGACGCTGCCTTTTTTTCCGACGGGGTTGTCACGGCAGAATAAAAATTAAATGTTTCAAAATATACACACAGTACTACTAGTATGTATTTTGCAATTTTTTGGAATTGAAGATTGTAAATATAAGAAATGACATTCTTTTTTTCGTTATCGATGCAAGTATGAATAACAATGGCCAGTCCAGTTCTTGCATCGATAACGAAAAAAAAAGAATGTCATTTCTTAAATATTTTTGGTTATGATATAATGATTATTTTGATATATAAAGGTCATGGATTTAAATGTCAAGGTCAAAGGTGGAAAAAATACTGAAAATGTAAACTATCTGGAAAACTATATTTTTGTATAGACATGTGTACTAGATTGTAAGTATAGATGGTGTTCATAGGTTCAAAGGTCAAGGTCACAGATGGGAAAGAAAAAACGAAAGGTTCAATTATCTGGAAAACTATAAACTCTTTGTATGGCATGTAGTTAGAATAATGTAGGTATTGATACAACGACCATTTTGATGTATAGGAAAAGGTCATGGGTTCAAAGGTCAACGTCACAAATGCAAAACAATACTTGAATGGTAAATTATCTCGAAAACTAAAAACTTTTTGTATGTTCAGGTAATTTGAATATTGTTGGTGTTGATACAACGATCATTTTGATATAAAGATGAAGGTCATGACTTTAAAGGTCACGGTCAGAGATGACAAAGAAAATTATCTTGTAAACTTTTTATTTTTTGTATAGGCATGTATATAAGAATGTTGTAGGTATTGATACAACGTAGAAAAGGTAATAGATCCTAAAGTCAAGGTCACAAATGCAAAACAATACCGAAATGGTTGACTATCTCAAAAACGTTGTATACACAGGCATGTATATTAGAATATTACTGATATTGATGCAATGATTATTTTGATATATAGATGGAGGTAATGGGTTCAAATGTCAATGTCACAGATGCGAAGAAAACTGAAATGGTTAAATATCGGGAAAAGAATAAACGTTTTGTATAAGCCTGTATTTTAGAGTATTGTAAGTCTTTATACAATAATCACTTTGATGTATAGATGAAGGTCATGGATTCAAAGGTCAAGGTCACATATGGAAAAGAATATGGAAATGGTCAATTATATGAAAAAGCCTAAAATCATTACCATATGGAAAGATTTTGACATTGGGGTTACAATATTTATGTTCTTTTGAATGTATCAGCTAGCAATTACTTATCAGGTGAGTGTTTAAGGCCTGTGGGCCTATCGTTGATAAAACTTTAGGCTATAAAAATTTCTTTAAAATAAGCATGAACTAGCATACTAGTGTTTTTGACTTATGTCTAAACGATTGCAGATATGGTCTAAAAATTGGTTTGCAAATCTAGCATCACGAATTACATATCAAATCTTGTTTCGTATCGGTTCATTGATGAAATTTTTAGCTTTGGACTTGCAGAATTTTTTCAAAATAAGTTTTTTTCAACTAGCAGTAATACAGAAGATTGTGATGCTATTTTGCAACGGGATATGGATCACAAAAATAAAAATTAACTTGATAACAAATTTCACTAATTTTAAAATTTCAATAAAACATGTGCATTATATCCAGTATATAATCATAATAATTACAAACAATAACTCCTGAATTTTCAATATATTTTTATGTTTAAAAGAAATTTTCTAGTACCATAAAGTATTTTCAATTTGCCAGAAATCTAAGTTACAGAATGATAGTGAATATTGAGCCTGAGGAGGTAGATTTGTCAAATCATTCACTTATGTGTTTATATTGTTCTGAATCATGCATTTTTATTTTTTTTATTCTTGTAGTTGATTGGCGAACAAGGATCCGGAATCAGTTTGGCCATAATGAGAGAAATATATGATTCTAAATTAACAACTGCCCAATCACCAGGTTCTTTAGGTGATCAAAGCAACGACAACGGCATAAAAATGGACAAAACTAGAAACCCAACAGGGAGTCAAAACGTTATAAAGAAACAGAGCACTAGTGGAGATACCTTGGCTGATGGGAATGATACACGTGGTGCCAACGACGATAAAAGAGGGTTTGAATCGAATAAAAGATGTTGTGACACGGATGATTACAATAGATGTACCACTCAACCTGTAAAGTCCAATGGAGCAGCATGGCAGCCTGGCTATAGTATAGATGAATGCAGTGGTTTTATGGCACATGCAAAAACATCAAAGGTCACCGATTCAAGGTCACCGGACAAGACATCAGATATTATTTGCAACGTTTGTGAAGACAAAGGAGAAAAGATTCCAGCATTCCGATTTTGCTGGGAATGTGAGGAAAACCTTTGTGAAGTTTGTATCCAGGAACACAAGAGAAGAAAAGCAACAAGTAAACATGCTTTAAGTGAAATGCGACCAAAGAGCCAGTCTGGAAATAAAGTGATATGCGACGTGTGCCAGGATGATGGTAAAGATAGCGTGGCAGTAATGATGTGCGGGGTGTGTGAGGAAAAGCTGTGTAAACCGTGCACCGAACAACACAGAAAACGTAAAGCAACACAAGCCCATAAATTAACCGACCTATCCAAGATAAATACCACACCACCAAAACCAATGTGCGATGTTTGTCTTGAAGAAAATGAAAACCGTGCTGCTGTCCTGTTCTGTGCTGTTTGTGATGAGCACTTGTGCCAGTCATGTGTAGATAAGCATAGAAAGAGAAAAGCTACAGCAAGCCATTCTTTGACGTCATCAGATTCGCTTTCCTCGGGTAATGATGATAATGGAAATGTACCGTATTGTAGCCCTGTGGAAGTGTAAAGAAAACCAGACCTGCAGCTATATTTTGTCCCGATTGTGACCAATTCTTTTGTGCTTTTTGCTCCAATCAACACAGGATTTCCAAAATCTCCAGCAGTCATGCTGTTATTTCAGCCGAACAAATTAGGGAGCATACCCAAAACCTGGAATGCGAATGCTGTAAGCTGATGCAGAAATCCAAGACAGCAACACAGTATTGCCTAGATTACGAATCAAAATTATGTGAAAAATGTTCAAATCAGCATAGCTCCTTTCCCAACACCAAAAACCATGACGTGGTCCCCTGTTTTGAAATGGTTACCAAAAGGATGGCAGAACGAGGGCGATGTCAAGTTTGTCAACAAAACGATAACCTTAGCATTGGCGAGTCTGTGTGCAAAGAGTGTAAATTGATTCTATGCAAGACATGCGAGTCATTGCACAAGGTGGCAAAAAACACAAAATCGCATATATTAGTATCCATAGACTAGATGGCTGAAGAAACGGATTCTGGGTCACCTGCTGATAATACCGAATCAAATCCCACACCTTGCGACAAACGTCCAAGCATGCCAAAAGTTTTGGATGTGTCGACAAGCAGTATAACAGTAACTTGGAATAAACCAGCTACAACATCGGGAGAAATAATAAATTACGATATAAGATTCAAAGAGGAGGGAGAAACAAAATGGAGGATGAAATCTACAGAAAAAGAACAGGAAACGGAAACAATAGGTGACCTTAAATGTGACACACCATACCAGTTCAAGGTCAGAGCAATATATGCAGATGAAGATGGACCAGACAGCCCCGTGAGTGAAGTCATACGTACCAACATTTCCTTAGCCAGGAAGGTCATAGGTCGGTCAGTAGCCGTGTCCACACAACAGAAACCTAACGAACCAAAGATTTATAAAATTCCGATACGGGAGAAAATAAACTGCAGGAACAACTTGGCTAAGACAAGAAAGTGTGTCTTTGGTAAGTTTTGTTTTAGGAAATAATTACATGTACTGTAGAACTTCAATAGCTCGGAAGTATTTTTAGAACTCATAAGAGAATCGAAGTGTAAAAAACGGAAGTTCCGTGTGGGTAAAGATAAATAGACAGAAAGTTCTTACCCTTCTGGAGCATCCGGTCTAACTTCTTGGTGGAAGTTCACATGTTTAACTTAATTTGCCGGCTTTCAAAGTTTTTACTTTTATTTTGTGATTGTAGTTTGGGCATGGATTGGTATGATTATATTTCAAATCGATCTATTGGGTTATTGATATGCATGCTACGGATATTTCGGGAGTTTTAAATAGTAACGTTTCAACAGCTCTGTATCGAACGGAGTCTAAAGTCTAGTTTTTGCATTGCCTTGATTACATAGTGACCAACTAGATGAATATCTCCAACAAAACCTGATATGGTAAGCTTTCATACGTATAAACAGCATCGCTTTAATTCAACATTTTTCAGAACCTTTTTTTTATTTTTTGTTTTTAAAAATTAAAATTTTTATTTTAAAATACAATATGTGTATTTTAGGAGAGGGGAAGCGAGGAAGTATGGAGAAAACTATAATGGTGATTGGAGCCACTGGTGCTGGGAAGAGTACCCTGATAGATGGAATGATAAACTACATATTGGATGTATCCTGGGAAGATGACTTCAGGTTTACTACAATTAATTTGATGGAAGATGAGAAAAACAAAGACCAGGTTTGTACGTTATTTATGTATATATACAGGTGTATTTACCAGGCCCCAGTTTCACAATCATTCCGTTATACTACACAACTTTCTGCTGTATTTACCAGGCCCCAGTTTCACAATCATTCCGTTATAATACACAACTTTCTGCTATATTTACCAGGCCCCAGTTTTACATTCATTCCGTTATACTACACAACTTTCTGCTATATGATGCAGGTGTATTTACCAGGCCCCAGTTTCACAATCATTCCGTTATACTACACAACTTTCTGCTATATTATGCAGGTGTATTTACCAGTCCCGTTTCACAATCATTCCGTTATACTACACAACTTTCTGCTATATTTACCAGGCCCCAGTTTTACATTCATTCCGTTATACTACACAACTTTCTGCTATATGATGCAGGTGTATTTACCAGGCCCCAGTTTCACAATCATTCCGTTATACTACACAACTTTCTGCTATATTATGCAGGTGTATTTACCAGGCCTCAGTTTCACAATCATTCCGTTATACTACACAACTTTCTGCTATATTATGCAGGTGTATTTACCAGGCCCCAGTTTCACAATCATTCCGTTATACTACACAACTTTCTGCTATATGATGCAGGTGTATTTACCAGGCCCCAGTTTCACAATCATTCCGTTATACTACACAACTTTCTGCTATATTATGCAGGTGTATTTACCAGGCCCCAGTTTCACAACCATTCCGTTATACTACACAACTTTCTGCTATATTATGCAGGTGTATTTACCAGGCCCCAGTTTCACAATCATTCCGTTATACTACACAACTTTCTGCTATATTATGCAGGTGTATTTACCAGGCCCCAGTTTCACAATCATTCCGTTATACTACACAACTTTCTGCTATATTATGCAGGTGTATTTACCAGGCCCCAGTTTCACAATCATTCCGTTATACTACACAACTTTCTGCTATATTATGCAGGTGTATTTACCAGGCCCCAGTTTTACAATCATTCCGTTATACTACACAGCTTTCTGCTATATTATGCAGGTATATTTACCAGGCCCCAGTTTTACAATCATTCCGTTATACTACACAACTTTCTGCTATATGATGCAGGTGTATTTACCAGGCCCCAGTTTCACAATCATTCCGTTATACTACACAGCTTTCTGCTATATTATGCAGGTGTATTTACCAGTCCCGTTTCACAATCATTCCGTTATACTACACAACTTTCTGCTATATTATGCAGGTGTATTTACCAGGCCCCAGTTTCACAATCATTCCGTTATACTACACAGCTTTCTGCTATATTATGCAGGTGTATTTACCAGGCCCCAGTTTCACAATCATTCCGTTATACTACACAGCTTTCTGCTATATTATGCAGGTATATTTACCAGGCCCCAGTTTCACAATCATTCCGTTATACTACACAACTTTCTGCTATATGATGCAGGTATATTTACCAGGCCCCAGTTTCACAATCATTCCGTTATACTACACAACTTTCTGCTATATTATGCAGGTGTATTTACCAGGCCCCAGTTTTACAATCATTCCGTTATACTACACAACTTTCTGCTATATTATGCAGGTGTATTTACCAGGCCTCAGTTTTACAATCATTCCGTTATACTACACAACTTTCTGCTATATGATGCAGGTATATTTACCAGGCCCCAGTTTCACAATCATTCCGTTATACTACACAACTTTCTGCTATATTATGCAGGTGTATTTGCCAGGCCCCAGTTTTACAATCATTCCGTTATACTACACAACTTTCTGCTATATTATGCAGGTGTATTTACCAGGCCTCAGTTTTACAATCATTCCGTTATACTACACAACTTTCTGCTATATTATGCAGGTGTATTTACCAGGCCCCAGTTTTACAATCATTCCGTTATACTACACAACTTTCTGCTATATTATGCAGGTGTATTTACCAGGCCTCAGTTTTACAATCATTCCGTTATACTACACAACTTTCTGCTATATTATGCAGGTGTATTTACCAGGCCTCAGTTTTACAATCATTCCGTTATACTACACAACTTTCTGCTATATTATGCAGGTGTATTTACCAGGCCCCAGTTTTACAATCATTCCGTTATACTACACAACTTTCTGCTATATTATGCAGGTGTATTTACCAGGCCTCAGTTTTACAATCATTCCGTTATACTACACAACTTTCTGCTATATTATGCAGGTGTATTTACCAGGCCTCAGTTTTACAATCATTCCGTTATACTACACAACTTTCTGCTATATGATGCAGGTATATTTACCAGGCCCCAGTTTCACAATCATTCCGTTATACTACACAACTTTCTGCTATATTATGCAGGTGTATTTACCAGGCCCCAGTTTCACAATCATTCCGTTATACTACACAACTTTCTGCTATATTATGCAGGTGTATTTACCAGGCCCCAGTTTTACAATCATTCCGTTATACTACACAACTTTCTGCTATATGATGCAGGTATATTTACCAGGCCCCAGTTTCACAATCATTCCGTTATATTACACAGCTTTCTGCTATATTAAGCAGGTGTATTTACCAGGCCCCAGTTTCACAATCATTAATCCGTTATACTTCACAGCTTTCTGCTATATTATGCAGGTGTATTTAAGAACATTCTACATTATACCTGATAGTTATTTATGTCACGGGGTTCCATCGTTGGGTATGTCCTAGTACTGGATTCATTTCAGCATTGTATCTATCTTAAGGTTTGTTCTTGCCTCGGTTGGGTGTTTTTGTGGGATCTCTCAGTTATGTATGATTTCTCTAACGAGTATTTATTATTGGATTGTTTTATTACAGACCAAATCACAAACAGAATGGATAACGTCCTATACCATTAATCTTACCCAAGGGAGTCAAATATATTATACCCTCAATATAATTGATACCCCCGGATTTGGAGACACTAGAGGTATTGAAAGGGACCACCAAATTGTCGATCAGATCCGAGAACTATTTAACACGTCTGGAGACCAGGGAGTTGCTTCACTAGACGCCGTATGCTTTGTTACACAAGCACCACTAGCTCGTTTGTCAGCGACACAGAGGTATATCATCGACAGCATTCTGTGTATATTCGGATGTGACATCACAGGAAACATATTTGCGCTGATTACATTCGCCGACGGGAAAACACCACCAGTTTTAGAGGCTTTAAAAACGGCAGACGTACCGATAGTAGGCCATTTTGTCTTCAACAATTCCGCGCTCTTCGCACAGAATCAAAATATGTCAGAATCCAGTTTTTCACCAATGTTCTGGAAAATGGGAAAAGAAAGTTTCAAGACTTTCTTCAAACATCTAAACAGAGTAGAGGCGAGAAGCTTACAGCTGACTTCAGAAGTTCTAAATGAAAGAAAACAGTTGGAGACCTTGGTAAAAGGTTTGCGTCCACAGATAGACGAAGGGCTTCATAAATTGGAAACTTTGAGACAGGAAAGCTCCATTCTAAAACAACATCAGGCTGACATAGCAAACAACCGAAATTTTACCTATGAAGTCGACGAGCCGTGCACCAAAAGAATTGAATTAGAACCAGGAGTCCATGTCACCAACTGCTTGACTTGCAACAGGACCTGCCATGATAACTGTGCTTTTGCAGACGATAGGGATAAAGCACGTTGTTCAGCAATGTCATTTTTGGGAATTGCACGGTTTGTCCGGGAGGCTGTATATGGAGTCAACATGCTAACAACCCGTATAAAT
The DNA here is from genome assembly GCA_021292105.1 of Anadara kagoshimensis. Classification (NCBI taxonomy): domain Eukaryota; kingdom Metazoa; phylum Mollusca; class Bivalvia; order Arcoida; family Arcidae; genus Anadara; species Anadara kagoshimensis. The sequence continues at coordinate 69,003,183 of CM037865.1, read as the reverse complement.
ATGAGTATTACATTGAGAAAAGGCGTGGCACATATGAAGACTTGAAGAAAAAATATGAGAATGCCTTAGGTGGAGCCTCAAAGCAAAAAAGCACAATCCAGGCTATCAAGGACGAGTTCAATCATCTGAGCAGGAAGGTTGGGAATATGGTTGAACGCATGCGTACCAGTATTAATCGTCTTTCTGAGATTGCACTAAAACCAAACCCTCTGAGTGATGTCCAGTATATTGACTTGCTTATTGAATCAGAAAAGCAGGAAATGAAGCCAGGGTTCCAAGGAAGACTTACAATGCTGACCCAACTGCGTAAAGATGCCGAAATAGTACAAAATCTACCAACAGGGAACTTTAAACCGTTTGGCGATATCGACCTGGATGACATTATGGAAGTAGAGGAAAAACCAAAAGGTATTGTTTCTAAAATTAAAGGATATTTAAAATTTTAATATTCTTTTACCAAAGAAGGACAGGCAAGGACAATGCATTTTAGTATTTATGCTTTAGACGCTGATTATCAATATGAAAGTAACTGGTGATCTATATTGAATTGTCTTACAAAGCTCTAGGACACAAACAAAGCCTGAAACTAACTATCAATACATAGAGAAACAATATTGTCCTGTCGACCTGACCTTTTATTAAATGTTTATTATGGACCAGCACATTAATTTATAGGGAACACAAGTGATAATTTCGTCTGGAACGTGCGTTGTGTATGTATTCTTGAATTCCTAAATCCACCCATGTTTTGGGTGTATCACCCTGTATGAATATTTCTAATTAAAGGTCAAGCGGACATGGGAATATTTTTTGTCGGTATTCAATGTTGTATAATCAGTTTTCATCAGAAAGTTGTAGTATAATCACATACATTTAAATACGTAGTTATTGCCATATTTATTTAATTCTTTAAAGTACTCAATTCTTAAAAATGTCAGAAAAAGCGAGACAAAGAACTTCTATCTTTCCAAAAGGAAATTTTAAATATTGCTTTAAGTGTTTAGATTTGTTAATAAAAATACTAGGGCCCAGTTGTTCGAAGCTTGATTAGTTTAATTGATGATTGACAGAAACTTAACGTGAATAAAAATGAAAAATAGCATTATTGAATCGATACATGTACTTTTATTACAATTTCTTTAGTTTAATAGACTTTTTATTCATTTTCAACATTTCAACATTAAATTCACAATATATCTGAAATAATGCAAAATTTAAATTTTGACATATCAATTGATGAAACTAATCGGGCTTCGAGCAACTGGTCCCTGATATATTTAATTAAAAAGCATTGAAAAAGCATTGACCTAACTATTTTATAATTTTTATCATAAAACGTTACCAGTCTTTTCTGTACATTATTGAAATTGAACATTTCACGAAATTGAATGACATGCAAAATCACATCCAGGTATTTAGAGGCATGTAGGATAAATTATCTTGATATGCATATTAAGTTTCCTGACTACTGACAGGTTTTTTTATCAGGTATGAGTGTCCCAAAACTTGAACTCATTACATCACATTTGATGTATGTCAATATTTGAGGCACAGAAGGGATTATTTGAACATAGTCAGATTACTGTTTAGTAAAATTACAATTTGCCCCATTTCTAAGGATTTCTAATTTGAGTATATTTTTCGTGTTAGTTAGAAACTTTGAATGAAGTTTTAATTTATATAATGTCCTTCATAAATTCAAAATCCTCCAAATTAAATTGTTGAAAATATTATCATTCAAAGCTGAGTGTTTTTAGCTAAAATATATTTTTATCTCGAAAAATATAATTTTCCTAATTTTATTATTTCAGAAAATTGATTTTCAAGAAAACATCTTTATTACTTACATTTAGATCATAAAGTTAAGATATGACTTTCAAATACAGGAAAAAAACTTCAATATTTCAATTGCCTAAACAAAATTTTATAAGATGATTATAATGTAAACCTATGGCAAATGTAAATTTGTAAAGTTATTTATGGATAACAGTGTGTATGACTGATAATAATGCTTATATCATGTAAAAATTTAAAAACAAATAAAAAACTTGTTTTTTTTTAATCACATCTTGTGTTATCTTGGTGTGCTTTGTTGACTTTCAGATATTGTCAAGTGTGTATACATATAATGATCTGTATCAAGCCATGTGATAGAGCTATTCCTATCCTATGACACAGACAGGCTCGCGTATTTTATTTTATTTTTTATTTTTACAATATTAATTATTGAAAGGGATATACATTCATATGCCAATTAATTGTTTTTTCAATGTGTTTTCTTTACTTTGTAAATTGCATCGGACATCTAAAATAGCTAAATGACCGTAGTTATTATATGTACCTTGTATTAAAATTGACCTGAACGGCTAAAGACACTCAAACATTATTTTTCTTGGAAAGTGATCAAGAAGGCTATACTTGGAATCATATTATTATTACAGAGCCGTTTCAAAATTCTTGAAACATTTTGTAATTTGGTGGAATTTTAAAATAATAGATTTAACCACTGAGAGAATTATTCTTTGATTTTATGAGTTACATATTGTTAATTTGAATTAATGAATTATATAAGAAAATTTTTCAATCAAGCACTAACTCTTCAACTATAAACATAAACACATTATTATTGTATACAGTATTATATATGTTACAATTTGTAGTTTGTTAGCAATGTATAAATGTAGTCTGGTGAAACCTTTATCCTCATATTTAAAACGACAAAAAAATTAAAAAAATTATCATCATTGTAGTTATCGGCATTTCCAGATTTCCAAGACTATCTTAAATATGTTATTATATTCACGATTGATTTAATGTTAATTAAAATAATCCTAGATATTGTCAGCTTCAACATGTGTGATGTGACGTTTTATTTATCATTTTGTTTCAATAAAATCATTAATCATTTGTTCTGTTTTGTTATATAGTTAAATGACATCAGGATCCAGTTTTCGAAGCTTGGTTAGTTTAACCAATGATTAACAGAAATTAAAAAAGGTCAATAAAAACCAAAAGTGATAGTATTTTAATGATATTATCGCGCGTGAAGGAATTCTATTCACTTTCAGCATATTCAACGTTAATTTTACATCAGATCTGAAATTATGCGACTTATCAATTGATTCAACTAATCAAGATTTAAACGCCTCGGCCCAGTTGTTCGAAGCTTGATTAGTAAAATCAATGTTTAACATAAAATTTAAAACATAAATATAAATCTAAAAATCATTATCGATTCGATAGTTTTATTACAATTTTATTTGGTTTGATGGAATTTTATTCATTTTCAACATTTCAACAAGATGTTCACAATATATATGAAATTATGCAAATTTCACATTTTGACTAATCAATTGATTAATCTATTCAGCCTTCGAACAATTGACTCCTAGCTCCTTATTAATTACAAGTTAGTGAAATCTTTAACTTTATCTGTTCCCGGAGATACTATATTCTATTTGACTGTAAAGACATTTGCCTCGGTAGCCATGTGGTCTTAAACACAAACTTCCAGATCGTAGTCTAGGTTCGAATCCAACTCGGGCATATTATAAGTGTTGTCAGCTTGTTTGCCAAAGACCGTTTGTTTTTATTTCTGGACACTCCGGTTTCATCCACCATTCCAGAACTGAGTGCATAAAATGGCGGTTGTCATGACGAGAGATCCAGCACATGCGACTGAACAGTTTTAAGAATAAAACCGATTAATACAATAACTAGAGGACATTATGTAATTATATGTACACGATTGATCGAAAGGGGCTTTGCGTCCCAGTCAAGAATATTTCACGTATATCGAGACGTCACCAGCTATAGATGAAGTGGCAGAAAGTTTTGCCTTTGCAGTGCAGTCGGAATAATGTGCAGGGATTGTTTTTGAAGGCGTCAAGCCTGCCGGAACACGGGGAATTGTCTATTCCGAAGGATCCCGTGAATTTCATTTCTAAATGCTGAGTACTTAGCAAAAAAAAACATTCACTTACTTTTAGTCTTGGTCAGACCTCGACCGTGGTTCGTACCCAAGACCCCTCGCATTTAGAGCGGGCATTCTACCAATTTAGCTATTGTAGTGATCTATACTAATATGACATTTGATGTAGGTTGAATTGGATATAAGATGTTATAGGATGCAGGCAGACACGAAGACATCTTGCCTTAATTTGAAACATAGTCATACGCCAAGGCATTAGCTAAAATCTCGTTGTATATTTTATTTCAGCCCTTCCCCGGTTGAGATATTTTATATTCGATCTGTTTCGGTTTATATAAGCTCCGGTTTAGATATTTAAATTAGACCTGCTCCAGCTTTTTGTAACATTTTTACCTTCTCAAAAACCCTTTGTAAAGAGATATCTTCAGTTAAAATTCTTGATGGCTTTAAACGTACAAGTAACAATAATTTACATACTTGTGTAAGTTTTCACTCAAAGTTCTGCATTTATTGATCAGCTATTGAGCTATTGACGACAATTTTATTGATACCAAGTATGAATTGTAGAAGTATGCGCTATAAATGTTTATAGTGCTAAATTTCCTAGCTATAGCAACTCAGTCAAGCTTACTAATAAAGTGTACTTTTATTTAAAATAAAACTTCACCAAATGGTCACTCATTAAAAACATGTCATTATGTATTAACCAAGCCATAAATGGAAAACAAAGGTCATTACAAGAGGATTAAATATAAAAAACATATGTTGTCACATAGAAAACATGGGCTATTATGTGTAAAACAAAGATTATGACATAAACACAGTTTATGGCATGGAAAACACAGATTATGACAAAAAAGGTTATGACATTAAAAGATTTCACGTGCAAAATACAGCTCATCACATGAACAACACAGGCTATTGTTTGGAAAACACATGTTATGACATAGAAAAAAACCCAAAGATAATGACATTGAAAACACAGATTATGACATAGAAAACACACTTCAATACACAGGATATGGCATCGAAAACACAGGTTATGACATTGAAAACACAGATAATGACATTGAAAACACAGGTTATGGCATGGAAAACTCAAGTAATGGATCGAAAACACAGATAATGACATTGAAAACAAAGGTAATGACATCGAAAACACAGGTTATGGCATGAAAAACACAGATTATTACATTGAAAACACAAATTTTGGCATGAAAAAATAGCTTATGGCATGAAAAAACACAGGTTATGACATGGAAAACACAGGTTATGGGATGGAAAACACAGATAATGACATTGAAAACACAGATAATGACATCGAAAACAGATTATTTCATTAAAACAAAGGTTACTTCATGAAAATTACAAATTATGGCATGGAAAACAAAGTTATGGCATAACAAGAGGCCCATGGGCCTGATACGCTCACCTGATAACTAATGGCTAGCTGATAGATTTAATTAAAGAAAACATAGATACTGAAACCCCAATGACTTTTATTGTTTTACATCATAATGACCATTGTATCAATACCCAGGGTTCGTACTGACTTTTAGACTCCAAATAAAAGGACTTTTTAGGGTCTTTTCAAGATTTTATTTGCAAATTTAGGGCCTAATCAGAGGTACAATTGTTGCAAAAAAATACTGGTGTAAAGGCAATTAAATAAATAAAACAATTACGTACATGTCCATAGTAACAACACGTGAAGTGGATAAGGTTGAAGTTTGGCATTTGGAATGACCAGGTACAATTAAATTGCTTCTTTTAATTAATATTTATTTGTTAACATCAGTCTATTTGCAACCACTTAATATTCAAATACAGACACCGAACTGCCGAAATTCAAGGGCTTTTTAGGGTCAGACTTGTTTTTAGGGCAAACCTCAAAATTAAAGGACTTTTCCAGGCCTGTACGAACCCTGATACCTACAACATTCTAATATGCATGCCTATACAAATAGTTTTCAAGATGATTAACCATTTCAGTATTGTTTCACATCTGTGACATTGACCTTTGAACCCATGACCTTTTTCTATACATCAAAATGAATGTTGTATCAATACCTACAACATTCTAATATGCATGCCTATACTAAAAGTTTATAGTTTTCAAGATAATTAACCATTTCAGTATTGTCTCGCATCTGTGACCATGACCTTTGAACCCATGACCTTTTTCTATACATCAAACATTTCAGTATTGTTTCGCATCTGTTACCATGACCTTTGAACGAATAACCTTTTTTCTACATCAAAATGATCATTGTATCAATACCTACAACATTCTAATATACATGCCTATACAAAAAGTTTATAGTTTTCGAGATAATTAAACATTTCGGTATTGTTTCGCATATCTGACCTTGACCTTTGAACCCATGACCTTTTTCTATACATCAAAATGATCGTTGTATCAATACCTACAACATTCTAATATACATGCCTATAAAAATTTTTATAGTTTTCGAGATAATTAAGCATTTCGGTATTGTTTCGCATATCTGACCTTGACCTTTGAACCCATGACCTTTTCTATACATCAAAATCATCGTTGTATCAATACCTACAACATTCTAATATGCATGCCTATACAAAACGTTTATAGTTTTCAAGATAATTAACCATTTCAGTATTGTTTCGCATCTGTGACCATGACCTTTGAACCCATGACCTTTTTATATACATCAAACATTTCAGTATTGTTTCGCATCTGTTACCATGACCTTTGAACCAATAACCTTTTTCTTTACATCAAAATGATCATTGTATCAATACCTACAACATTCTAATATACATGCCTATACAAAAAGTTTATAGTTTTCGAGATAATTAAACATTTCGGTATTGTTTCGCATATCTGACCTTGACCTTTGAACCCATGACCTTTTTCTATACATCAAAATGATCGTTGTATCAATACCTACAACATTCTAATATACATGCCTATTCAAAAAGTTTATAGTTTTCGAGATAATTAAGCATTTCGCTATTGTTTCGCATCTGTGACCTTGATCTTTGAACCTATGACCTTTTTCTATACATCAAAATGATCGTTGTATCAATACCAACAACATTCTAATATACATGCCTTTAGAAAAAGTTTATAGTTTTCGAGATAACTAACCATTTTGGTATTGTTTCGCATCTGTGACCTTGACCTTTGAACCCATGACTTTTTTCTATACATCAAAATGATCGTTGTATCGATACCTACAACATTCTAATATACATGCCTATGCAAAAAGTTTATAGTTTTCGAGATAATTAACCATTTCGGTATTGTTTCACACATGTGACCTTGACCTTTGAACTCATGACCTTTTTCTATACATCAAAATGATTGTTGTATCAATACCTACAACATTCTAATATACATGCCTATACAAAAAGTTTATGGTTTTCCAAATTATAATTATAATCAGAGGTAAAAAAAATTAGGTCACGACCTTCACAATTGACCTTGACCTCATATTGAAGATACTAACAAGAAGATGTCAAAACTAAAAACCCCATGTCATTATCTGGTCAAATAGTCAAGTAATAACAATTTGAAGCTATTTTGCGATTTTTTTGAAAATTTAACGCAAAAACGCGTAACCTATTTTTTCCAAATTTCGCAAAATGAACAAACCATATAGGCTTAGGACCCTAGAGAAGCCAAATATTACATCAGATTTTTTCTCCTATCAATACTTTTGGAGAAGAAGATTTTTTAAGATTTTTGCACCCCTAGGTCACCTTGACCTAGTTATGGTAGCCATGGCAACGCCACGAACAAATCTGAATTGTACCGGCCCTTATATACTTCTGACCAAGTTTCATTGAAATCTATCCGGTAGTTTTAAAGGAGAAGTCGAAAATAGGTGTTAATGACGCACACACGCACGCGCGCACATACACACACACGCACGAACACACGCACGCACATACACACGCTGCGCTATGTCATAAGCTCACATGACCTTTCGGTCAGGTAAGCTAAAAACACAGATAATGACAATGAAAACACATGTTATGCCATAGAAATTCAAAACACAGTTTTTGACATGAAAAACACAAGCTATTTCTGGTAAAATACATCATATGAAAACATAGGTCATCATATAAAATAAAATCCACAATATGAAAACACAGGTCATCATATGCAAACATAATATGAAAACATAGGTCATCATATGAAAACACAGGTCACAATATGAAAACACAGGTCACCATATGAAAATATAGGTCGCCATATGAAAACACGGGTCACCATATGTAAAACACGAAGAGATACGACTGAAGTTTCAAGTTTTTGACGATGTATGACAAACATGGTTACTTCAGTTTTTCTATTGTCAACTTTCCTTTTCTATGCCTGTTTTCTTTATGGTATATTCGTTTCACAATTATTACGCTATGGCAGAGGTTGTTCTCACTACGGGACTTTTAAATAAAAGAGCAAGCTGCTCACAAAATAATGGTTGACGCAGCGATATGCCAAACATAGGCCTTTGAAAACCCTAAGAAATCACCATGATTATATTCGACGTCAGTTCTTTTTATTCTCAATTTTGATTTCACACATGACTGATGTAGCTAGCTAGACAGGAGGTGTTTATTCTTTAAAGCACCCGGTCTCAATTCCCTGGTGGAACTTCACGTGTTTAACTTGATTTGTCACTTTCTCAGTTTTTACTTTGGTTTGGAATTGTAATTTGGACATTGATTGGTACGTTCGTTTTTATCATCACATGTAATCCTTAGGACATCACATGGAAACACAACATAGTAACAACAACTAGATCAACTAGTTTTTCAAAAATGATTTTTTTAAAAAAATAAAAAAAAATGAAAAGAAAAACCTAGTCTATTATTATGGATTGCATGTGAAATATGTTCCACGTGAAAAATATAAGTTTTTAATCTCTTAACACTAAATGAGTAACACCAAAAAACATGGTAAAACTGATGTCGAGCAAATGAAAAGTGAAAAACAGCGCAAAAAAAGGGTCGTTTCAAAATCCGCGCAAATGCAATTCTCTCTTTTTTATGATAACATATGTCTTATTTCATATGCATGTACACAAAAGTTAATATATTAGTAACAAAGTATTAATATATAATTATCATAACTGTACAAGTACATATTGTATATTTTACTAAAATAAACAAGGGGATTAGTTATTTTTAGCTTACGGACCGTTTTATATCATGTACTTAACACTATTCTTGTGTTTGATGCATAACTTACCTAGTTGTATTCTGTTCAGCTGATCTGATACTTTTTATAAATATTTCGTGCTCCAATTGTCTAAGATTCTGTATATATTTGAAAAATATTTTGCGATTTCTTCATTTAATAAAAAAGTATTGTTCAGTAGCAATACATTTCTGGTTGTTATAATGAGAGGTTTGCTGATATATATTTGTCTATTAGTGTGTGTATATCGACAGGTCAGTTGTTGGGATAATAATTTTTTTCAAACTTTATATAAAGTTTGTCCCGATGGCACCGCTGTTTCTCTTGTAAGATCCACCTATACGCCATGGTTTGGTGGTGACAGACGTTTTGAGTTTAGATGTTCTGCTATACCATATCAATGGAACCAATGCGGCTGGTTAGGTTTGTATGTATTTAATCAAGGGCAGTTGGTTTTTATTTTTAACCATTAACTAACACGGAAACTTCATGTACATTATATAATTATTGAAAATGAAAGTGAATTTTCTTGTTGTTATGAAATATAAAAAAGAGACATTTAACACTCAGTATATTAATTCGCGTTTGTAAATTGTTCAATTCTTTGATTTTTATAATTCAATATATATATATATATATATATATATATATATATATATATATATATATATATATATATATATATATATATTAAACAACCAGTTACCTTGACCAATACGAGTAATAACTTATAAAAAACAAAGGCTACTTACGTGAGAGAAATATTACTTTCACATTGACCTCTATTTATTCTTGTATATCCAGTTAAGAGTACACGGACTTAATTTTGTACAGGTTTCACTACACAAGGAGAGGGTTTTTCCCGTGTCTGTCCCTATGGGCAAGTGATGAAAGGTGTGTATGCCGGATATGTGGGAGGTGACAGGGTGTGGAATGTCTACTGCTGTGCCAATAATCGTAAGTGATATGAGATTCAAGTCATTAAACATCGAGATAAAATCAAAGTTTCAACATCGTGATAATTTAACGGGGTAAAAACGAAGATTCAACATTTTAATAATTTAACTGGGTAAAAACGAAGTTTCAACATCGTGATAATTCAAAGGGGTAAACACGAAGATTCAACATCGTCATTGTTTAACGGGGTAAACACGAAGTTTCAACATCGTGATTGTTTAACGGGGTAAACACGAAGTTTCAACATCGTGATTGTTTAACGGAGTAAACACGAAGTTTCAACATCGTGATTGTTTAACGGAGTAAACACGAAGTTTCAACATCGTGATTGTTTAACGGAGTAAACACGAAGTTTCAACATCCTGATTGTTTAACGGGGTAAACACGAAGTTTTAACACCGTGATTGTATAACGGGGTAAACACGAAGTTTTAACACCGTGATTGTATAACGGGGTAAACACGATGTTTCAACATCGTTATTGTTTAACGGGGTAAAAACGAAGTTTCAACATCCTGATTGTTTAACGGGGTAAAAACGAAGTTTCAACATCGTGATTGTTTAACGGGGTAAAAACGAAGTTTCAACATCCTGATTGTTTAACGGGGTAAACACGAAGTTTTAACACCGTGATTGTTTAACGGGGTAAACACGAAGTTTCAACATCCTGATTGTTTAACGGGGTAAACACGAAGTTTTAACACCGTGATTGTATAACGGGGTAAACACGATGTTTCAACATCGTGATTGTTTAACGGGGTAAACACGAAGTTTTAACACCGTGATTGTATAACGGGGTAAACACGATGTTTCAATATCGTTATTGTTTAACGGGGTAAAAACGAAGTTTCAACATCGTGATTGTTTAACGGGGTAAAAACGAAGTTTCAACATCGTGATAATTTAAAGGCATAAAAACGAAGTTTCACTATTGTGATTGTTTAACGGGAATACATTATCGTGATAATTTTACTAGAAAAAAGATTCAATATCGTGATATTTCAACGGGGTAAAAAAGAAGTTTTAGTATCGTGATGGTTTAACATGGTAAAAACAAAACATTCAACACTCATAACAATTTGACGGGTAAAAACTAAAGATTCAACATCGTGAGAATTGAACGGAGTAAAACCGAGGATTCAACATCATGATAATTTAACGGGGTAAAATCGAGGATTTAACGTCGTGATAATTAAATGGGATAAAATCCGAGGATTCAACATCGTTATCATTTATCGGGGTAAAAACAGATTCATTATAAGCATTCGACATCTAGCTTCCGTAACTGACACCAGAAACCGAGTATTTAACTACTGAGGGATAAACAAAGACTATTTAAATTTTTTACAACTTTCGAGAGCTGCTATTGTCTATTTATTATATATTCAGTCTTGAAAGCAAATAAAAACAACACTTTAGTATTTTTTATTTGGCACTTTTTTGTCATGGATTTATTAAATATAATAGGATTAACAACAGATAATGACAATTAAACTAATATTATACAACTGATCAACGATAATTAAAATCGTCTACATTTAAGAATTGTCACTAAGAAGAGATATGGAGGGCCATCAACATATGCATCTTCCGGATATATCAACTGGGCAACCAGTAAACACAACACATAAATGATAAATTCCGCTGATGCTATTATGTCCTAAAATAAATCTTTCCATCCACAAAATATACCATGAACGGTTTAAACTCTATCCATTCCAAATCCATGACTTCACGTGAATAAAGCTGAAAATATACAATAAGAAATAGCAGAAATTTGATCTATAATGGGTGGGATTATGGGAGGGATTTTTCGATCTGCTTGCCGTCTGGTCAAAATCAAAAGTGTGGTGACCACGCGGAACGTGCACGATTTATATGCGTGAATGCCGCTTAACAATGAATGAAATCATACGTGACGAGCCCCTTAATTATGATTAAGACAAAAATAATAGCAGACGAAAAGTTGACCAAATTACTTCAATATAATAAATTAATTTAATTGCTATAAATTAAATTGTAATATATATAGTACTTTACTCATATTTCAAAAAGGTTCGTGTTATTTGGATATTTATAGGAATGGCCAGTAACGGATATTCTCCTTTTTTCAGGCATATTTGAAACATGATGCGTTATTCATTACATCAGTAAACATTGGGGCAAGCCGCTGTCCAGTGACCAATGCTACTAAACGTTTGTTCGTGGCGTTTTGAAAAATATATTAATTTGAATATGAATTTGAAAATTAATATGACGAAGAGGTTCACAACAGTGATATAGATACTTTATGTCACTGATAGCAAATACTAATGTAACTATAACTACTGGCCACCTGGTCGGGAGGTTGAGCACGTGTTTTATAACAATGTTATAAAAATGCATTTTCAGCCTATCTGCTTTTTGCTTTTGAGCATGCGCAGTGCAAGATAAGATTGACTTTTATTTCATATGATCTTAAGAAATTGACACATATATGTATACTATTTCAGAACCTGAACTACGATTTTGCAGGTCATCTCGGGTTTATGGATATAACTTAGGATTTCAGTTTTCACCAGCGCCAGCCTACACAACTGGAATTACTTCTTTCTACCACGATCAAATAAAGTAATTGAATTATGAAATTATTATTTCAATGGTTTATTGTTTTCAAAGTACATACGATTCTCGATTTATATCTAATAAACTACAGTCAAACCTGTCTGTAAAGGCCACCCAAGGGAACCAATAAATGTGACCTTTATGGGCTTTAAATACAGTTTCAAATAATATGAATAAAGAACAATTTGGAAACAATTTCACTGGCCTTTTTAAGCAGATGACCTTTATGTAGAGGTGGCATTTAAGGCAGGTTGAACTGTAGTTCGATAATGATCTCTTTCAGATCACATGTTTCTCTTATAGGGGATAATTTAAACTCAAACGCATTTTTCTATTGTACCCTTTCTGTATTGTTTGACTATTGCCGGACAGTTTTTCAAGTAAGAGGTTGCGCCTACATAGAAATCAGCATAAAATTACATGGACCACAAGATAAATACATACACGTAACATCATCATTCGCGTTGTTAATTACACAGTGTACAAAATGTCCAATTCTTGCAGTTTTCTATATATAAAAAAATCTTTTAATTTTTATAATTTTTCATTGACACATAACATGCTATACAACGAAAAGAACAGACAAAGACGGACATTTAGCTAGCACATCTAAAGGGAGATAACTTACATATATCTTGGGGTTACTCAGTACATGCATATGGGAAAAAGAATTAATTTCAATTCTTTATTACCCAGCATTTGATTTTATATATAAAATGATAATGCTCCGTTTGTTTTAGGTATCTACATTATGTGTTATCTATTTTAACGAAAATTGTCGCTGAATATATTTTGTCTAGGCGGTACATAACTTGATCAAAGTTATAATATAGATCATGTCACAATAATAGCCACAGACAACTGTTTTGTACGACTAGTTAAAAGCAAAGAAATACCCCAACTTAACAATGAATACATGTTCTGGGCATTTCATCCAAAAAGATTACTAAAATAGTCTGGAATTATCTGGACCCAGTTGCTCAAGGCTTATTTAAGGTTAATTATTGATTCAACCGTAATTAGCAAATCGTATATCATCGCGCTAATTTGGGGTTTAATTAAGGATTACCTCTAATTACGCTTTTTGCAACTGGACACTGATCTCTAACAACGCCGAGGAATTCGAAGTAAAAACTATTTCAATGTTTTGTCAAACTTTACTGCCACAAGAATAAAGGTTTACACACGTGCTCAATCAATGTTCTATTTATTGCGCGAGAGTGGCGTTTCCAAACCAAACTTCCAAACTTTGAAACTGGCAAATTAAGTGTCACGTGAAAGTGAGGCCGGGTGCTACGGAGGGACAAGTAATCTGACAATAATATATTTCTTTGAATTTGTTTTCTGTAATTCTGTCTTAATGCCAATAAATACACTGCTTTCTCTCTAAAATGTAAAAAAAATATTAACATTTGTCGGCTTTCTAAAACTTGAAGCGAAATGATATTTGCAAATCGCGAGCCTGATACAGGCAGAATAAAGCTTGAAATGTAAGAATTAAGGTGTTGATAAAACCCAAAGCGGGTTGATGTGGACGTTCGAGCTACTATACCTTTTTTGATACAGGCATCTCAGTCGTATTTTATATATGTTATAAATGTATACCTTTCTTTTATATATTTTAGTGACAGAAGTTTTAGTTTTGGATTTTGCTATCTGTAGTCAAGTGAATGGAAACCATTGGGAGCACAAACATATCCGGCTGCAAATGAAAACAGACGTCTGCATTATGTTGTCCAAATATAATAAAAGTATAACAATACATAAAAACGTAATTACATGTATACTGTATATGTTCCGACTATCATAAGTAACATTATAATGATAGAATTTCTTATACCTTGAGTAACGATAACATGCTAGGATAAGAGCATACTATTCTAATTGTGTAAAATATATAACTAGAATTAATTTGCTCTTTTATGGTTGTAGAGTGTTATTATCTTGTTGGTAAAGTTATGGACACGCTGTCTCACCTAACTGGTAGAAAGGTCACGTGTTTAATTAATTTCCGATTACAAGTTTTCAAAGTTTTCACTTTGCTTTAGTATTGGGTTTTGGACATCGACTAAGATTTCAACATAATGTTGATTCTACATTGACTAGATGACAACACAAATTAACTAAAAATAGTTCTTCTATTCATACAAATCGCTTAAAATAATAGAAAACAATTTGTGAAGGAAACAAATGTACTTGGCAGCACAATGAAATAAAAATAATAAAATTTACGAAAAAGACAAACAAAACCAAAAACAATAAACACGTATTAAGACCATTGCTGATTTAACCCCGACTTCGTACGCGCATTTAATGACCGCTAAGTGGTTATAATACTATTGTAGTTCCCGAAACCATCTTGCTTATTGTACAAGAAAATATATAAAAAATGCACTCCTATTTGAACATTAAAACAAGCTTATTTTACTAAGCATTGAACCAAAACCTATGTATTCAGCTATATATAATATTAAAAAAAATACGAAACATTAAAAGGTTTATTTTATTTTCGTTATATCTAACAGTAAACCTCACATCTATATTTTATTGGGATACGGTTGCCCAATTGTCAACTCGTATATAATGTAGTTATAAACGGCTGTTTCAGTGTTTGCTTGTCTTTTTTGGCTGTTTCTGTAGTTACTTGTATTATGTCCTGTTTTTGGTTGTGTTGGCTGTTCCCAAGTATATATAATCCATAGTCTTTTTAATTCATTAGACAAATATTACATTACCTAGATGGTGTAAGTAAATGTATAATGTGGTTCACTCAACCTCATTAAAGAAAATCAGTTAATTCCTATAAGCAGAATAACCCTTTTCTATTGAGACATAGAATGGACAAGTCATTGATTTAGATGAGAGAGAGAGAGAGAGAGAGAGAGAGAGAGAGAGAGAGATTTTCCTACTGTAGATTTTTGGGACACTTATAAAGTCCATCACCGTCTAAGTGGTGACATTTCAATGTGGAGTCAAAACATCAAAATTCCGGTAGTTTACATGAAATTCTCATAAAACGCTTGAGTTATTATTGATTTTCATGTCAAAAAGAGATATTTAGCAAATTTTGAATACTCAGTCCCTTTATTATCATATATAATATAGATACACAAACACAGTTTAACAAAAGTTTTTAAGATAAAAGGCAAAATTAAACAATATAACCTAGAGGTAAAGGAAGTCAGTCAGATATAAATAACATTGACTCATAATTTCCGTACCACTACACAGTTTTATTTCTTGTTTACGATAAAATTGATCAGCGAATTCTCAGTATGTTAAAACTCCCCATATCTTACGTGATGCGTATACCTGACACCAACAAAGCGTGAAAATACATACCTCTTTTTGTCCCGTACATTATAGTCACGGTTATACACTAAAGAAGAGGATATTTCTTGACGGATATAATGTGGATTTTTGTTTATTTGAAGATTATTTTTTTTCTAGCAGTGGTACTAGTTTCAGGTTTGTAATCTAAAATATTAAGAAATATACACAAATATTTATTTATTTATTTATTTATTTATTTATTTATTTATTTATTTATTTATTATTACATTATGTTAATATAAAGGTAAATCACATATAAACA
Organism: Anadara kagoshimensis; assembly: GCA_021292105.1. Classification (NCBI taxonomy): domain Eukaryota; kingdom Metazoa; phylum Mollusca; class Bivalvia; order Arcoida; family Arcidae; genus Anadara; species Anadara kagoshimensis. Next base: position 68,986,909 of record CM037865.1, on the reverse strand, counting down.
TATGCAAGTATTTTAACAAGACAATCAGCATTTTAATAGAGAAATCGGTTATTTAATATAAATCAATAGAATTAGCCTTTAGTTATGCTCAGTTTTCAGAAAAATTCGCAAAACTGTAATGGCTTTAAAATATTATCTAATTGATTACATTTAAATGTATTTATGTCCGTTCGAAGATGTCACAGTGAATTAATATGTTAAGATTGTAAGCTTTATTTTCGGTTTTCGTTAATAGTTTTTCTTATTCATAGATATTCATAGGGTTTTCCTTCATTTCTACTCAAGCTGCAAGACTAGGGACATTTTTTGTGGAAATGCTCTAATGTGCATTGAAGATTTCATGGTGACCAACTTGATGAAAATGTCCAATCAAACTGATGATGATAATTTTTTTAGTTTTGCACCAATAATTATGATACACTGTCTTTTTAATGTTCTACAGGGCGATCGTTCTTGATTATTTATAAACCTCATATTTCCCTAATTGTGGAAAAAAAACCAATAACATACGAATCTATGTTCATACCAAAATTCAAAAGCAAATAAAAACTTTGAAGCTGACAAATTAGATTAAATGCGTGAACTTCCACCAGGGAAGTGAGAGCGGGTGCTCCGGAAGGGTAGGCGCCTCCTACTCAGCAAGCTACACACGCCACGTGTGTAAAACCAACGATGGTAAGTCTAGTGCTTAAAGTAATGTCTTCAAAACCTCGCTCTTAATTTCAAAATAAAACTTACCAATCCATGTCCAAATCAATCCAAAAATTAAATCAAATGTTCAAATCCATGTCCAAATCACAACCCAAAAGTAAAATAAAACATGGAAATCCATGTCAAATTCACAATTCAAAAGTAACATCAAACATACCAATCCATGTCCAAAACACAATCCCAAAGCAAAGTAAACACTTTGAAACTTACGAATTATGATTAGTCAATTCCAATAAACTTTGATCAAAGTTTGAAGAAAAAATAGGATGACGTTATGTCCGATCAAAGTTTTATAGTCTTAACCCTAACGTTTTTGATAGTGTCTTATATTATTCGATTTTTTTAATTTATCATTTAATACAATTTAAAATGGTAAATTTTCTTTGAATGTATTTAGTGATGAAATTAAAAAAGGTAAATGACAGTAGCATAAAACTACCTTAAAATACGAAATTTGATTCCATTACAGATAGTTGTCCAGATGGTAGTTTCATTTTAAATGACACGTCTGCATGTTATTGGTTGAGTGGTACCACACTAAACTTTAATTTTAGCAAGACCATTTGTACCTCTAATCAACTTAAATTGGCAATTATACCGAATGAAACTGTTAATGCAGAAGTGTCGAAATATATAACTGGTGCATTAATGAGGTAAGGTATATAAGTTGACGTTCTTAATTTTTAATTTATTTGTAGCGGGACTGAACTAGTCGAAGTGCTATGTTGTATAATTACATATTATACCAGTTTTAATTTTACAACACTAGACGGTCTTTTCGAAATACAATTCCTGATCAGTAGTGCTTGGACCAAAATTATGAAATCAATTTTGATGTCCAGAATACCAAAATATATTTTACCAAATTTAGCTAAGGAAATACCTTGCACGAGGGAGTGAATCTCAGTTTTTGAGGAATTTCAAATTTTAAATATCAGCATATGAAGACAATAGTATATTTCTGACAATAATACACGTTAAATAGCCTACTAAGTGATATTCTCGGGACAATAGCCACTAGCAGAGATTCCTGTTCAGTGGTTTAAATTGCATATTATATGAGTTTGAAGTTTATTGCTCTAGATGACGGTTTTGGAATACAATTCATCGTCAGACAGTAGTACTTAGACCAAAATAATGAAACCAAAAAAAAAAAAAAAAAAAAAATTTTTCAAGATGTTGAAAAGATAACCAAAGGACCAAATGTATTTTACCACATTTAGCTGAGATAAAGTAGATATGATATAAAAGTATTTACTGCCAGACTGGTTCAGATATGTGAACATTGTGATAAAATGCTCACATTTAACTCGGGAGGAACATGGTCAGGAAGTGGTTTTTCAGATGTCAGGTGTTTTCTCTCTACTTTTACAAACCATGATGACACATTCCTTAGTCATTATTCCTGGTACAGACAGACAACATTGACCTGTCCATTTGACATTTCATTAGAAATATATCAGAGGATCAACCCAATACATGGGTATTATTAGGATTTGCAGTTCATTAATTAACAGTGTTCGTGCTTCTCATAAAGAAGACAAAATAAACATGGTACCCCTGATATGTTCATCGTTAATATTTAAATTAAAGGTCAAGTGGAAAGATCATTGTTGTTTGTTTATAACAAACCAGTATCAATTAATATTTTTCCGTCACCATCAACGCATTCGTTTTGTATAGGCAAACTACATTGACCTGTCTGCTTAACCATCGTTAGCAATAACCATATAGAAAGGTCAACAAAATATATGGATAGCGATAGGATTCGCTGTCAACTCACACACACACACACACACACACACACACACACACACACACACCTTTGTTATACTACTATCAACACACTTTTTGATCAGTTGAGTATAATAAATTTGTGGTATTGTTACGTTCAACAGTTATATTTTTCAGTACTGATGATAAAAAAGTTTGGATAGGAGTGAATGATATGGAGACCGAAAGAGTGTTTAAAAACTCTGATGGAAGTAATACTACCTATACTAACTGGTATAAATCAACTAATAATACACACAAAGATGAACCAAACGATCTAAATTTACGTGGTGTATCGGCACAAGATTGTGTTGCCATAAATAAAGAAGGAAAGTGGTTTGACGAACTTTGTACACGAACCTACAGAGCATTATGTTACACAAAATTACGTAAGTAAAATTAAACCTGCATTAGAAATCAATCACATTTATAGTTGTGCTACCTGTCTATAAAGAGTTAGTAGGTATCTTATTGATATTTCAGATAAAGATAAGATAAAAGTTGTAGGCTACTTGACAATAGTTTATATACAGTCAACTAAATGTAACAATTCCTAGTTTTAGAATCAACGCATCCCAACAAAAATTGCATATTGATTCCTTATCGGACATTCCAAATCATTTCGCAAGTCGTATACGATGAACTGCATTGTGAAAATTTACCCTGCGGTTTCGGTATTCATAAGGAATCATTTAAATTGACGGAGTGGGTTCATGCACTTCCACTAGGAAAATAAGACCAGTTGTTTCGGAAGTTTAAACATTTTAAATAACTCTGATTTAATTAGATTGAAAAGAAATGAAGTTCGTCATCTGAATTAAATGCATTACTTTAAAAAAACTTAGTATACCTATTGTTTCTTCTTGACAGCGACCCTACTACCGACGTCAACGACCCCACTACCGACGTCAACGAACCTACCACCTCAGTCAACGACGACAATGACAAATCAAGAAACAACACGTGTACGTATATCTACATCCACGTTTAGCATGCCCTCATCTAATGAACAACCCTCCGATACTTCGTCTACAATGTTCCTGTCATCTGATATAAATTTCAACATAACACGTGCGAATATTGTAACAGAATCAACAAACACAAGTACCAGAGAAGATCAAACAGGCAAGATGTTAAGAAAACATGAAAATATTGTTCTATTGAATGGGGAAATGACTCACTGGGAAAATATAAAATACAAAAAAGTAAAATTCTGAAATAGATTAATTATGAATAAGTATAATTATATTATAGTCTGGAATATATTCATTTTTCAGCTGCAACCTTAAAAAATGAGGAATTGAAAAACTCGTCAATGATAAATCTAATTTTTGTATTGTATTGATTAAGTGATATCAGACAAAACTATAACTGTAGCAAGATCGGCAGTGACTATAAAATCCTAAAATTAGCGATCATACCGAATGTAACTATCAATAAAGAATTATACTAATAATAGATATATGTAACTTATACATAGATATAGTTTTATTTTGCCAACTTAAATTTACTAGCTTTTACAGTAAAGTTATTTCAAATATTAACGTTTTCCTACCAGTACCTAAAACATTAATTGGTAATGGAGCGGAACTAGTGGTGATGTTGTAGTGTTGTATACAGTAGATGTAATGTTAATCTGTTTCATGACGCTGTATCGAAATTATCCTAGATATATTATTTGGGATCTACATGAAACCAAGACTTTCCTATGATGATGAACATATCAATAATATGGTTCTAGTTATTATACCCCGCTTAAAAAGTGGGGGGTATATAGTGATAGGGGTGTCTGTCTGTGTGTCCGTCCGTCCTTCCGTTGCACCTTAGGGTACTTATCTCTTATCCGCAACTCCTCCTAAACCCTTCAATGGATTGTCATGAAACGTTCACACAGTCTTTGTTATATAATGTAGATATGCACCTCTTATTTAAAAATTTGATCCAAAGGATTTTGTTTATGTGGGGGAGCGGGGGTATTTTTTATGAGCTTGTGGCTCACAGTTTTTCTAGTTATTATTTTGGTAGTGTTGTTTTTCATATGTTTTATGTTGCATTTTATTTCAGGTCTGTGAATTTTTAGTTCTAATAAAAAAAATTTTTGTTTTGTTTTGTAGGTAATGATTGGTAGCTATTATATTTTATAGTCTATTTTTGTGGTGTTTTTGTGATGTTTTGTGTTGTCAAATATATTTTTCTAGCTGTTTATTAATTTTTGTACTGTACTGTAGTTGTCTATCTTTGAGTATGGTCAGTTAGGTAATTAAGTCCTTTGGTTTAAAATTACTTTTCTTTGTCTGACTAGTAATTTGTACATTCGTCTGCTGGTAAGTCATGAAGGCCTGATATGCCTTTGTTTTACCTCCGCATGGTGTTTAGGAACTGCTTCTGTACGAAATACCTTTTATCTGTACAAGGACATTACTAGACACTTTTTATCAGCCTTATTTACCTAAATTCCAGCTACATGTATTTATTCTCACACAATTTTGTCTATTACTATTCTGTTTTGCCAATGATTTTATTTTGATTTATCTGCACAACTAATATTTATTTTTATGAGAGAAAGAAAGTCAGCGGAAATTTCATTTTCAAAAAACCAAAATTCATATTTATGAAATATTGGAAGAAGTGTGGAACTTGAGAATGGATAATCACTTGAATCATGTTTGTCAAATTTGAACCTGAAACGAATATCAGTGTTGTATTTATAAAATTTATTTAAGTAATTCACACAACGTTACTTTGTTCCAGATATTATTAATATATGGTTGTAATAGACACAACTCCTGACTTAAGTTTATTAATGCCACGTCCTTGTTAATGACATAGATAAACCAATTCGACTGTGCATGGGACCCTGGATGTTTTATATACGTTCCACTCCCTGGGACCATATACTGTGGATATGTTACTTTATATATTATTGTAATTGCTATTTTCAACTGGACATTTTGTGTATTGCTTTATAAAGATATTTGTTGAATTTTTTTTCAGACAAATTGCTAATACCAGTAATTATAGCTGTTAGTGTTGTATTTTTGTTGGTTTTGATAATAGTTGTCATCTGCATTGCAAGGTAAGATATTTTACTAAGACAGGCACATTTGATGTAGTTTTATTTCGAATCAACGTTCATCCCATTTTTAGGGTGGAAAAGGATAACGAGTAACATTGATTATTTTAGAAGCATCGAAGAATTGTTTAAGTTGTAAGACAAAATGACCTCTTTCCAACTAGGCTTAAACCTTAACGGAACAGATAGTTAGTTCTGTTCTGATTTTGCAGCACTAGACGGTCGTTTAGGAATAAACTGCTCATCAGTGGTGCAATCAATCGTTTTACTTCAAAACTTATGCCGGCTGCTATCGGCAATCATATACTAGTAAACGGGTTGTCTTATATAGAGTAATTTAATTGTTAATACTTATACAGTGATGAAAAACATACATAATCGTGACAGTTTGTACAGGAAATTAATATTGTTAATTTTCTTGAAATAAATATCCTTCTGAAATTGCTGTATTTTCTCATTGTGGCCGTTGTCTTTTCAGAAAACGGATAAGTAGAAAAACTAAAACGGACAAATACGAATCACCTTTGGAGAAAAAGAAAGAGACAAGAGAGGACGAGTACGATATGTTGCACAAAAATAGGCTGAATATAGAAAACATGGAGTCGTCAAACTTATATGATCATACCAATATGAATAGTGAGTTATACGATAGCGCAATACAAAATAAAATAAACAGTGATTTAGATGGGAAGAATAGGAAACAACAGAGGGCACAGAATTATGACATTAGTTCCGTGGCAGTTTTAGAGAAAGATAATGTGTATTATTCTTCTGCAAAGTTCAGACCTGATGGAGATGATATGTATGGCGAAACTAATGAAGGAGAGTATGATGTACTGAATAAACGGCGAAATAAACAAGAACCTGTTAAAGATCAGATATATAGCCACACTGGTACTGATGAAGCAGAGTATGATTTGACTATAATGAACCCAAATGAGAACATTGTAAATGATGATACTTATGATTCAACAAGAAATACAACAAAAGATAATACATATGATACCATGGAAACACGATAATAAACGTGAAAGAAGAACTTCGAGTGAATGTGTGTGTGCTTGTGGAAGTTTTTGTCAGAATATGTGTCAACTTTCTGTTTAATAGATGCATTTGAAATAAAAAATTAACTGAAAAAATGATAAACCTGAAACCTTATAAATCCACGGAAGACAAAAATCAACTTAATTTTATACTTTGAAATAAAAATAATTTTAATCAATAACGAAATAAATAATTGTTATTCTTATTGGTCTTGAGAACAATAACTATACAACTGGAACTCTATTATGAGATCAAGCTTAAGGTTTCTTATAACAGCATAGGAAGGGTTTTACTTTTATCACTAAATACATAAAATAATGAAATTCAAAATACGTTTGATCAAAAAAAAAAAAAAAAAAAAAAAAAAAATCATACAAATCCATGACCAAATCACAATCCCAAAGCAAAAACTTTGAAACTGGCAAATTAAGTTCCACTTGCAAAGTCAGACAGGTGTCCCGTAAGCACCTCCTGTTTAGCTAGCTTCACCTACCACATGTAAAATGAAAATTCAAGATGAAAGAAGCATGGCACAATGGGGCGTCAAATTTATCCATGGTGATTTTGGATACAATGAAATCATACTTATAAACGATATTGTGATGTCGGCCATAAAACGTTTTGAAGGCTAAATATGAATCAGAATTTAAAAAATCAGTCTGATCTTTTATTTTTTATTTCAAGCACATTAGGAAAGATGGCATTCATATAGTGTCCAAATTTAGGACAGTTAAGAGATAGAATGCGATCTATTTAGCTGTGTATGGGGTTGAATCATTTGGCGACAGTCATCTCTCCAGATTTAACAATGTTGTGTATTTTATCTCCTTCATACGAATAGAAAAACACATAAGCAAGCAATTGCATACAGTTTGTTTTCACTGGTATACCGATTGTTTGTTGGAAAATTGTATTTGCAAATACACTAACAATGTTAACTATCAAAACTCTAACATTTTGTTAATGGTATTTTCAGTATATTGTTGTTCGAAATCCGTATGGTGCTTAACAACCAGAATCCTTTTTCAGTAGAAAATATGCGTATCTTGACTTTCCATTGTTTGTAAAGAATTGACAAGTGGTTTTAGACGTTCTTTTAATTAAGAATGACGGATAGTTTTAAATGCTTTTTATACTTTTTACACGAGATTAATTGTAAGAAGCAAGCCGTTAAAAATTATTTGGTACGGTTGAAAACGTAATAATTGCAATTTTTATCAAAAGAACAAAATATACAGTGTAGCAGTGATCTTTTAATATGCTTGAAGTTACATTAACCGATAATTGAAATAATATATGTGAGCGCAATTATAGGCAAAAGTAAATGAAATTGAAAACGACTTATCCGAGTTTTGACTTTACCTTTGGGATTGTGATTTGGACATACCCGGTTTGTTTTTTATTGTATCTTGCATTCTCGATTGCAGCAACTGTTGAGTGATAATACAGTATTTTACCAAACACAACATATGCATAGAATATGAAAAGAAAGGAACATGAAAGTTGAATACACTTTTAATATTTATCTAAGGTTTTGAACGATACAATTCTGTAGGAACAACATCAAAGATAAAACAAAAACAAACATAAAGATCTACGTCCAAACCACAATCCAAAATCAAAGTTAAAATATTGAAAATTGGCATATTTGGAAATGCTTTCACTGTCACCAACACCGGCTGTTTTGTTCGCTACACCCGTAACGTGTGTGATCAAAATTGAAATGGAGGGAATATGGAACTATGACCGTCAAAATTATATCGAGGATAATTTCGGATACTTAACAATATTGTTATGATGAAGAGAAGACGAAGGAAGTAAATACACTTTAAAGATGTATAAATAACAACATAGCCTATCCTTTTGTGAAATCATTTCCCATTTCCTAGAAAATCATCACGATTCTAAGTAATTTTAAGTTTTAAGTAAATATTGAATACCACTTATATATCAGTCACCAAAGTGAACGGTGTAATGAAGGAAAGAACTGTCGAAAATCAATGTATTTTTATACTAGTATATGGATTTACATATTTGAACCCCATAACCTCAAATAGCAATTTAAAATCAATATTTTGAAATTCACGTCACAACAAATGAATAAGACACAGAAGATGAACACAAAGTGTTCTAGAAGGGTTCGAGCTAGATATGTATTTTATTGAGCTCCGCAAAAAAAAATCCGAAAAAACTTGTAAATAAAAGTCGGCAGACATTTAACACATAACATAAAGATATATTGCACGCGTTGTGACATTCGTACTTAAAACGGATATATTCTTGAAATATATTATGTGTCAGACTTTGAACATGTCTTCTACTCAGTTGTACTTTTACAATATAGGCAAAACACGCGAATATAAGTAGGTAGACTTAAACGCTGAAAACTGCAGATATTGAACATATCTTCTACTCGGTACAAGTATAAGATCATTGCACTAATGACTATAGTAAACTTATTTGTACCGAAAATAACATAAAACCGGAATTCATATCTTTTGTCAACATCATCCTTTGTCACATCCTAAATATAATCCTAGGTTGATCAATGCATTGATTACATCGTCAATCACGTAATATTTATATAATATACAAGTTCTATTACCAGAATGACAAAACTCTGTTATAAACATATCTATGTTAGTGTTTTACTGACGATTCTGTGGATACACATAGCAGGTACGTATAACATTTATATATATATATATTTCCCTTTCAAAGTATTAGGGATTAATAAATCCTATTACCCAGGAATAAGGGATTATTTAATGTTTAGTGTTAATGTCATAACAATAGTTATACATGTATATGTAAAAGCCATTTTATATTGTTTTATACCATTCGTATACATGTAACAAGAGGAACCGTACACAACGGTGAAACATGTTTTACAAATAATAAATTCAGTTACGTTTTAGAAATATTTTAAGTTATTTTTAAATTTTTAATATACATAGATTCTATATACATAAGTTTTTGTAGACAAATTTGATTACAGTGTAAATGCTTTATGTCTCTAATTATTACCAAACCTGTTTTAATTTTACAGCAGTACACGGTCATTTCGAAATAAAATTCTTCAGCAGTAGTTCTTAGTTTTTTTTTATTCATTATGGTTTTTTTTCAGATAACTGTGGTAATCAAAATTATATCTTAAGAGATGGTTCAGCATGCTACTGGATTACTACGATAGATAATAGCTCGTCGGCCAGTAATATTAACTGTATGATGGACAATGGTACACTTGCTGTAATACCCTCACCAGAAGTCAACACAGAAATATTTTCACAAAACCCGAGTTCATTGTAAGCTCTTTTTTTATTAATGCTCAGTTTGGTCTATAGAAATCGGAAACATGAAACAAGGTGTTAGACGCATCACCCAAAATGGTTGATATGATGGTTAGAATTATTATGAAATCAACTTTAGATTTGAAGACTGGTAAAATTATAATCTGTATAGAGTTAACTTACAATTTATATATTATTACCACACCCGTTTTAATTTTGAAGCATTAGACGGCAGTTCCGGGATAAAATTCCCATCATTAGTGGTCGAAACAAATTTGTGGAAATCCAAATATTTATACATGTACCATGTTTAATTAAGATTTTTCCCCACCAAATCCATCTAAGGGTATGCTTTGAATATATATGATAATTATAGAAATCGAAAAATGTAAGAATATTGTTGGAATTTAGTTTCGCTTTATATGCCGTTACATAAATGGTATAAACCATTCAGAAACATGTATACAATAATTGTTTTTACAGAGGTTTTAAAAATGTTATTGTTCCACACAAAAAATCCAAATCTTGATTTATTAATACGTATATAAATGAATCATTTACTTAAAGTTTTTAGGTTGCAAAATTTCTTGTTTTTATGATAATACTCTTTATTAACTCCTTATGGGATTTAAATTTATTCATTTATTTACTTGATTTGTTTATTTTTTTAGTAATTATGAAAAATTATGGATTGGTGTAAATGATACTATAACAGAAGGAGTGTTTAGGTACATAGACGGGAGAAATGTAACATGGGTAAACTGGGCTAACGGTCAGCCAAATAGTCGTACCCGACAGCGGGATTGTGTCTATCTACATATCAGAAACACTACCATGAAATGGTATATTGATGATTGTACAAGGATATATAGAGCTTTATGTTACAGACAACGAGGTAAGTTTTTCAAATTACATATTACACCAGTTTTAATCTTACAAAACCAGATACATATGATTTTATGATGCATGTTGGGGAATGGTTTGTTTATTAATTTTAGAAATAAATCTTAATGTGTTGTGGTTCACAGGATTTTGTCAGTGAATGGAACGTATGGCCATGCCATTTAACTCCGCTTTCTTTGACGTCACAATAAACAACCAAACCCAACCCAACAGACCTGACAATAGGATGACAGGTCATGCTGGTTTACTGAAATGTAAACATAATTCTTGTCATTAAGTTTATGAAAGAAAAATTAGCGATTGTAAATGGATATGTTTATTCTAAATAGAAATGACGTTTCCCTTGAAAAACACAAATATACACATTACTGTCTTAATCACAATTCAAAAAGGAAAACCATTAGAAAACCACCAAATTAAGTCAACTTTCACTAAGGGAGACTTTTTGCTCCGGCCTTGGATATCATGATAGTGTCGAGTGTTCATGGATATCAGGTCGAATTTATAAAGCTTAAAAGCGCATTTATGCCAATAGACCAAAAGTTAAAATAACAAAAACAACAACAAAGACAACAACAACAACAACAACACACACACGAAACAAGGATATAGAACACAGAATGTAACGACAATAGGTATCAGCTGTCTTATACAAGTAGTTCTGCAGATATCTAACTACCGCCTATTCCTTCATCACTTTAATATTTCAAACTGATTGCAGGGCAACCACAAGTAATAACAACTGTTATGTCGTCGCCGTCAGAAGATTTTCAAAACATAACAACTGGACAACACCAGATAACGTGACCCCTGATGTTGGTATGTTACTACTTCACTTATCCATGATATAGACATTTTATACATATATCAAAGATAATGTTTAGGTAAAACATAATTATTAGTTTACATATTTTAAATGTAAACACATGAATTATTTTTAGTGATATAATTGTGGTAGATATGTGTATATATAGCGATATTTACTACATGCTGTTCTTAAAAATATTTTTAATAATAATAAAAAACTGCATATCAACGAAGCAAGCTGTTTGCCAAATAATTGTTGACGCAAGGTAATTGCAAGGTTGTTGCAAGCATAGACTTATCAGGGACCTCAAAATTTTGGCTGTCGTCACAATATTTTTGAATGATGCCTGTATCTAAAATATCTCTGTATACTGTATACATGTATTTAGCGCTCCATAGTTTCATGTTCCTTACTTTGTCAAGTTTAATTACACACGTGTCAGGTGTAGCTAAACAGGAGGTACAGGACCCGACCTCACTTCCCTGGTAAAAGTTCACATGTTTTACTTCATTTGTCAGTTTCATAGTTTTAACTTTGTTTTGGGATTTTAAATTGGACATGGATTGGTATGTTTTTATGATATGACTTATTATGTTATCACATGTTTTTTATATTGTAGTGCGTACGATTGTTTCCGTTATCGTAGTCGGAGTCATAATCTTCAGTGGGTTAGCCATTCTTATCGTTTGTTTAAGGTATGTATGGGGTTATCTGCATATATACTATTTGAAAGATATTAAAACACATTGGTTAAAAACGGAGAAACAGTAGTATTTGTGATGGACATAAGAATAAACATATACAAATGAAAGTGTTAAAAAACAAAGATTCTTATGAACAACTGGGGACTATTGTCAGCTGAAGTGACACAAATCAATATAATTCTACAAGTCGCCCTACAGTAATCAAAGATTACATGCATTGAAAAATTCACAATAGTCTTATTTATCTTAACAATAAACAGCATCCTTTATGATAACCTAATAAAAAATATAGTTTGATAAATGAGTCACAGATTTCCCATCAATCTTTGAAGCATATACAAATATATATGTTAATTCAGTCGATTTGACGTTCAATAGTTCCATGTTCCTTTGATTCGAAATTTAAATATAACACGTGGCGGATGTATCTAGATAGCTGACCAGTATGTTTTCATTCTAACGCTGCACCCGGTCTCAATATTCTTGATGAAGTTCACATGTTTTACTTAATTTGCCAGTTTTTTTAAAGATTTAACTCTTAACCTTTTGAGTTGTAATTTTGATATATACCGATTTGTTTGTTTATGAATTTTATATATTTTATTTCATTGAACAGGAACAGGAAATGTGTTCAACGGAAATCAAAATCTAAAACGCATGTAACAAATAACGTCATAAATGTACATTACGATACAATAGAGAATGAGAGTACCAACGATATGTATAACGAGATAGGGACAAATGGATATGACTTACATCAGAACAGTGATATAAATCCAACAGTAAATAATGGAAACTTTTACGATCATACGAATATGAAAATGAATATGATACAACGAAAAAGTTCATAAATGATGGGTACCATGATAATTATGACAAAGTCAAGAATCACAGACCTGGCAAAGTACCGATAACTCTTCCTGGAACTATGATGAAATATCACAGCATCCTACCACCAACAGAATGACTGGCCAAAAACCTGACAATGACGCTGAGAAAGTAACTGTTCCTGGACTTTATGACGAGATATCACAGCATCCTACCAGTAACAGAATGACTGGCCCAAAAACTGAAATATATGACAAATACGCTGATAAAACTAACAGAGAAGTATCATCTGAAAAATCTTTAGAAGATGAAAGTCTCGATAAAAAAGATCGTGTTTATTTTATTTTGAGAAATCTCCTGGTTATCTTGAGAATTGTTACGTTGAAACAACGGATGGAAATTATGATGTTTTGAACAAACATCGACAAAAACTAGACGTTAACTCTCAAAATGTATATAATCATATTGGTATAAATGGATAAATGTTAAAAATCATAATAGTGTCGTCAATGGAGTACAACAGTCTATCTTGAAAATATAAATAATATATGCTGTATATAAGCATTTTTAAGCTGATATATATATGGCATTAGAGTATCAAGTGTGCCTCGTTTCATACCGTTTAAAATGGAGAGTTGCAAGAGGAAATTGTGTGTTACGCTCAAATCGAGATTTCTCAATTAACAAGGTGGCGAGTTCTGTGATAGAGTGCCCATACAAAACCACCAACATTCGGCAAGCGAACTGTAAAACATTTCAGAAACTTTCCTACCTGACTGGAAATCAAACAAAGGCGCAAAAGGTTCTTATGGATGGAAATGCTGTAATTTTAAGAATTTTTCATAAGAATTTTTATGTCAATGTAAAATAAGACGTAATTTCAATCACGTGACTATACAATTTAAGTTAAAGTGTAGTTAATAGTCAATTTTGTAGAAACTTTTCTAATTTAAATTCATGAAAGACACAATACGGAAGTAATCTCTTCAATAAATCTAGTCTTGAGGCTGTAACAGGATGTGATTATTAATATATTCTATGTGTCATCTAGTGTCGCACGCTTAATGTATTATCACTTGGTGCAAAGCTTCAATTGTAGATGAAGTAGTAAGATAAAAACTAATTCAATATGGAAAAACCCAACAATTTATATATTTAGCCTCCTTATATATTCAATTATATTTACTTTCATATGCATACACTTTAGAGTTTAATCATAATCATGTACCATGACAAAATATAATATCTGTTTACTCTTTAGAGTACATGTACTTTATCCATAATCATATACCATGAAAAAAATCAAAATGAAAAAAAAAAAACAAATCATCAATTTGTAAAAACGGGGCACAATTGATCGCATGCATGTCAAATTCTGCCTAACCAAAATGTTGATAACAATTCTCAGATTTATTATTTGTGTTTTATTGTTATTATGTTTTTATTATTACTGAAGTCAAAAAGAGTTTTGTCATTTAAATGCAAGGTTAAACAGGAACAAAAGTCCCTGTTCTACACACTTTGGCGTAATTATTTATTTTAATTTTTCTATATAATATGTAATTATATAACATTTTGTTTCATCTAATAAATATTTAATAAATGACCTTATCCTTTATATTGTTGTGCATCTCACGAGTTGTTTTTCTTAACGCATTTAATTAAATTATAAAATAATGAATTGAACCAAGAATAAATCATGCTATTTAGAATTCATTTAAATTATCATATAATTATTAAAATATCAATTAATTGAAAATAACAATAATTGTTAATGATAAAAGTTAATTTTAGACTATTTCCAATGATCATATGTATAAAAAACATAATGATCGATGTCCCAATCAAAGTAAAAACTATTGAAAGTGACAAACTAGGTTCAACTGAACTTCACCAGGGAAGTAAGGTCGGGTAGCTCGTAAGGGTAAAAGTAAATCAAGAAAAGGACATAATCCTTTATAGCGTTGCTTATATCATGAATTGTTTATCTTAATGCATTTAATAAATTGCATATTATACCAACTTTAAGTTTACAGCACTAGACGATAGTTTCGCAACACAATTATAAAGCATTGAATTATAACCCAAAGTAAATTATTACCATTCAGACAATCATTTTAGGTATCATATAATCTTTACAATATGAATTGATAAAAAATAACACCCAAAAGCTATTAATAAAAGGAAAAGAAAAGTTTAAGTATAAATAGTTACTCATGACTTGTTTAGGCATTCAGTTTTATTAGAGGGTTTTAAAGTTTCAAAAATTTTATGTCGCATTTTATCGTATAAATCCAAAATACGCATGAAGCTTTGCAATTATCTACGTTGTATCTAGCACCCATTCTTTTAAAAATAGTTTTATAATTAGCACATGGCATGACAGTTATAAGTAAATACCCGTAATATTATATAATTAGAACCAGTTCATGTGAGTATGATAATGATATGTGTCTCTAATACAATCCAATCAATATACCGATAACATTAGTACTTTGTATATGTCACGTGATGTTAAGAAGGACATATTTAAATGTCCTATATATGTAATTTATCTGATAATGTGTATCAACATAAGTTTATTTTTTAACATTTAATGGATAGGATTAGTAACTATATTTTTAATATTTTGATCCGGTGGGTTGTAGGACATAATGCTGTTTGAGGACTATACAGGTAATTACTAGTATATAAACATGTACTTTCTATGTTGTAGAAGTTACTTCCTTGATGCATGAAGTAAAATATTATGTTTATAGTGATAACGAAGCAATATTTTTGAAGGCCATTACATCGGGTCAAAGTCAATACAGCCACAGTCAGTAAATATGTCATTGTGCTATTTGAATTAAGAGGCTATATATATCTATTGGTTTGTTAATGTGTTTTCATAAACAAAACGCATAAGAAAATATAAAAAAGAATTCCCGGTAAAATACCCCTATTTGTTTGTTAATATACGCGTACCTGTCAAACTCATATACCATGACGTCTTAAAATTACCCTACATAAATATATTTTAACATATGTTTACAAACGTATGCATATACACGTTTCATGTTCCTGTTATGCAGAGGTTATATAAAAAAGTTAAAATCGGTATGTTACACTAAAAATACACTAGTTACGGGGTCGGTCGAGAGAGACTTATCCGGTGGGTAAGAAAATGTAACGACTTGACACACAAACAGTGTACATGGTAATAGTTACAAATTACAAATGCATCCCGAAATAACCTGGAGATATTTGACCCATAGATCAATGTTCCTTACCTTCTTAAATTCGATTACACAACGTGATGGGTGTAGCTTGCTAAACAGGAGGTTTTTAATCATCCGGAGCACCCGGTCTCACTTCCCTAGTGGAAATTCACGTATTTCACCTGCCTTGACAGTGCAGTGTTAAAAAAATTAATTAACGTTTGGTATTGTGATTTGGGCATGGCTTGGTTTGTTTGTTTTTGATTCATAAGCCTCCTTAAACATACGTTTATCATTTGGTTTGCCTTTGTACTTAGTGAATTTTAATAAAAAAATAAGCTCAATTCACTTTATAGAAACTTTTCCGTGTATCAAACTCGTTTACACCAACTACTCATAACTATACAATCATCGTACATGTAGTGGGAGATAAGATGATAATGAGGACTAGATATTTATAGTCACAACGCCCCTTCGATGACAGTAATACAACGTCACCTTAAAAGCTGTCAGTACTATCGTGATTAAGATAAGTGCTTTATAGATTCTAAAGAGGCAGTTGTAATTACTCAGTATATAAAGCGACTTTGTCCCAGTCCATCTGTAACGTTTACATGTACTGGAAGATGTATTACGAATATTATCTACAGTTTGAACGTTTTGGCTTCATTATGCAATGTACCAAAGTTAATGAGTTGTGATAAGTCATATTAAAAAAGTTAATAGGATATTGCATTCGGTTATACACGTACATACTTTTTTTTTTACAAAAGTATGATCGATTAAACTTGGAGAACCTTGTGCGTTGCGAGATCACATAGTGGATGTTGTAAGGAACAACACACAGCACACCAAAATCAAAATAGAAATGACAACTTGAATATTCGAAAGCACCATGGCTTCCATTATACTATATATATATATATATATATATATATATATATATATATATATATATATATATATATATATATATATATATTAAGCGATTCAGAGCTGAACAGCGCCGTCGTATCATAGGCGGGTGCACTTGCGTTATATACATGTCACAAACCATATTTTCAATTTAATCCTTAAATACATTCAAAAATGGTAATATTGTCATATACCAGTTTTTTAATGTATTTTATGATTAAATGAAACAATGGTATATGACATATACAACGTTTGTATCACTGAGAGTTTGTTTTATCACTACCATCCTATCTTCGGGTGGAGTAATTCTATGGTAATTCCATAGTTCCTATTCTATTAAACTATTGTTGTGCACAAAACACCCTAACCCACAAACCAAAGAATAATTGAATATCAACTAAAGACAACCAATGTCATAATAAATAGAAAAATAAATAAATAGAAAAACAAAAACATTAGAAACAGCATATGTTTTTTGATAACACACACACACACACACACACACACACACACACACACCACATTGACTGTTTAACTTTGATGTTTTGAACAGAACTTGAGCCCGGTACTTATTTGTTTAGGTTCCAATGCAATAATTATATCTATAGCATTGTGAAACATTTTACCTCAAAATATGACTATACGCCATTTATTATATAACTTTGTAAAGAACAGAATACTATTTTGCTTGACTAGAGGTCACGATAAAAAACAAACATACTAATCTATGTCCGACTCACAATCCAGAAGCAAAGTAAACACTTTGGAACTGACAAGTTAGGTTAGACACGTGCAATTCCACCAGGGAAGTGAGGCCGGTGCTCCGGATGGGTAAGCACCTCCTGTTTAGCTAGCTACACCCGTCACGTGTGTAATCAAAATTGTGTGAAAGGAACATGGAGCTATGGGACGTCAAATATATCCAGGACAATCCTGGACACAGAGACATCAAACTTATCAACAATACTGTGATGACAGCCATAAAACTTTTTGAGGGCCTTGATTAGCCTAGGCTTGCAATATTCCTGAGTCAACAATTGATTTACAAGCAGCCTACATCGTTGTACAAAGTCCTGTAGTGGGAACAGGCTCGTACATAGCGTATTAATTGGGAAACAAATACACCATAAGCAGGAGAAACAGGTATATTGCTGCATAGAAAAGAAAAGTTGACAATAGAAAAATTGAAGTCATCACGTTTGTCATAAAGTTTCAAATGTAGCCTTTCGCGTGCGTTATAATTCAAGTAAAAGTCTAAATATGAAGCAGAACTTGAGGAATCAGTCGTGTCTTTTATTTCACCTCACTAGGATAGATGTTTGTGATTGTTTGCTGAAAAACAATATTACCAAACACAACAAATATGTTATCTATCAAAAACTCCAACATTTTGTTGATGGTATCTTCAGTATATTTTTCTTTGGAATCCGTATGATGCTTGACAAAATAACCAGAATCCCTGTTCGGCACCAGATATTTGTAACTTGGCTTACCGTTTTTGCATGATCAGTAAAAAATTTCTTGCAGACGTTTTTTTCAATTTAGAATGAGGGATAGTGGTGTATAGCGTAGAAAAATGAAATGTGTTTATACTCTTTACATGAGATAAAGTATTAGAAGTAAGATGCGCAAGTAATTCTCTAGAATTTTTGAGAATCTACATTTGGTGGATTCCAGATGTAGAATATCATTTTTCTGACGATTGTCAAAATTTGTGTGAGAGTTACCGATAATGGTTTAGTAGTACATTTAGACGAGCCTGCTATAAAGACGACGTATTAATTTTTATGCGACTGCTTCTGCAGTTTTGACTTTTTGTTTTCATCTGTCAGTGATGCTTTGATAATATCATTGCTACGCGCGAAAAAATTGCGAATTGATTAATTGTATCTTGTAAAGAAAGCAACTTATTCTAATTCCTTCAACGCAACATAAAAATATTTGAGAAAATCTACAATATACCATCAGTAGTATTGAATATAATTTTAAAAGACTTGTGGAAGCTTGTTTTCCATCGATGATATTGACGATTGTTTCTTGTACATTATAGAATTTCTATGATAATTATGTTTTTCCTTGATGTTGTATACAGACAAAAATGTCATGACTTTGGACATATTGAAGCCTATGGCGATGTTATAGACTTTTTTCTGATTCTTGTCAATGTTTGTGATCAAAGCAGCATCTATATCCCGAATGTTTGATAAAACATTTATTGCATGTGTAAACTACTTGTATTATAACGTCGTCTACCACACGAAGGGACTTGTTAGTCGCATCCACAGTGGTATCATCCTATACTTTATTGTTCTTTTAAATCATTTAGATAGTGTTGGTGAAGTAAAGATGTGTCCAAGAAGTGTGTTAGACGTGGCCCCATTATTACGATCAAATTTCGCATTTGTTACAGGTAAGAAAAATGTCTTAATTCTTTTAATTCTTTAATCTTAATGTCTCTGATTTATTTGTAACGATGAAACAGATGCTTCACTGGATTCTCTTTATTTCTGATCGATTGTTATATTATTTATGTTTTCTTTTAACCCCGAGTGTTCGATATTTATTATAGTTTCGCTTGGGAGAACGTTGTAGGTAATTTATTGTCAAATTGTTTATGTCAGATAAATCCTTATCGCCTTATCGATATACACATCTCTGCCTGTTGATGCATCAAGGTATTGCAAGATAGACAACTCAACTGGTAGTTACTCGATGTCTGCCGACGTTGTCTTCCATAAAAACATAATGTTACTTCAATATGCACATTTACGATCCGATGGTTGTGATGCTTCAACAACCTGCGTTAGTAATACAATAACACCACTGCAGTTTTACCTCAGTGCCTGCCAAAAGTAGTAATTTTATAATCAGTGCATTTATCTTATTTAGCGGTTTGAATATGAATATGTTTTTTCAGTAACCTTTTTCTATTTTATAGTTACACTGACAATCACAACATTGATTAAGGAAATAGGCCAGAGTTGTAAGATAGAAAAATGCTGGTTATACTACTATGTTTTTGCATTATCTTTTCCAGGCGGCAAGGCCAAAAATGGAGCACCAGTGATGACATTTCCGGAAATTCGAAAATTTACAGATATAACGGATGATAATTACAGAAAACTTGTCAGTTATATCAGTAATATACCAGAGTAAGTAATTTAAAAAGTGTGAATCATATATAGATGCTTTTATCTTATAATCGAAATAAATATTTCTCGGTTTAGGGCACCAATCTTAAAAGATAAAAAATCTAGATCAAATAATTATCATAATATAATATTGTGTTTCAAAATGACAATAAAACAAAACAGTAATTACTAGCTTAAAAAGTAAATAAACCGGACGTTTAAAACACTATTTTACAAAAATAGATTCGATGGAATCCAATTACCGCAAGAACGTATTTCATGTCAACCACAATAACTACCGATCTAATGTACATCCCGTTAAATGATTTTTTCAAATAATATAAAACTAAAACTAGCTAAAACCTTTAAAACCTTCAAACCCTTCTATCATGCCACATTTAGATATTTTCAAAAGTATAATTTTAGTTTTATAACTGAAAGTGTTATTTTATTTTTTTTTCTTACTGATATAAGCACGGAATCACATATTTACCGGCATAATCATTTATGTCTTTGCAGTGTTCATCGGACATTTCTACGAGTAATGACACTGAAAATAATTGCAACAAAATGTCCCTAATAGACAACTATCTAAAATTGATGAGCTTTTTAAAATCATATAACATTGTCCTTGACATAAACATAACGCACTTAATATTTTCAGTTTACATGAAATAGAGATTGGGTTTGTTATCGTTCTTGATAGAAGAGAAGAAAACTGGAAAGCAGTCAAGTCTATCTTGTTTAGGATATCGGTAAGTAAACATACAGTCTAGGTAAAGTTAACATGTGGTTGGAACACTGCAAATATATAACCGGATTTTGCTTCAATTACTCTACTAAGAAATTATTTAATCTGACCAAATTAAAATTTAAAATAAAAACTGTTTTGGAAATGGTTATAAGTATAACAAATCAGTTGTATAAAAAGTCGATAATGAACATGTTGAAGTGTAATAAGCATATATGGTCTGCAGAATCAGAAGTTAGATTTGCGTCTCAAAAGTTCATCAGACAACTATATAAATCAGTAACAAATAGCCTTACACAAAGGTTTTGGGATCAAGTTTTATGTTTATAACAAGAAAAATATGATTAAAGTAAAGGAAAAACACCGAATGCAATCTTGTTAAATGTTTGTCAACGTTTCGATTGTATCTGGTATTCTTTTTTATTCTAATGTAGTGTGTCCTTCGCTATTCTACAAAATATACAAACATGTAATTAAGCTTCTACAATTTCTATATTTAATCTTTTCAGAGTTTCTTTCCAAAATCCATCCAGATGGTATTAGTATTAAAACCACAACGCTTGTTCCAGAAAACTTTTAGTGATTTGAAAGTTAAATTTATCAAAGAATTAGAATTTAAGGTAAGAGTATATACTACGTGATAAAATCAATACCTGTGGAATCATTGTCTTAAAAGTTAACAAATTAACACAAATTACCTAAATAATACCTGTAACATGATAACGTATTATTTCATAAAAATAGGTATATTTGGATGTTTTTGGCTTGGTTTTGCATAAACATGTTCACATAACTTGTTTTTCTCTCGTAACCTTTACATTTAGAACTTAAAAAAGGTGAAATAACTGTATTATTTTGGCAGCACTAGCACAATTTTTCATATACATGTAATTTATTTAAGTAATTGGATTGTTAACAATAAAAAATATAAAATAACAAATATAATATTACAAATATTAGTAATTCTAATTGTTTTTATCACAAAAGCAGAAGTTAAATTTAAATAATATAATTTGTAGGTGATCTTATGTAACGGGGTAAATGATGTATTTGAATATATTAATCCTGATCAGCTGACCACTGATATTGGCGGAGAAATAGAATATGATGCCAGTGAATGGATTAAACACAGAGCAGTAAGTCAAACAAATCACAAAATGAATTACCTAATGAACGCTAATGTGTTATTCTTATTTTGTCAGATTTGAAAGTTTCTACTTTTGGATTGTAATCTGGACATGGAATGGTTTGTTTGCTTTTCATCAAAAGAGAGCATTCATTCCATCGATGGAAGAGTAGTTTGAATTGGAATAACATTAGCTTGGCTTGCCGCGTAGCTTTCTTATATTATTTTATCCCTCCAGTCTAAGTCCAAAAAGCCCCAAACTCAAAAAGGAAAATGTTTTAGAAAACTGACAACCACAGCAAACCAAACAAATGTAGTTCTAAAACGTTTTTAAAAATGATACTTGGTTCGTATATAAACTATGATATAGAAAAAAATAAAATAATAATGAAATAAAATTATATATCTTGGATCATAACATCTGGTTATTTTTGAAGATTGGACGGAAAGACAATTTGTGTCCTTGAAATATTGTTCACGTAAGTTGTTTTCTTTTTAACCTAAATTTCAAACAGTTAAATTATCCAAGCACAGCAAAATCATACAAATTTCTTTTCCAGAATGTTGAGAACTTTATGAATCATACAGAGATAATTTCTACCAATGTGAAGAAAAGTATAGATAATTTTAAGGATGCTGAACTTTTATTTCCAAATGATGTAGAAAACATGCAATCTTTGATTAAGAGCCACTCTCTTACACAACAGTATCTAATGGATTCCATAGCATCAGCTGACAATACAGGACAATTGTTGTTGGAGGGGATGAAGGGAGACAATCCAGAAACGACTGTTATCCATCGGTTAAATATTATAATATTAGAAAGGTAAATTAGTATTTAGTTTTTTTTTTCTATACTTGATGGAATACTATGACTATCTTATTTTAAAAATGCATTGATATTGGTACAATTGAATGTTATATAAAGAGACAGGACAGTGTGTGTACTGTAAAATATTTTGGTCTAATCAAAACATCTGTTTCTTACCGTTTAGCATAACATTTTTTTTATTTAAACGGATCCAAACTGATATGCATTGAAGGCATTTTACGCGTATATAGAGAAACTAGTATTGCTTTTGCAAAATTTGCCACCTGTTACATTTATTGTTGATGCTCTTCACTTTCTGTCGCACGTTAATATGTTGCCATTTGGTTTTTTCATATTTATACATTTGCTTTAAACATTAATTAGCAATCGCGTTATTTTCTAAAAGGCGTGTGTAAACCTTCGTTAAATGTAATTATTTGATTGAAAGCAATGTCATTTTATGAGACTCGTATAGGTTCTTCAAAAAGGTCGAGTGCATACCAAAAACAAACATACCAGTCCATTTACAAATCACACTCCAAATTTTATACAACACGTGAACTTCTATCAGGGAAGTTGGGTCGGTGTATCAGGAAAGATTAGAGCTTCTTTGTAGCTAGCTATACACACCGCATTTGAAATTAAAACTGAAGATGAAAGGAACATAGAACTATAGGATGTCGAATATATCCAGGGTAATTTTGGATGTAGATACTTATCACCAATATAGTGATGCCGACAATATTTTAGTATATATATTTTTCTTCTACATTCAGATTACTTGTTCAGCTTGACGAAACAATGGAAAATACACAAGCATTCTGGGAAGAGCATAAAGGAAGATTAAACGAGTGCCTTCAACTTCGGCAGTTTGAAGAAGAAGTTGTGTCGGTATGAAATGTTAAATCAGTTAAAATTATCTGCTCTGTCCATCAGTAAATCTCTTGTTAAAGAATTTGTCTCGATTTGACGTATCAAGTTGGGGATTCAGAAATAACATATTTTACAAACCGATTTGTTAAAGCTTTGAAATCTATAGTGTTACTGAAGATGTTGATTTATTTTAAAGTCTTATGTCTCAATGGCTTTGCTACACAAGTTGTGGAGGATAATAGAATCTATTATGAGTATCTATGTAGGATAGGGAAAGGTTAAATATAACAGTCAGAGACAAGGCTTGCTGAGTCTCTGAAAGAAATATTCAACCCCGAGGGTGAGATTTCCCTATCCTACATGGATAAACTCATAATTGATTCTTTTTCTCTCATTTTAATAACAATTCTTGGCTTCAAAAAGTAGTTCCATCGACAACGACAACATCTTAGAAAATCTAACTTAGTTATTTAAAGTTTGACATAAAAATAAATATGACCATCGGACAGAATGCACCTGAAAATGATTTAAACAAAAGGTATAAACTAGAAAACAAAGCTATTCATTCCAATATTTAAGAATAAACATTTGAATTGCAATGGAAATTTCTAAATTTTTTAGACTTGTCATTTTCCCGCAAGACAACGTCATGTCCCCATAGAATGACGTCATTCAATTTTCCTTTGATTGTTGCGTCACTGAAAATCACGTGATGATAGAAAACAAAACCACTTTATGAAGACAGAAATATTCCACATGGCTTTCCTACACTGGAACATGTTACATATCTAGAGATGGGAGAATAAAACCATTTTAACAAACAAACCGCGTATTAATGCCCCTCGATAACTGTTCAAACTCTCTTATATAAGTCCCAAAATCAATTGAATCTGAGTGTTCTTCTTATGTCTCCCACACTTTATGGTCACATCCCTTATAAAACCACATTTCACAGATGGCGATTAATCAAGGTTTTACTGTATTTTAATTAACCTTGTTTCATCAAATGATGATCGACACTTCGCACTATTATTTGTAAAATATATGTATATTATTAAAATCAAAATTGTAGTTTCGTGACAAAACAGAGAGACGAATCGAGTGGCTGAATGACAAGATGTATGACACTGGTGAAAATGCCAAACAAGCTGACAACCTTATACAAGAACTTGAAAACTTTGCCAAAGATTGGCAGGTAAGATAATTATATTAAGTTTTTACTAAAATGATTGACTAATAGAATAAAGCCATCATTCAGTTCCAAAGTAACTGGCTCTTTTCTGCGATTTTAAGTATATTATATAGAATTCGGTGTAAGTGATAGAACTGGGATATCATTAATTGATAGTCCATTTTTTATGTTGCTCAAACCCTGTAAAATCGAACGTATTTAATTCCAAAGGATAATGTCAGCTTACAGTATATCAAAGGCAGGTTTGTATATCAAATCTGCATACAAGCCGACATTCAAACTTTTTGTCCAATATTGGCGACCATTTTATTAAGACAAAGAAAGTCACTAGACACTCCCTAGCATTGCAAGTTCAGTAGTGTTTGATTCGGACATGGATTAGTATGTTTGTTTTTGAATATAACATTTCGTTGATAGCAGTAGGACCTATTGTAAAGTTTGATCAATATTATTATACGGTTACGTATTGAAGTTAAAATTAAATGTTATAGAGTCACCTGTACCAACAGATAGTTAATTGGTTTACAATATTATTTTATTTTGGTATATTTGAAGGAGGATATTGAACAAGGAGAAACGGTGCTAAGAAGAGGTAACAAATTATCGGAAAATGGACATTTTGCAGGTGATTCAATACGTCAAAGAAGCATGGAAATACAGTGTGTATGTGACCAATACAAGGGCGTTCGAAAACGTCGCCGAGAAATTTTAGACATTTCTCGAGTATTACATGAGGAAGTTGAAAATGTAAGATTGAAATTATTGTTTGTATTTAATTAAATTTGTAAAACCGGATATCATGAGTTTGAAATATAACCACCCTTCAAATTTAGATGCATAGTATTTTTCTGTAACGCAAGCAAATTTTTAATTTAAATTGAGGATGACTGTAACGGTTTGAATAATACATTTGTTTAGAAAAGCTTTTTGAATATATAAAGTGAAATGCAATTTTTAGTAACTTTGATTACGGTCCAAACATTATTGTTAAAATGAATTGTTTTGCATAAATTGAGAAAAACTTTAAACCACCACAGTCGAACAGTTGGAAATTGAATGATACAAAAATGTTTTAAGACTGTATCATTAGGTACAGCTGAGAACATGATCATATTTACATTCTATTAAAAAGTAAAATAGACGACATAGTAATAACATACAGGACGCAATATATTGTATATTATGTTGATCATTGTTTCATTTGTTGGTTGTTTTATATCTTTGATAATTTCCCATACGCGAATGCATGTTTTACAGGTAAAATACACGTGTAACTTAATTTCTTTAATATTTTCACAATTTAATTGGCCAAAAATGTTATTTCGTTTTTTCGTTTTGTTATTTGTGTTTAGGCGAGAAAGTGGTGCGAAGAAGGAAAATATATGTTAGCCAATCAAAAACTAGATAGCTGTAAGACTAGAGAAGGTGCTGGTAAAGCTATAGAGACTATTGAAACCTTCCTTAAAACATCTAGTCAACTTGAAATAGATACTTCAGAAGAAATTCAACAGTTGTTTGAAGGAATGGCTATATTGGTATGTTGCACAAAATAATTTACGTTAATATCTGAATTTCAAATACTGCTTCCACTATTAATTGACCTGATCTACGTATTGTTTACGAGCTTTAGTGTTGACTTTTACTGATTAAGTCTCTGAAGTATCTTAAAATAAAAGTTTGATATGTGTAAAGCAACATGTATGACCTTGAACAACTCCAGTACAGAAATTAACTTGTTTTGTTTTAGATAAAAACAAATAGTTTGAAGGTCTTGCTAGCAAACTCCTAGCAAATAAGTTATTTTAAAATTAGTTTTCAAAAAATAAATTTTTGATTGTCCGTGGTTGTAATCTCAGTTTTATTTTGATTAATATTGCATGTATTTACATTAACATTTTAGAAAAATATGAAGGAGGTTTTGCAAACAGTAGAAGATGTCCGTGAAATGTGTGAAAACAGAAAAAAACAAATACAAAAATTAGTTGGTAATGACAACAAAATACCAGTTCAGATTGCGAGACGAGAACCAATACCTTCTGAACATAATGGCACAGTTCGTAATCTACCACAAGAAATACAACATTTGGTATGTTTGACAGTAATGACTTCTAATTAATTTGATCTCGGCATATTCTATCAGTGGAGACTAGCGAAAGGGTTTTATATTTTGAAATTCAATATTTGCAAAAGTTATAAATAATATTTTTAAAAATTACTTTTTATTAGAACAGAAAATAAAAATTCAAACTTTAACCCATTGATACATACGTAAACTTTAGATGTAAAAACAAGTATATACTATACTGGTACTCCGAGAAGTTTTATTTAAATTTGCCAATGTAGCAATGTATTAAGTAAAGTAGTTAGCACGATGATTGATATCATCTTAAACGAAATATACAAGACACCTGCTGTCTTTTGAGAAAAACAATTGTATTATGAAATAAAAATATGATTTATAGAATGAAAACGTAGCTAAAACGTACATAACCGTAAATAGAACTTTGTGTTATTTAAACATGACATTATTTCGGTATACACTTAATTTTGCATCCTCTTTCTATTACAGTGTCAAACAGATTTCGACACCAAGATTTATAAAAGAAGGTAAGCATGCATTAAAATAGTGATACAAAATGACATGACTTGACGATGAAATGACACAATCTCTCAAGACTGTGGTACAATAGAATACAATAAAAAGGAAAAAAGTACAAAAACCACATTAAACAAACAAAAATTATTAATAACAAAATACAATACTTCAGAGGGATGGGCACCAATTAAATCACCTATTACACTCGTTACTATTCTCTGTAAAGTGGCTCTTATAAGTTTGAACTATCATATGTAGTACAATACGAATTATCCGTTCCATAATTTAAAGCTCTTCATAGAAATGAATATTATCTTGTTTCAAAGGATTAGTTAGAAACAAATATTCAAATGAACAAAAAACATACTAATTCATGCCCACATCACAATCCAGAAGCAAAGTAAAAACTTTGACAATTTAGGTTAAACAAAGTCCACCAGGCAATTGAGCCCGGGTGCTCCGGAAGGGTTATCACATCGTTTTAGCCAGCTACACACGCCAATTAATGAAAATTGAGTGAAAGGAACATGGAACTATGGGACGTGAAATATATTCAGAGCAATCTGGACACAGAAACAAATATATTAAGGAACATCAATATTCTGTTTTAAAAACATGGTATAGATAGTAGAAAGACTTTTGTGATATAAACATGGTCTTTGAACAATCCAACTCGAGAACATCACACAATACTAGTAATTCGCCGTATAAAAGGCCAACGAGTATTTAAACATCAAGTATTTGCCTAAAGTTAGATATAAGAATTACAATTTGTAACTACATGTATATTTTACTTTTAATTTAAAAACAAGATGTGTCATACAAGAACTATTGGAAACGGAAAAGATTTATGTTGCAGACCTAGAAGATGTTTTACAGGTAAACTTATTTAAAGTCCATTTACGATCCTTTAGTCTCTTGGATTTTCGTAGAATTTTCTAAAACGAAACTTTTTATTGTAAAAGTAAAATCGTACATGTATTATACAATTCATGCCGTAATAATTTTTAATATTTCTATCTTTAAACTTTTCTCAGTTTTGCCCCATACTCCGTAAATTTTGGTAAATTTTGAGCAACGGCTATTTTTTTTAAGTCCTACTCGGTGGATACCTTTCGGACAGGGAAATATTGAGCTAATTTGCATAAGAAATACTTATCGACAATATGTTGATACGCAACACTACACATGATTGACAAGGACGGATATTGTTTTCATAAATTTGTTTATAAAATTACTCAAAATTGTTTAAATCTATCAATATTTATCAATATACATATAGTGTTATAATGCTGCACCTACGAGTATGTCATGTACAAAAAATGCTTGTTTACAAGATTTTTTTGCGAAATAGCATTCTTGCCACAATTCACGTGCAAATAATTATTTGAGACAACGCTCTCTCTCTCTCTCTCTCTCTCTCTCTCTCTCTCTCTCTCTTTGTGCCATAATTCTTACTGAAATTCATTTAAGAACGGTCATACTTAACCCTGAAAAACTTAAAACAATTCACATGCAAATCATTATTTGAGACAACGTTTCTCTCTCTCTCTCTCTCTCTCTCTCTCGTTGTACCATAATTCTTACTGAAATTCATTTAAGAACGGTCATACTTAACCTTGACAAACTTAAAACGTTAAATGAAGAAGACAGGACTTACATAACTATATAGATTCATTAAAATTTCTACAAATAAAAGAAATGCCACCCGAGAAGTCTGAATTCATTACATTAAGTGTTCACGGTTTTCCCTTTTCGAAATATTTAATTAAATTATTCATAAATTGTTTTTATTTTTATTTCCCCCCATTTCAATGATTAATAGATCATGGAAAACTTGATATTTTTTGACAAGTAAAATTCTAATATGTAAGAAATGGTAAATTATGGTAACTGATTAAACTTATAAATCGTGTGTACGGATAATTAGTAAGACTGCAAGAACTTTGTCTAATCTACTTGGTGGTTGGCAAGAACTACCGCATTCATGATCAGGTGTACACGTGTTGTAAAAGTCGGTCAACTTTGCCTTTAGCCATTAGGTAACCGGATTAAAATTAGATGCGTATGTTAACAAATATTTCTGATCGTTGTAGCAGAAAATATGAATTAAATAAAAACGATAAATCAACAACTGAGACATTCACTTTGAAAGAGTTTCAGGAAAACTGGTGGTAATATATAAATATACACGTAGTTGGGACTGTGGGAGTGACTATCTTCGTATCGTCGAAGAAGCTAAGATTGTGTTAATGACCCGTAACAGAAACTGATTAGCATATGAAAAACCCTCTAACTCCTGTTTTTGGTATCGCCGCAAAGGTTAGGAAAATGGCGCTAAAACAATTTACATAGCGATATAGAAGGCGATATTAAAAAGTTTTAATATGAAGTCAAGAGGGTAGATTAGACGCCGGTAACATCAGGCCACATTACGGCATAGGCTTGTTTTCACGATGCAAAAAGCTATGATTTTTATTCACACGTTAACCACATGAAAAGGGACAAAAACCAAGAGACTAATTGGTTGTAAACAGACTTTAAATATAAATGTTAGAGAAATTGACACAATGATTATGAAATGCATTGTCCAGTTGTAAATGTATAACTAACATGCTAATGCTAATGCATATTCAAACCTGGTAAATTTTGTTAAACAAGTAGGATCGCGTGCTACGGAAGGGCACACACCTCCTGTTAAGCTACATGTAGCTATACTCGCCGCATGTAGGTGAAAATTGAGAAAAAGGAACATGGAAATATTGTACGCAAAATATATCCACGGCAATCCTGGACACAGAGACATCATACTTATTAACAATACTGTTGAGGGCCCTCATAAGCCTATGGTTTCAATGTCCCTATATAAGCAATTATTTGTAAGCAACTTGTTTCTTTGTATAAAATTCCCGTACAAGTAGCGGGTTCAACCATATCATTATTGTGAAACAAATATACAATAAGCAGGACAACCAGGTTTATTGCTACATAATAAGTTGAAAATAGACTCTTTAAGAATCCACATTTGGTGGATGTCAGATGTAGAATAGACTTTATTAACATGAAATGAAGTAACTTGTAACTCAAAAACATTGAAACAACCAACACAATATGTATTATTGTTTCATTTTGATGCACATACATTTGTTTATATAGTCTATAAACGCATGCTCAGAAATGATAAATAAAAATATTTTTTTATCCAGGGATATTGCTACAAGTTAGATGAAAGTGATATGGAACATATGGTACCAAAAGAATTGGTCGGTAAAAAAGAAGTTTTGTTTGGAAATTTAGAAGAAATTTATGACTTTCATAAAAGGTAAGCGGACATTAGAATACAATGGGGAACTAAATAAGAATAAATAGAATAACAAAGTCAGAACGAGATGAAAATGACGAAAATGGGTTTAATATTCTATTCAATCACCGGGAACTTTAATATAGCTCGGGTAATGAGCACTTAACAAGATTTTAAACTTAATACAATTTTTGTTTAAAATTTCATACTTTAGTCGCCTTATGTAGCTGAAAATTTCATTTGCCAGGAAAGTGAACTCTTTTATTCAACTAAACGTGACAGTTTTCATAGTTTTCGGCTATATCAACATGTTCAATCACAGGTGATTTCACACCATTTGGTCGTGATACTCTTCTTTCTTAATCACAGGTGGAATTATAATATTTTGGGCTTGTTTTTTTAGCTCACCTGAGCCAAAGGCTCAGATGAGCTATTGCAATCTATCTTCGTCCGTCGTCCGTCGTGCGTCGTCCGTCGTGCGTCGTGTGTAAACTTTACATTTCAATCTTCTCCTCCAAAACTACTGGGCCATATTTGATGAAACTTGGTGATTATCATGCCTAGGTAACAGCCTTTCAAAATTGTGTTCGGGGTTTGGCCACGCCCAACAAGATGGCCGCTGTTACTCAAAGTAGCAAAAAGACAAAAAAATCTTCTTCTCTGAAACCAAAAGGTGCAGGCAAATTTTGATTGGATATTTGGATTCAGCATACCTGGGAACAGTAAAATTGTGTTTTTCATGAAAATTGGACGAAAAATAGGTTACGCGTTTTTTGCATAAAATTACGTAATTTTTAAAATGAGACATTTATTGTTATAACTTCATAACGGCTGAAGATAATTGTATGGAGTTTTCACTGTTGATCTTGTCTTGCAATTTTCTTCCAATTGATGTCAAGGTCGAAGGTCAAGGTTATGTCCCAGTTTTTGACCTTTGATAAAAATGCTATTTTTTTTAACATTTCTTGTGATAATGGTGTAGGATGTTCAGTTATTTGTAGGTATTGACATGACGATCATTTTGATACATAGATCTGGGTCATGGGTTCAAAGGTCAAGGTCACAGATGTCCAAGAATACCAAAATAGTTAATTATCTGCAAAACTATGAATTTTTTGTATAGGCATGTATATCAGAATATTGTAGGTAATGGCACAATGGTCATTTAGATATATGAATAAAGGTCATGGGTTCAAAGGTCAGGGTCGCAGATGTAAACAAGTACTGAAATGGCTAATTATCTCAAAAACTATAAACTTTTTGTAAAGGCATGTATATTTGAATATTGTAGGTATTGGCCTAACGCTCATTTTGATATATGAATGAATGTCATAGGTTTAAAGGTCAAGGTCAAAGACGCGAACGAATACTTAAATGGTTAATTATCTCAAAAACTATAAACTTTTTGTATAGGCATGTATATTGGAATACTGTAGGTATTGGCCTAACAATCATTTTGATATATGAATGAAGGTCATAGGTTCAAACGCCAAGGTCATAGCTGCGAACGAATATTTAACTGGTTAATTATCTCAAAAACTAAATTTTTTGTATAGGCATGTATATTAGAATATTGTAGGTATTGGCCTATCGATCATTTTGATATATGAATGAAGGTCATAGTTTCAAAGGTCAAGGTCATAGATGCAAATGAATACTTAAATGGTTAATTATCTCAAAAACTATAAACTTTTTGTATAGGCATGTATATTGGAATATTGTAGGCATTTGCACAACAATCATTTTGATATATGTATGAAGGTCATAGGTTCAAAGGTCAAGGTCATAGATGCAAATGAATACTTAAATGGTTAATTATCTCAAAAACTATAAACTTTTTGTATAGGCATGTATATTAGAATATTGTAGGTATTGGCCTATCGATCATTTTGATATATGAATGAAGGTCATAGGTTCAAAGGTCAAGGTCATAGATGCAAATGAATACTTAAATGGTTAATTATCTCAAAAACTATAAACTTTTTGTATAGGCATGTATATTGGAATATTGTAGCCATTTGCACAACAGTCATTTTGATATATGAATGAAGGTCATAGGTTCAAAGGTCAAGGTCATAGATGCAAATGAATGCTTAAATAGTTAATTATCTCAAAAACTATAAACTTTTTGTATAGGCATGTATATTGGAATGTTGTAGGTATAACCTAATGCACATTATAATATACAGATGTTTTAGCTGTTTATAAATATATTGTAGCTAGACTTTAAATATGTTATATATAGCATACTTATATAATAATTAATATAATTAATTTGCAAAAATACTTGCATATTATTGGCCCTTACTGCTGAAAATTTTGATATTCTCTTTTATTAATGTCATTGACCATTGAACCTCTGCATAAGATATGTGCTCTTCCTCAGGTGAGCGTTAAGGCCCATGGGCATCTTGTTTATTTCTAACATCAGTTATGGCGTTCTTTTTGCGTTGTGATTTGCCTATTGCAAGGAATGTTTTTAATTAGCTGTAGGTATACCTATAGGCATTATTCTGTGTTGTTTCACTATTATCGAAATAAATATTAGAACAAATGAAACTTCTTAAATTATTAATCTGTATCTTGTAATATACATGGTGATTGAAAATTGCAGGACATTTTTACCCGAATTGCAGAGTTGTAGAGACGTGCCATCAGAAATCGGAAAATGTTTTATAAATAGAGCAAGTATTGCAATTATTCATCTTTTTGAGTACAATCCCGAACGCAACATATAGAATGTATCCGTCGGTATATAAAACAAACAATTAACAATGAGATCAGACAAAGATTGGTATGTTAGTTTTTGATTACTTTTATAAATCACCCAAAGACCTATTAAGAATGATCATTGTAGTATTTGGGTAAACACTGGGTCATATTTAGTATAAACTTTGAAAACTTGGAGTTTTTCAGATGTTTTGAAACTTGATTTCATGTTACAATAGAAGAGTGGTTTAATACCAAAAATTTTCTGAATTCGGAATCATGCATGATGGAATAAAATAATAAATAAACTTTTTTTTGAAAAAAAGTTTTTAATCATTTAAATTATGTAACATAAAACTGCAAAAGAACGGCAAGTACATATAGTTAAGCAATTGTTAATGATTTTGTCAGCAGTGACATAAATGTATTCATTTTGGTAATACATTCACATTCATGTGATTATACTTATTCGTTTTAAAAAGTGATTTTGATTTGATTTGTATAAATTCAATTCATTTATCAAATGCAACATTTTAATCTATCACAGTATAATTTTTAATATTTGTAAAAATATTTTAACAGGCGAAAGAATTTCATTTATACGGCGTTTATTGCCAGAATAAAAATAACTCTGAAACACTATACAAGCAAGTTGGTGAAAATAACCGATTTTTCCTGGTAAGCAATTATCAAATTCATTCTATACTCATATAACTTACAATAAAATTTTAAAAAGGAAAAATATAATGTCCAATTACAAAACATACATAAAATTATTTTGTTGAGATTGCATTTCAAATTTATCGATTTTATATTTCTGGAATACAATTGTAGTTTCTAATATTAGTCGATTCAGAATGAACTACGATTACGTAAAATCTAGATCAACATGATGTATTAATCCGATAAAAGACGAAATATCGGAATTATTTCATAAATTAAGTCACATGAGTGTACAAATTTCTACACTTTTTACGACGGAAAAAACGCACGAAACGCAAGATAGATTATTGTACTATGTATTTTAGACACGTGGTCAAAATTGGATTAAAATTAATACTGAGCTGCCTTCGTGCACTGTTAAAATGTCCTTCATTTACAATTCAACTGAGTTTGAAAAAAAGCTGGATAGTTTATTAATTATGTTTCTGATCCATAAATATTTTTCAGAACATACTTTTCTTTATTATTTAATAAAGCATGACTGTATCGTTGAAGTATGAGGTTTAATATAATCTTTGTTAAGTAAAAACAAACATAGATATCAATGTTAAGTATTTTGCTAAATTTCAGGAATGTAAAAGACAATTAGATGAAGAAATAAATGGCAATCAACTACATAGTGAAAATCAGACGCAGCCTGTGGCAACCACCACATTACCCTTGAGTTCATACCTGTTGAAACCAATTCAGCGAATTACAAAGTACCATTTGTTTTTATCAGTAAGTCGGTTAAACATAGTATTATATTACATTTTTCAAACTTTTTTGTTAGGTGATTTATAGAAATAACGCAGTTAAATAAATCATGTTTACTCAGCAAAAATTATAAAAATAGATTTAGGAATCAATGATAATTAATTTACAAATGCTAGCCATTATATAATTGATACCATCGTATACGTTGGTCTTCCTGATCACAATAATATTTCAACACCCATACTTCATTCGCAAATGATATGTATTCAGGGAAGCTTAACGATAAATTTATTTCATTCATTATTTTGCCTTTCCTACAGTAATCCTTGACAGGCGGTTGTGACAAGTCGTTTTTGATGATATGAACTTAGGTGTGAACAGTATGAAGGGAATCTTTAATTAACCCCGCGATCGGTAAAAAATACAAGTGCAGGCTATCGAGTGCAGGCATGCCCAGAACACCATGTTTTAGTAATGTTATGCCACTATACATTTTCAAATCGGATCAACCATCTATTGTTTTTGACTCTGTAGGACATGGTGAAGTTTACGGAAGATGACAGTGAATGTAAATGTCTGTTACAAGAGGCACTGAACGAAATACTAGAAGTCCTTAGATGTGTGAATGATAGCATGCATCAGATAAATATTGTCGGTTTTCCAGTAAGTACTATTTTTATGTGATTTTTTTTTCAAAAAGAATCGGTATACGTTTTATACTGTATAAGTGGTGACTGAGTGACACAATGCTGAAAAAATGTACGCACGTGCAATTTTAGGAGGAAACTTTACGTTGATAAGTGGAAACTTAACATACAAATTTAAAGTAAAAAAAATAATATATGAAAATTCCATGTAAAGATTCAAGTAAGATTAAAGATTGTACTACCATAATAACATCATATTTGGGAGGTACTAGAAGCAAGCAGTTTATAATCGTATCAGGATTTTCATTGACGCAATCATAACTATTAAACCCCACTCAAACTAGTTTAATGGGGTATATAGGAATCCGTGTAAAATGGTGTCCTGGCAATATCTTATAGGTGCTTTGAACGTCTGTCATAAAACTTCTTCTTAATAATCTTCATGGTCGAAATGTGTGTCCTGACCTTGAAACAAGTCCATACTGTAAAGTTCAAGGTCGCGGAAAAACATTAAATGTAACGGTAGATATTTGGCTCTGAAGAGACAGCTCTTGTTTATATTGCTATTGATTTATTGATTTACTGACTGACATTTCGTTCAATCGGTTTTTTTCTTTTTTATGTTTTATAAAATTTCATTTTTGATGGCCTTTTGAATAATGATTTCCAAAAAACCCTTGAAATCCAAGTATTGATCATTAGCCATAAATTTTTATTCTAGTCGAGTAGGCATTTTACGAACCTAGAAATGTTTATTCCTATGAAGTTTTTTTGCTGTTTCGTTTTCCTCATGGGTCCTTGAACAAAACTAACTTAGTTGCCCTACGGGCAAATTTGGGCAACTTGCACAATATACATAAATCCAAAATGGTCGCCAAACGTTAAACTCAAGTACATACTGCGATATTAAATATCTTCCAATAGCTTGTAATATATCTTTTTAGATGTTTTCAGGCATGAAAAAACCATTTCTAGTGTTAATTTTTACATACGGAACACTCAACTTGCACAATAAGCTATAAATCCAAGATGACCGGCGGACGCCATCTTGAAATATTAATATATTGATTTTATACAAAAGCAAATTTATTATAGGTTGTAATATATCTTTGCAGGGGTATTTAGGCATGGGCAACTCAATTCTGGCATTTGTTTTACATTAAATACCATCGTGTCTATAATGACCGACCATATGTGTCAAATAACTATTCACCCTAGAATAACTATGGGTAATCTCATTTTGTGTAAAAGTTTAAACACTCCTTTTCTCCAGAACAGTTACAAAATTGTTTACAGGATATTTATTTTTAAAGCAAGCATGTCCTTGCGCGTTGCACTTATGATTTTGTGCCTTAAATTGACATAACATGACATTAAGAAGTTCTTGTGGCACCGAGTATCCTTTCGCTATAACATGTAATGCGAATAGATTTTTGAATTTCAATCCGAAATTGGTTATCATCTCATACTCTCCAGGAGGACTTTGACTGTCGGTACCCTTTCAAAAACATTAACTAAAGGTGAGACAATAGAAAATGGTGTTTGAAAGTCATAACTATTAGGCTTTGATATTCTTTATGAAGAGCCTGAAGAAACGTCAGTTTTTTCTGCTGGCTGGCCATACAGAACAACAAAGAATGGTTCATAAAGTTATTTGTGATCTTTGTTTCCCCAAGAGCATCAGCTAAATGAGAAGAAAAAGAGTTTGTAATAAGGATGCTTATCACAACCTCTACGAGCATGCATACTTAGCAGTTCAAGATATCTCTCCCTAAGAGCATGCACGCCTGGTAGTTCAAGACATCTCGACCAAGACCATGACACTTACAGTGTGCATGCCTGTCAGTTCAAGACATCTCGAACCAAGACCATGGCACTGAGAGCATGCATGTCTGGCAGTTCAAGACATCTCGAACCAAGACCATGACACTGAGAGCATGCATGCCTGGCAGTTCAAGACATCTCAAATCATAACCATTGTTAAATGCATAGATGTTCAAAACTTCTTTTCTATCACTCCATCTGTATATCACATTGTTCTCATGCCTATACACCCAATACATTGGGAAAACAAAAACATCTGTGTCGTCAATCAGCACACAAATGCTATCATGACCTGTTTGTGCAGCCTGGAGAACATACGATACCATAGTTATCTATCATTCATCATGGCCGAATCCACCATCGTATACATATTGCTGTGTTGTTTCCTCTGTCCTGGTCCTTAGAAGATGTCAAACACAAGATTTTCTTTGAAGTGTCTGGGTACCAGTATGATCTTTTTTGGGTTGATGCAATGAAATCTGATGGGTTATCGACATGTAACCAAGGGATGCGATAGAAAAACTGTAAATCATTGTGATTGTTTGTGAGCTTTGGGTGAACGAACTCCACAAAGCGATTTGACCAGAGCTGACTTCATGCCTTTCCAATGACAATCATTTTCAACCACTGTCAAAAAGGAACAGAACCGATATCAAATACAAGCAGAAGCTTAGCTCAAACTGCCCTGCTGTCCAAACAACGGTAACCAAAGATTCATGTTTCCAAGATCAACAACTGGCTTTTATTTGCATCTTGACAGCGTCGCTTTGAAACGTATTGCCTTTATCATCTTTATATTGCATTATAAAACTCATCAGGTAGACTTGATTGTACTCGTATTCCATCTACTCATCCATTACAACTGAATCCACTACAATGACACATAAGAAGCAATTTTACAAGCAATTTCCTTATGACCTGTTTTCATTTAGATGGAGTTTGAATAAGCAATAAATTTTGGTCATATATATCCAAGGAACACAAAGGATTGAACTCTCTGTTTTATGGTCCGTATCACACTCAGAATATATTCATTCCAATCGATAAGAGAAGCACCAATCTACCCACTAAAATGATCAGGCTAAAGAGTCATGCCTTTGAGGCCTCATTTTTTTAATTTGATAGCAGTTTGTTCTCCAAACTGGTTAACCAAGACAGCATCCTAATAATCACCATGGTGCCGACATGCAAGATCTCCGACAGGACTCGCATGTGTTTATAGCAGACACTGAGAAAGTTTACCAGCAAATTGTACATGTCCAGCATCCAATAAAATTATTTGTTGGGTTTGTTAATCAGGATACAAACATTTTTGGTGGTAGACAGTGTAGGGGTATTATTTTCTGTGGTCCAGTATAATTTGTAACTGAAACAGCACTGTCAAGATCTAGATGTTGAGATGTAGCTTAATGGTGACTTAAAAGTAAATCAAATCTAGACTGTGCACTACCTTTTCACTTATACCACATGGATGAACATGGAAGTCTGTAGTTATAGCGTGTGTATCATAGCAGTCATTTGGAGTGGAAATAATAGATCAAACTATCAAAACTATCATAAAACCAAACAAAATGAGTTCTATTGTTCAACTCCAACCAATCAATTTGTGGAAGGTTGTTGCATTAGATTCCCGAAACCATAATGCTTCATTATATAACCTAATGTATCAGTGTTCATGTAAAAATCGAATCAATTGACTGTTGACAAACTTATTATTTAGTTTGATACGATGTTTGAGTATAATTTGGTTTTCATTCGTGGTAATATATATGTGACTGGATTAACTATGATAGCAATAATGTGGCTTTGAAAACTTCTTCGTTGGAAACATGCTTTAAAAGAACCCTTAGCAAAGTGAACTAGCCTTTCCGCTAGACTTAGTAAAGCTGAAATCACTAAGATCATGTTTTTAATATTTTATTAAAAGAAGTTGTTCGAGTCTCATTTGTGACCTTTAAATCAAAATGTATCAAGATGTATGGTTAAGTTACACAGCACTGAATGTGATATGCTGAGTTACATCTTATAATAATAAAAAACCATGTTACTCCTACTGTTGGCTGGTCAAAATTGTTAAATATACTTTTGAATTGCCCCAAATGTTAAAAACAACAATGGAAATGAGTTCCTTATCTTTAAAAACATATAAAACGGTATATTACAAGCTATTGTAGAACAATTTTTACTAAAGATAGATTTTCAATATGGCGTCAGGCAGCCATCTTGGATATATGCAAATTATGCAATTTGCCCATTGTTGCCTTCGGGGCAACTAACCTAATTTTACTTTAGTGACCCTATAGAATACAAAACAACAAAAAAACTTCATAGGAAAAAACATTTCTAGGTTCAAGTATTGAGTATATGGGAGTGTCAACTCGACTATTCTAAGGTTATAAACCTTCTAAAGATCAGGTAGAATAAAAACTTATGGTTGAGATATAAAAGTTAAAGTTGAACTATATTTTAATAAACTGGCAACCATTATGAATAAAGTGATGAAAATTACCATTGCGATATTTACTTGTTTCAGGTATGTAGCGTTCATATAAAAACATTAGATCTGATATTTTTTATTTCTTTTCATATAAATGAAAATGGGTATCTTGTTTTTTCCAGGGTAATTTGTCAGATCAAGGTCGTCTGTTAATGCGAGATGAGTTCACTGTTGCTGTGTATCATAGAAAACAAACACTCGCAGACTTACGGGTAAAACAGAAACCAAGACATATTTTCTTGTATGAGCATTCAATTATTTTCTGTAAAAAGAAAGTTGATCCACAACAACGACCATGTTATGCATTTAAAAGCTCATTAAAAGTAAGTTATGATATTCATAAACCAAGATAACAGCTATCTAAAATTAACAATCATCGAGGAGCTCAATGGTTAATAATTTACATTTGCTCCACCATAGCTTTGTCACAATACGACTTTATTTGACCATCCATATACAAAAAAAGGTGCCTTAGTTAACAAAGTTGAAAATTTCATATATTGGTATATATTTTGAATCGCCAACATTGGGTTATGAGAAAAACCCCAATAAAACAATAATTAAAGTGAAAACACCCCAGACTTATATTTGGATTTCCACAATTTTGTTCCCAAAAACTGCCGAGGAACTGATTATGAAAGGAACATGTCTAGTAATAATTATTATTAAATTATGAATTATGTCGTTGGGAGATTGACAAATAAATTTAAATTAAATGCACCTTCAAATTATTTTGATGTTAGTTATACAACTATCAAAAACATTTTTATTAGATCACACAGGTTGGCTTAACAGAAAACATAAAAGGCGATGAAAAGAAATTTGAATTATGGTCAGGATCACGGGAAGATGTATATCTGATACAGGTAAAAAATATATTGTGTGCATCATATGAAATTCAAATAATCCGATAAATTATTCGGTGCATTATGTAAAAATAACATAATACAGATGAAAGTGAATGTTGACTGGAAAAGGTTTTTGCTAGGAGGTAATGCAATCAAGAATATGAAAGATAATGTCAAAGGCGTAAAGTGCAAAAAGTACTTGTAGGAGATGTTTATCTGAGCTGCCATGAAACGCACAATGCATAATAATTATATTTTTGAACAAACGGTTGTGATAACTGAATATAATTCTTCGTTAAAAAAAAACATTGACCATACACCTCTCAAAAGACAGTGTGTCGACTGGTGTAGCTACCATTAAGTTCGTGAAACTCTTTTATAGTCAACTGTATGCATCACAACCAATACTGAGTATGTTTAGCACATAAATTAACATGTCATTCGTCAAATAAGTGAATCACGTACGTTACGTATACTTTTGTATCTTCTTTATGTTAAATAATAATAATAATAATAATTTTTATATGTTGTTTGTGTTTAGGTTTCAAATCAACAACAAAAAGAAAAATGGCTGAAAGAAATTAAAAAATGTTTACAACACAAGTTTGACCATATCAAAGGTAATCAATCTTGATAAAAGCCAAGAGAAACACTGGCGATTCATCCACGATACCTATGTTTGCCCTTCGGTTTTATAAAATGCAAGCAAGTGAAAATTATTTAAGAAATCTCGAAACAAACAAGATTGCGTTTAGTTGAGTAAATGTGTTTTGTGCCGCGGTAATTTTATTTCTCTGTAATCGAGACAGAAAGTTAAATTATGGTGTAGGCAACATATGTCGTGCCTAAAGGAAACCACCCACCTTCGACAAGATAGCTTACAAATTTTCTCACAATGGGATTTCTGCCAGAGTTGATTCAAACCTTGGTGGTTATCGTAACTGTAATCCGTAAATGCGTGCTTTAGACTATTCTACCACTAAGGACACAAACAAACAAGAAATTGTAAGCTAAATAATTTTGTTTACAATATAAGCTATGTCTCTGGTTCAGCAGACATTTTCATAACTTTCGTATTTTATTATTTAGGATGATTGTTGTTATTAGTGACTTGCATTATGCATAATGGACTTCATATTATTTCCATGCAATAACGGACCGTCACCATTTGCAGTTTTTAATCATTAAAAATGCTGTTTTGTTGTCCAGTTCTTTTGTAATGTTAAAAAATATTTGTGAGAAAACTATTAAAATAAAATTCATATAAAATTTAAAAAAAAAGAATGACGCGCCTGCTATTTTTTAAAATATGTGTTCTTAAGTTTTATAAATCTGTTTTCTTTAGTTTTGATTTGAGTATACACCTAGGAGAAGAAAAAGATTATCCAAATCTTATGTGATATAGCACAGTGAGTAAGTTCACTATATTATTCAATGAATTATTACTTCCATTGTGACACTATTAAAAACTAACTGTAGGTAAAAAACACATACTGGGGCAATTAATGATCTTTCGCTTCTTCTGTTATATATTCTTTAGTAACCGTTTAATAAAAAAGAAACACACGAGTCCATTTCCAAATCATAATATCACTTGTGTTCAATACTTCATCATGGCTGTGTGAATGAACATCTCCAATTAAACCGGAGATAATGTTTTTGTCGATAATTTTGTGTCTCTTTCTGCTGAGGTCACTTTTTAAACAATTTCTAAACGATACACTAGCAATATGATATTGATAATACAGACATGTGTTTGCTTGACACATGTAGAATAAAGATACAATATATTTAAAACTTATGGAACACCTGTTTATAAGGAAAACTAATACACAAAGACGGCTGTAAGGGCCATATAAACTAAATTTCAAAATTAGTTCCAATTTTTTTATAATTTTTATTGAATAAACTTTAAAATTTAATTCTTGATATACGATAAAATTTGCAATTTATTTATTCTGTTTTCTTACTTGTTTCGGTGCTCCTCCTTAAAGAAAATGGCGGTGTGGTAACTTGATGCACAGGACCAAGAAAAGGCGGCACTATAAAGCCATCTGTATATCTATGGTGATAATATGAAAGCATTTAGGTATGTGTGGTTATCTTTCTTGAATCGGTAAATCTAAATATAATTCAGTGTTTCCTATTATCAGTATATCAATCAGGTATTTACATTGCCTATATTTTTCATTGCAGTCTTGATTTCAAACTTCTTATGGGACACTTATCAAAACCTTTTATGAAAGAAGTGCGATACAAATGTTGAGGCAATCCTACCACTTAGGTGGTAAAGGAATATATACAACTTATCGGTAATCTCTTGGCTCGCACTTTGACTAATATTGCTGCAAATAGCCGGTGACAGGCGAACTCTAAATTTGTGAATTTTTAAATGATTCCAAATCAGTGTATCTGTAGCATAGTTCGCATGGTGTCAGTAAAAAAACCATACTATTACATGCCAAAATCACAATCAAGTAATGATAATTGTTGTAATATGGCATGGGTGACATACATTTTGTTGGTTCAATTATTATTTACTAAAATATAGATATTTTTAAAATATGTGTTTAATGGACCACTGAATGTTAAATGAGAGGTATGGATAGAGGCCCAATTTTAGTATTGTAACCACATCATCGGATATTTTTTCAAGTCGGGAATTTCAAAACCAGTTTATTTTTCTTGCAAATAAATCTTTTGCTGTTGCAACTTTCTTTTTTTCAATTATAATACAAGGTAGCTTAAATTAAATTTACTATTTGTTCACTATTTGATGAATTTTGTGATGCATCGGTGCTTAAGCAAACTAATAATTTCTATTAGTTACCACTCTGCACTTTAAACATGCACCTTTGAGTTTATGCCTTAAAATCATTTTGATTCATTTACAGATAGTTTTGTTAGGTTTCAAGCAGCGAACACCCGCATTAAACTGGACAAAACAGAACAAGAAAGATGCATGTCTGTACATTCTATATCGTTAAGTGCTAGCATATCATGTCCATAAGTTTTAACGATTGAAAGAAAAAAAACATCCAAATGGATCTTTTATTGTTTTGATATGAAACAAAACATTGTGTGCATATGGTTGCGTTTCGTTAAATCCAGTGTGTGCAAACCAAAATCATGCCTCAAGTACCGGAATCAACACCAACAGCATTTACAGGAATGTGATCCTGTTCCAAGTATCACCCTCCACAAATATCGAAATAAGCACTGAAACATGTACAAGAGGATGACTTATTGTATTGGATGAAAAAAGTGTTAACTACATTTGCAAAGCGGCTAAATGTAACTAAATAAAATAAAGTTGTTTGTGACATTCGACTTTGTTGTTGCTTTGTTTTCAAAACAATGTTCACGTTAATAATAATCAAAAACAAACATACTAATCCATGTCTGAATCACAATCCAGAAGCAAAGTAAAAACTTTGAAACTGACAAGTTAGGTTAGACAAGTGAACTTCCACCAGGGAAGTGAGGCCGGGTGCTCCGGAAGGGTAGGCACCTGCTGTTTAGCTAGCTACACCCGCCACGTGTGTAATCAAAATTGTGTGAAAGGAACATGGAACTATGAGAAGTCAAATATATCCAGGGCAATCCTGGACACAGAGACATTAAACTTATCAACAATACTGTGATGACGGTCATAAAACTTTTTGAGGGGCTTGATAAGCCTAGGCTTGCAATATCCCTGAGTCAACAATTTATTTGCAAGCAGCCTACTTCGTTGTACAAAGTCCCCGTAGTGGAAACAAGCTCTTCTATAGCGTATTAATCGGGAAACAAATACACCATAAGCACGAGAAGCAGGTATATTGCTGCATAAAAAAGGTAAGTTG
The DNA here is from genome assembly GCA_021292105.1 of Anadara kagoshimensis. Classification (NCBI taxonomy): domain Eukaryota; kingdom Metazoa; phylum Mollusca; class Bivalvia; order Arcoida; family Arcidae; genus Anadara; species Anadara kagoshimensis. Next base: position 68,942,090 of record CM037865.1, on the reverse strand, counting down.
ACAATAGAAAAACTGAAGTCATCACGTTTGTCATAAGGTTTCAAATGTAGCCTTTCGTGTGCGTCATAATTCAGGTATAAGTCTAAATATGACGCAGAACTTGCGGAATCAGCAGTGTCTTTTATTTCAAGCTCACTAGGATAGATGACATTTACATAGTCTCCAAATTTAGGGTTGTTAAGAGACAGTAATATCCAATACTTCTAAAGCCGTTTGTTACAAATTGACACTGTCCTACACGTTTCCAATTTTTGTCTCCTTTTATTAAAACAAATGAATTGTTGATCCAGCGATATTGCAATCCTTGGCTTGTCAGGGCCTGAAAAGGTTTTATGGTCGCCATAACATTTTTGTTGATAAGTTTTATGGTCACCATCACCGTTTTGTTGATAAGTTTGACGTCTCTGAGTCCAGGATTGCCCTTGATATATTTGACGCCTCATAGTTCCATATTCCTTTAACTCAAGTTTGATTACGCACGTGACGGGTGTAGCTAGCTAAACAAGAAATGCTTATCCTTCAGGAGCACCTGGCCTCACTTCCCTGGTGGAAATTCACGTGTCTAACCTAACCTGCCAGTTCCAAAGTTTTTACTTTGCTTCTGGAGTGTGATTCGGACATGAATCAGTATTTTTGTTTTTGATCAGTAGTACATTTATCCTTGTATGAATTTTTATGAAGTATAGGAATCCAATACAAGAAAGGAAAGTCAAGTCATAAGTGAGAAACACCAACGTGTGTGTTTGTGTACTTATTTTGTAATACTAGACGGTCGTTTCAAAATCAATTTTCTCATCCTTAGTTTTCTAGGCAATTTATAAAAAATGCCTAAATAGTCTGATAATCACAGGTGCTCTATATATATCTATTGGTGTTATATACTGTCACGAATTTCGACACGATGATATCACTTTCCTATGCTCATCGACATATTTACAAGATAAACTAGATAATGAAAGTAGAGATTTGTGATTTAGTACTAAAAGGTGAAATCTTTTGGAAGATATAAGAATATTAATACATCGACGGAATTTTCCTAAAAGTTTTGAGAAAAAAGAGATTTTAAAGACCACTTAATAATGATCATGCATATCTACTTGATTGACGAGTAAAAAAACCATGTAAACATAGGAAACACCAATGTAAAAAAAGACATGACAACAATGTAAACCGAATTACATAACAAATGGCACAGTATATCATATATGACATAGAATGAGTTATATACATCATAAAACCTGTCTCAACGGCACATTATTAAATCCACAAGAGCTGCCAGCTTTGTATCGTACTATGTTCAGACTGTAGACAATTCTATAAACTCGTATTCATTGTTGTTTTGCCAATGAAAACCAATTTCAATGGAAATTTGTTAATTATTATTGTTGAAGTAGGATACATAGTATACTTTAGAATTTTTGTTTGTGTATTAAATGCACTATTTACATTGTTAGTTCAATATCACGCTCACGCTGTATATATATATATATATATATATATATATATATATATATATATACTTTAAACCGCTTTATATTAGCACATACTTATTTTAGCGATTGATGACTGGTAAACATATTAGCGCAGTTTAATTTTAGCGTAATCAATTCCAGTCTGCACTGTTTAATTCGCCTAAAATCCACAACTTTTAACCAAAGAAATAAAATAAAATTTGAGAAGGGGATGCCAGGTTACAAAATAATAAAAATAACTATGTAATGTTTCACTTTTACTGAGAGAAAATCTCCGTAACTGACCCAGGAAGTCACTAGACAGACAGATGTCTGCAGGAAGCTTTCATCATAATTTGGCCCTCTCGTCGATTAGATATATTTAAATCAATAATAACCTATTTTCTTTTTATTCATTTAAATACCAACTTGTTCTTTTTTTAAAAATACAAATGTTTCGACACATTGTCGATGTATCCCCGATAACAGCCGCTTAGATCATTATAGAGGTCAATAAGTAGGATTTACATTATGTTGCCGATAAAATAAAACTGCCGCTAAAAAACACGGTTTACAGTATATATATATATATATCAAAAACAGACATACTAATCAGGTTATACACGTGGTGAAAGTAAGGCCAGGCGCTCTAGAAGGGTAAGCACCTCCTGTTTAGCTAGCTACACCCGCCACGTGTGTAATCAAAATTGTGTGAAAGGAACATGGAAATATGAGAATATATAATTCCAAATATGTCGATAAAGTTTATCCTTTTTGTGGGGTAAATTTATACATTAAAAGCTTAAAAATAAATTAAAATGTTTTCTAAAACATAACTGAATTAATTATTTGTAAAACCTGCTTTACGTTGTGTACGGTTCTTTTTGTTACATATAAATATATATATGATATCGCGAGTTATTCGGATATCAATTGTGTCTGAACTCAAATTGCTGTTATTTACAAAAGACCATTAATCAAGTGTCTAATGCTTTATTAAAGTAGCAACGAATGTGAAATTGAACTTTGTTAAATTGTTACATAATCAAACACCAACACCTTTTGATAAAAAGCAAATAGCGAGGTCAAAAGTTAAATTAAAACCAAAACCTTTGAATAAAGTTTTGAAGCATTTAATCCTACCTCCATGATTAACTTAGATAATGAAACTTTACCTACCGTATTATTACGTTTCATCAAGTCAAATCTTCAAGAAAAATTCTTGCGGCAAGCATACTAATGTTAAATTATCTACCATAATGAAAGAAGTATCGCATAGTTACTTGACCTGAAAAAAAAGATTTTATAAAATAGTAATCAAAAACAAACATACTTATCCATTTCCGAATCACAATCCAGAAGCAAAGTAAAAACTTTGGAACTTACAAGTTAGGTTAGACACGTGAACTTCCACCAGGGAAGTGAGGCCGGGTGCTCCGAAAAATTCTTGCGGCAAGCATACTAATGTTAAATTATCTACCATAATGAAAGAAGTAAATAATGTAAAGTGCTTCTACACGTTTGCCTATTTGACAGAACAATTCGATAGTGCAAAAACCTAAACTTTGAACAGTGCAACGTTCGCGATAATGTAAACAGTGAAAAATGTAAATAAGACTACTTTTATGATTGATTCAGTTTATGTTATAAAGGAATCTCAGGTAGTTTTTGTAAAGATAATATTACAAAATGTGATGAAATTGATACTCATATTTGAAAACTGAAAATATTATCGAATGGGTTATACGTGTTTCACAGTTGTGGCATACGTCATGGTTGAACCTGCTTGAAGATAATTTCTAGTAAAACCATTTTATTCCTGTCGTCTTCTTTATATGTTAGAATGAAATAAGATACATCATACATGTATCACAGCATTGTCGATAGCATTACTATCATTTAATTGGGCAAAAGTATACTATTATATTATTTCTAAACCTGATTGAATTTTGCAGTATTAGACAGACGGTTTAGAATAAAATTCCCGACTAGTAGTACTCCGCCCTAAATTGTGCGAATATATATATTTTCCAAGAGGTTGAAATTCGAATCTTCGAAGGACCGAGGTGTATTTTACCAAATCCACACAAGGCAGTAATTTTATTCCGTCAGTATCGTCGAACAAATATCGAACATATTGCATTGTTTTGACTGAAATATGTCTTCTGGTTTATTCTGGTTTACTCTGCAGAAGTTCATTTTAAGTGTGAAAGATAAGTAAGACGTGGTACATAAGAACTAGGTAATATGTACTATAATCTAGTTATAATGGCTATGATCGTTAGATAATGCGTCTATATAATACATACACCAATAATACAAAGTGTCTGTCCGAAATTGCCCTTACTTAATAACACTAACAAATGTACAAGCATCGTGTCGTTATTAAACTTTTCGAGTCTGTGACCTGAAAAATGTGTCATTTTTCAGTATTTGACCAGAGATATGACGGTATTTATGTCTATATTTAATATTAAATTATCAGGACCCTTCTTTGGTCTGTGATAAACCAAATGAACCTCAGTCTCTAGATGCTATATATACCAGCTATCGGTATTGAGGGTTGTACTTCATTTTCTGGCAGGCTTTTCAGACTACCTATTGTCATCAACTAGCGTCATGATGCTCACCATCGTGCTAGCTTCTATTGTGATTTCACAGGTAAACTTTAACTTTTTGGTTTTGGACATTTTAGTTGTTCGTAGTTTGAGTTGTGGTATTGGTTGCTTTGGCTGTTTCAAAGTAAAATATTTTTCAGCAAGTCCATTGTCTATTTTCTTTTAATCGTGGAGTTATTTAATTTGACTGCATTTTACTAATAGTTTAGGTTGTGATATCGAATGCCATCTTCGTTGTTTTGAAATTCGATGCAAGTAAACGATACATATTCCTACAGTATAGTTAATTCAAGTTGACAGCCAAATCTGTTATGGATAAATGCATCTGTGTTATCTACAAATGTTTAAGGTATGGTATTGGTGATAAAATGGATTTTAGATTATAATAGCACAATTACTAAAGTAAGAAAATCTTTTTATATATTAGACATAGAATAAAAATTAACTTTAAACTACCAGAAATGCATAAAAATCAGCAGCTGATATGTTGGCCACTTAGAGCAACGTTGTCTATGTACAATAATGCATAATTCATTACATATATTTATTAATATTAACTGTCATTTTTTAATATTTAAAACAAACTTAAACTGAGAACGGTATGAAATAAGTATCCCCTTAATGTGAAAACTGCCAATGCAAGGTAAACATATGGCTGACGATAGCCATATTGAAATCCGATCAATCAACAATCTTCTCGGGTTTTAATACTTGGAAAAACTTGGGTGCAAAAGAGTCAGTTAGGCAGACAGACAGTAACAAACAACATACCCCCTCTTTTTTACCACTTACAAATAGTAGTAATCACAGATATGTATCCTCTAAACTGTAATTTTGTTCCTCAACAATATTGTTTGTTTTGTTCACTTGTATCAAAAACAAACATACTAATCTATGTCAGAATCACAATCCACAAGTGGGTAAGCACCTCCTGATTAGCTAGCTACACCCGCCACTCGTGTAATCAAAACTGTGTGAAAGGACCATGGAACTATGGGACGTCAAAAATATGCAGGACAATCGTGGACACAGACACCAAACTTATCAACAATACTGTATTGACGGACATAAAACTTTTTGAGGGCCTTGATAAGCCTAGCATAGGATTGCTATATTCCTGAGTATATGCTTTATAACAAAACATTTCAGTTTTGATATAAATGGATAACTTATAAACACAATTGCTTTGTTACTTACAAATGTAAAAACATATGTGTTAAAAATGAATTCATGAACATGTTAAAACATTTGAGGTCCTCTTAATTGTGTGTTTTGTACTTCTACTCAATCATAAAAATAAAGTCATTACTTACGAATTAGAGTTAAAGATTTTCATCAAATAAATGTAGACCAATTGATATTTCACCACAAATGATGTCTCTTGTTTTTAGCAGTATTATATTTAATATAGATCTACATTCATGGTTTGAACAATATTGGATAAACGCAAAGCAAAATTCATTTATTATGTAACAGTCAAAATTTTATTCGCAGTCGGAAAAAATACTAATTCCGTTTCATATTAGATCATCATTTGTAGTTACATTTCTTATCGAAATTTTACACAAACTGTGTCAGTAGGTCAGTATAAGCCATCACGAAAGTCTTGTTTTGTCTTCATTATAAGACTATTTATGACAATATACATCACGTGATGTATGTGTAACCCTTCAATAGAAATTTCTAGCATAAAGATTAGTTAACTTAAACTTACCAGGGTACAAAAAACATTGTTTGTTAATCTTCATATTTATGATAAACGTCTGTATAAGGGGGGTAACTTGTACACCGTAAAAGTCTAGTTAGTGTAACCGGACAAAAATCGAAGTTAAAACGGACAGACTAATGCCGCTTTGTAGATGTTTATGTAGATCGCCACTTTGGCACTTTTAAAACGTTTGCATGATTGATATTATTGTAAACAACAAGGCACCAAATTATCTTGTAAGAATTAAAATAATATTTTATTTGTAAAAATGTACATGATCCTATTTTAAGGATAATTTTAACGCCTGAATTATAACGCAGTTTGTTTTAGACAATAGTGACACCTTTTGTTGTAAATCTTTAAGTCTTTTGTTTGATTTAACTTAATGATTCTGTTTATTAAATAATTTTATTATGTCTTGATTCATATATTAATTTTCACGAATTCCTTTCATTTTAATTTGATTTATGAAATGTTTTATTTATTACACTATCAGGCTTTGGCTGCCACAGTGATGCCAACAACACACCATGCCCATCATCATGGAAGCCATGGAACACATGCCCATGGTCATGGCACTCACCCAACACATGAACCATATGAGGGCGGATCATTTTCATTCAAATATGACCCCAATGCAGTAAGTAATCGCAAATGAACTATTTCGGAGAAAGAAAAGTAATGACTTTGAATTTGAGGGTAACTATCGATAAATCACAAATCCTTAACTTGATTATGCGAGATAATTGATTGATATTTTACCTTAATTTATATCCAAAACTTTGATTTGGTATTTCGATGATTTCCTACTACATTAATCGTTGAATACTTTTGTTTATGTATTTTTAAATATAAACTTACTATTTGATTTATGTGTATTTGCAGCACACAATGGGAGCTAAAGTAGGGAAAGCATGTTATACATATCAAGCTGATGCTACTGAAAGAACTGATGTCCACACAGCTCATGGACTTCGCACAATGGAGGTACTTGGTTAATGTATATAAATAACGTAAAAGAAAGATATCTATTTCGTAAAAAAAATGTTCTTGAAATTAATATATGAAGGTACCTATGTTTGGACTTTCGAGAAAATAATAAAAGTGCTATGAAATTATTTTTTTAATTTAAACATAAACTTGAATTTTTAAAAATCAGTAATAGATGTTTTTAAAATGCATTCGACGTTAAATAATTGTGAACAAGCTTATGTCAGTCCTGTATTAAAATTGCTGTCTTTTCTGTCTTCTAAAAGATGAGTAAGTTATTAATCAATAACTTTTGTACATGGTACCCTGTATTTTCAAAATCTTTTATTCTTTAAGAGGTCCTTTTGTATACCATGTTACATAGTTATAAGTTAAAAAAAATAACACCATTTATTGTATCACAAAAGATTCAAAATGTTACCCGACCATTTGAAAGGTATCTTTGAAGAATTATAATTAGTGTTTGTTTATTTCAGATTAAAATTATCACAATGGTTGATAGCAATGAAATGGGAATGGGTACCATCTCCTTGAGTGACCTTACCACCATGAGCAAATCACTTGGACATCTATGTGCTCACGCATCAGCTATTTATCATCTTAATTGATATTATTAAAGTTTTCATTAAAGTTTATAATGAAATATTTATCTGATTTTGTTTTATAAAATTTAATAGAAAATTGATTTAATTAAAAAGTCTTAAACGACCTTAATCAAACACCAAAATACCGTTTTATGTCTTAATTACAGCCCTATTAGCAAAGTAAAAACCTGTATTATTTGTATATTGTGGAAAACACGTGGACATGTAGCCGATAACTCTGAAATGATAGAAACCCATTGTGCATCAGTATACAAACAAAGTCTGTTTGGCTAGCTACACTGTCCATTGTGACAAGAGGTATGATTACGTTAACTCTGCAACGTGATTAAAAACTGGTATTAACGGGTAAAACATTTATTCAACAAAGTAACATCCAAAACTGATGTAACATTACGTATATCAAATAACAATACAACGAAGAGAAAGTTTATACTATAGCACCAATCACAGAGTGCGTTTGATACAACCATCTGAAAAAATGGACGGATCCGGAATGATTGACTTTAGAAATGAATGGATTATTTGCACTGTGATTATAGTTCCAGATTTTACACGTAGTTATTACAATTATATGTTTATATGCTGTGTTTCAGTTCGAAAAATTCCAGTCAAAATCACTGAATTTGGAATTAGATGTCTTTTACAAAATATAAAACAAGATCAACATTAATTTAAGTGCTAAATAATTCATTTTGATTGATTAAACCCTTACAGTCGACATACGACTCGCATATCACACATGGCTGTCTGTACCCCTCCAACATCTGTTTACTGATTCCTATGTGTATTAGTTGGAGAAATACATGGGAGAGCAACGTGGGAATCTTTAGTTGAAACAGATCTCATCGAATGAGTTGTTGCCCTTGAACTCAATTGTTTCGATAAAGACGCAAGAGGGGAAATGGTTTCCGTTGGTAAAGTCAATATTGAAGTTTCATCATCACATCTCTCTTAACAGGTATATAATGTTTCATTTTTGGTCTACTTATCACTTTTTTGCGATCAAAAGAAAACCGGGTACCATTCTGTATAAACCGCCTTGTTTGAATTTTACTTGTAGGAAGGTATGACAGTCCTAATATCTTCCCACCGTCAGTCATCTTAATATCAGCGGTACGAATATAACCATTTATGGAATTATCTCCCACTTTTTGTAGTCCTTTAGTAGTTGTCGAAAATCTCCGAATATGTAACTGGGGTGTTTTAACTGATTCACTCACTGTTGGTTCCGTTCTGTTGGTTTCTATTTCATCATTCACTGACTGCTGAGTTTCAGCTGGGTGAGACTGTGATTTTGGTTTGTGGTCCGTATGAAATGTCAAGTAAGGTCGATTTCTAGTCCGTTTGAAGATTTTCTTAGGGGATTCACTTATTTCGGAATCAAATCCACTGTCTTTTTCATTGTCTTTTTCATATTCTTGGTTTATTGCATATTTATATGCCTTGTCTATCTTTACTTTTGTAGTGTGTTTGTTTTCACTTGACATAGTTTTCTCAGTCTGTATTGGAGTCTCTGGATGTTCTTGTTCAGAGAAGGCTAGGTTTGTAAATTCTAAAACTGCCTTTTCTGAAAGAGAATAAAATTGTATTAGCAAAACGGATTTATTGAATTGTATACCAAATGCGGGCTTATAAAATAATCAATTGAATTGTTATGACGCTTTACAGCCCTGCATTAATGTCCACTTCTATATTAGAGCCACCTGCTTTTAAAGGCCAGTAAAATATTATCCCAATTGGTCTTTTTCATGTTTTAGGGGCAACGTTCCCGTAAAGACCAAAATAATGGTCGGCATTTCTTTCTTAATGCTTATATTGAGGATCTTGGTGATTTTTTCTCAAATATAAAAATTGTGTCCATACATTCAGAATGGCGAAATCGTTTATTTTATCAATAAATCTAGAATGTCAAAAAAAAAAAATGAAATGAAAACGAAACTTTACAATTTTTTTAATTGTTGATTCAAGGATTTAATAATTCAAGGGACCACATATATATTATTTAAATTTTTCTGTAGATGTCGATTTTAGAAGTTAAACTAACCTGTAGTTGTGTTTGTGTTGCCTTTTCTATCATGCTTGTCTTCTTTCAGGTCCGTAACCGTCACATCTGTGTTAATTTTGACAGGTTTGGGTACCGTTTTCCTTTGATTCTTATATAAATTTACTTTGTTTGTTGCAACAATTTTATGTTGACCGTTGGGTCTAGCGGCGAATGGTATGTGGTGACTAGTGTAGTGACGTTGACTAGGGGTTCTGTTATGTGGTCCACCAAGTCTGGAATGCTATACAAAAACAAAAAATAACTCAATTACTAAACATTCATTCTGTACATACTCTTAGGTTTTAATAAAACATATTTTGAAATTAATAATGTTTATAATGTTTTCATAATATGTGTTATTTAAAGTTATGTTTCGAGATGTTTTACATATTTAAAAGATGTTGTGTGTCACTATGCATTAAATTCAACATGTACTTATTTTTTGTCAACTTACAATTCTAAACAAATGCCACTATACAAATTTTGCCACCATAACTTTTTCAGAATATTTTTCAGGTTAATGGCAATAATTCGAAATTATGTAGACTTGAGAAGAAAATCATGGAGTAAAATGTTGATAATAATGATTTCAAGTAGCCATTTTTGCTACGGTTCCAATATTTTGCTTTTTAAAAATGGTTTGAAACGTCTGTAATGTTATTCTTTTAGCGGTAACATAATGTGCATAAACATAAAACTGTCGTTTGTTCTTTTTTCATCAAATATGTTTAATGCTGAAATAAAGAATATAGACAAATGCGTATGCCTACCTGAAAGGTGTTAGATACTTTACTTGACTCGAAGATACAAGATTCAGCAGCCGGTATTTTACCCTGTACTCGAAGATCCGCCATATATTTAGTAAATTTCCGATGCACTATATGGTACATCGCAGTGGCAGGACTAGGTACATTTCCGGTTACAAATCGTATAATCTCGCTCATTCGGAATCCTTGCGTCTCTACCATGTGTTTCATTATGTTTTCATCTAAATCCTCTGTTTTCAACTTATTGGGACACGGTGAAGGTTCAAGTGGTGAACTTCTTGCTGCAATAGCACAAAAGCAGCATAAGATCAAACAGTTAAACTTCATATATACATGTACAGGATTGGTATTGTATTAAAAATGGATGAAAACGACATGTAGCTGCTGATTGTATATTTGAAACAGTCAATGAAGCTAAGCATACAAAACAATGAAACAAGGAAAATCAAGGCAAGTATATACACGTTATGTGACCACCGTGAGATAATAAAACTAACTCAAATGTACTTTGAAATGAGTTTTAAAGACAATATGCTGTCAAATGGTGTGTTTAGAACACTATAAGTGGACCTCGACCATTTCGCTGTTTTTTAAAATATAGCATGATAAAGTTAAATGCTGTTTTATTTATTGAATTGTGTAGGTTTTATGTCGGATGGAGAAGATATTCATTAATCATAAATTCTTTCTTTTTACTTAAATAAACTAAAATGTGTATTTTTAATTTTAATGTTATTTAACCATTGAACTGTCTAGAAATGGCGTTTATAGTGCTAAAACTTCCATTGCCGTACAAAGCAAACTGAATAACGCGCGTCCAAACAGAGCTTAATATTATAATACATTTCAAATGTAAATAAATAAAATTATCTAAAACTAAGAGGAAACTTAATTGTTTAACTTGGGTGAATCCATTAAGTGCTAACAGACACAACTTTATTTTGTTTCTGAGTGCTTGGGTAGTTATGTTTTAATAAGCACACGTTAAAAGCCGTGTGTTTATTATTTTAGCTTTTGCTCTGGTTCATTAATTATTCTTCTTAATTGTTTATCACAGAATTACGATTCTGTTGCCACGGATATGTTCGTTTTGGAGCAAATCGCGAAAAGTGTATTATCGAAAAAATTGAGATGGACAGCTCCACAATTCATTAAATTTGAATTTTTATTTCAAAGAACACTAAGATCTATTTTACTAAGGACTTTATTTGTAACCTCTCTCTCTCAAGATTGTAATTTTCCTGCATGGTAGAACTTCCAATATCTTAGTAAGTTAATTGGAGCGAATGTTTTAGATTATTGAAATAGAGAAAAAGGCATATGTATGATGTTTATTTTTCAATTTAAGATCTTATCCACGAGTAATAAACGGCCGACTAATAAAATCACTCTTCAGAAGAAGTGACATGCCTATAAACATCAGTAGTATCACATTATATATTCTGGTGTACCCGGGGGAAATTACTCAAACACTATATATGAATACTTTAATATATGATTAATATTGTTTTAGCTTTGGATTTCCAGCGTTATATAGAACCGTGTAACACTTGTTTACCTGATATATACAGGTATCCACGTCAATGTAAATAATTTACTCCATGCACGGCGATACAACCAAAACATAATTACACTTTCTTATTGACTGTGTGTAAAAATGAAATAATTCGTCAATCAGGTGCGTGGGAAAACACGTCATATGGGTGTTATAAACATCTGTCAAGAGTACAGTATGTTATAATAGACTGGTGAAATAGATGAAGTGGGATGTTTTTGTTTTTCTTTCATTAAACCTCCTGATGATGCTGTATAAGAATGAGCAAATCCAATTTAGTATAGTTTTAACTAATTATACAATGGTAACCATATATAGTATGGGGTCACTGCACTTATTTTATTTACTAACATTTCTGTTTGCTTATAAACTATGTACTAATATTCTTTGTTGCACACATACTTGTTTGTGCGTTTACATACTTTTGTTTTTTGTATACCTAGCATATTACAAATGTGAGGTGTTCTATAGAATGGATATGTAAAACTTACATTCTGCAACCCAGGGATGTTTCATTGCTTCCAATAAAGATATTCGTTTATCCGGGTCCGGATTCAAGAATTTCTTTAAAAGGTCCCGACAGTCTGTAATAGAATTAAAAAAGAACTGTAACAAATTTGACATTGAATGACCGTAACATTTACTATATGTTCTTTACTTGTCTAGCTCAGAGATATCTACCTATAGCTAATCAGTCCTATAGCTAATCAGCCATGCCAAAGTCTACAGCCGGACACCCACAGTAGAATCTTTACCACAAGATCGAAAAGTTACAAATAGGCATCTTGGTGGAAAAGTGAGCATTCAAAAAAACGTACTGAGGCTAAAGCATTTTGTTAACCCTTTCAAGTATTTAACGACGTAATTAAATGAGCTTGCTTTCTGTATTATTGGTTTCAAGATGATTAACGGAATGATATAATGCTAACAGCTCACCTTCATAACCCTTTGTTTACGGTTACGACTGGTGTTGACAATTAACCTTGAAGGCCGATGTCGGTGATATAATATCGTTTACTAATGTAGCTATTTTGTTTTTAATATTTTTATAATCAGTGGTCCACCAACATGTGTTTGTCTTTTTTGTCTTGGTTGGCTGTTCTATAAATATGTCGTTTCCAAGTGTATGCTTTTCAGTTAAAAATTTATTTTTCCTGTTTCAAGATTCAATGATTTTTAATTCAATAAAGCAATTTCCTATATCGTACCTTTAGATATATAATCCGGCATAGGATTCATCTGTCCCGTTACCATTTTGTGATGTAGAGTTTTTATATTGAATGGGTCCACAGTAAATGGCAGATTTCCTGTCAACATGGCATACATATTTATACCTCTGTAATATAAAAAAGTTAGAGCAATCTAATTACCCTATAAAGCAACCATTTGACTTCAGACTCGCCCTATACAACAACGAAACAGACAGAACGCTGTATATATATTAATTATTTCAATCCACAAAAATGCATCTATACTCAAATTCGGATGCGAACAAAAACTACAAGCTTACATTGAATGTGTTAAAAACTGAACTGTTTTAAGATTGTCATTATATCTTTGTTTAATAATAATAATAAATATAATAATAAATGAGGATGACGATTCACTGTAGTGATGTAAGCGGTATGAACGACATAAGGATACGCTCGTACCATATGTTAGAAGTTGCGAGTTCTATATTAGGAAACCGATTTCTTTTTATAGAACTATTTGCATGTTTTATTCAGTTACATTTGCCATGACGGTTTTGGAAAGTATTTACAAACATTTTGATGTCGTCACAGAACAGTAGTGTTATAAACACTACTCAGACCTAATAATGACGTAATTGTTATACATAATTTAGGAATTACTCTCCAGATGATGTTATAAGCGTAACACGTATTTACAATGTACATAGAAAAATACACTTCAACACACAATTCTCTTCTTTTTTTTATTATAGCTTTCCGTGAATCAGCTGTATTTGTCGGATGTTAATTCTACTGATGACCCACAATATATTGTTCTCTCTCATCTTATTTTATTTATCTTTTTACATTCAATTGATTTAATTTCATTTCATCAAGCTTGAAACTTGAAAAAACCCAGTTTAATTGATACCTTACTCCCATGACATACGGTACGGCAGTTATTCTCACGTGTATCCAAGACTGTACTCTTACTCATTGCTTTATTAGACGTTTATATTTTTGCGTTCTTTCGACATTTTTGCACGTAATTTAGGAAGGCAAGAACAAAAATTTTCATCTTGTTCAAAAATGATTTGATTTTTATCGGTGAGATAGTTTTTAGATACAGCTTCAGCCAAAGATGTGAAATGGCGTAAAGATTTTAATTTTTCAGTCAAGATTAATTGACTTACACCGAGGTGATCAGCCTTTGAATGGTGGATGAGACCAAAGTAGTTTGAGAATCACCGACCTTCAGCAAATTCCTAGCCCTATGATCTACCCTAATGTGATTCGAACCTAGGTGGTGAGACAAGCTGTAATCCGTAAACCGACGTTTTAGAACAATCGGTCAACGAAGCCCGTTTCATCCTTATTGTGTTTGAGATGATGGCCTTGACGTGCAGTACTACAACTAAAATACCAATCAATGGTTATTTTAATGTATTATAAGGGCGCGAGATACAATGCCTACAAAAGACCTGTTCATTAACACTTGCAGAATAAATTTATTATACCCCGATTTATACCATTATCACAGTAATTATATACAGTACAGGCCTGTCAAAAGTTCAACACTGAACTAAAGAATAAAGTGTCGAAGCTCGACTGTCAAGTAGTCAAGATAATTATAGCTAAAGACCGAAAAACTGCCGATACATAGTTACATGTTGCCCGAAATTCTGCCGAGATATGGGCAACTAAGAGCCGAGCTGACACGCGGATTCGGTAAAGATGAGTTAGCTTATTGTTAAACATTTGACAGATCTGATCTGTGTATGTATCTGTAGCCGCCACAGCGTATTAATGAAGAATGTTCCTGTTGTTTCCAGTTTATTTATAACACGATTTATAAGTTACGTGGATTCTTATCAATATTCAAGTACTTAGTTAAAGTAAAGAAAACACAATTTCACGCCTTTTATACAAATTTTCTTATCACGCATAATACACGATTTTGACAGGATATATTGGCTCATGGCGCATAGATATATAGTGATGGATTTTAAATGAATCTATCCAATCAGCTATACACGCTTATAAACTAATGTGTTAAGAATTGATTGTAGCTACATTTACGTATTTTATGGACTATATTAGGCTTATTTACAAGTGAAAAGACAAAATACGTTTTGTTGTAGTGATTTTTTTTTCTATCAGGAAAGATTTCACGATAAACAAAATCTATCTGAAAAACCTGGTTCATTGTATTAAAATCAATATTTTATTTAAGATAAACGTGTTCATTGCTGATGTCTCTTCCTAATGTAGACCAATTCAATAACGTTTTGCATCCATTATGTAAAAAAGCTTAACAGATTTAATTTACTGTAAGTTTAAACAATATTTTTTTAAACCTAAATTTAATAACATATTACTAATCCAGAACAAGAGAAAAACCTTTATATACATCAAACTCCCCGATATTTCAACATACTAATATAAATAAGCATTCAACTACAAATCCAATGAAACCTCATCATCATGCCACTCGGTAACTCTGCCACATCGTTATCGTGCCACTCAATAACTATGCCACCTCGTCATCATGCCACTCATTAACTTTGCCGCCTCGTTAACGTGCCACTTAATAACTCTACCACCTCGCCATAATGTCACTCAATAACTTTGCCGTCTCGTTAACGTGCCACTTAATAACGCTACCACCTCGTCATAATGTCACTCAATAATTTTGCCGCCTCGTTAACGTGCCACTTAATAACGCTACCACCTCGCCATAATGTCACTCAATAACTTTGCCGTCTCGTTAACGTGCCACTTAATAACTCTACCACCTCGCCATAATGCCACTCAATAACATTGTCATCTTGTTTATCGACACAGTACATTGTTTAAACCATAGTGTGACAAAAATTTGTCAGTTCAAAAGCCGAAGGCCGGTGGTTTTCTCCAGGTACTCCGGTTTCCTCCAGATTATAAAAATTGACAGTTCTGATATAAGTGAAAGAATATTGCCTGGTGCATGAAACACCATAACCACATTTCACTTCACTCCACTCTATCCATCCATTAAGGTTTATTGGCATGTTGCTGTCTTTATTATGTACAGCCCCGTATCGAGTTAACGATAAACGGGTTCATTAATGTTGTTATATTTGATATAATTAAGATATATACAACATAACAATGCTAAACAACAAACTGGTAACTAAAGCAACACAAGAATAGAAAACAAACACGTAACCAAAGCATACAGAAACAACATTATAATCAAAGCAGCATAATAATACAAAAAACAACAAACTGGAACACAAGAATACAAAAATAACAAACTGGTAAACCATATCTATACAAAACCATACAATAACAAATTGGTAACCATAGCAATACGAAACTATAAAATAACAAACTGGTAACCATAGCAATACAAAACTATAAAATAACAAACTGGTTACCATAACAAAAATAAACTACAAATTCACAAAGTAAAAACTAACGCAATACAAGAATACCAAATAACAAACCACAAGAAATGTATTTTGTAATTTTTGTTGAAATGATCAACAGTTTAAACTAATTTTATCAGACTGAAATACATCGTTTTAAAAGGCAATGCTGTGTTAATTCTTATTTTAATCTAAATTTAAATTTGTGTTAATCAATATTCATGTTTGAGCAACTGGAACTTGAATTCACTAACATAATCCTATCAAGCAAGAGGATCAAGGTCATTTGTTGTCGGGACCTTACCGTCCCACTTCAATGACACACAGCAGTCTATTTAACAAAAGTCAAATGTCGTTTACGAGTATATACTTACATGCTCCATATATCAACTTGAGGCCCATACTTTTTACGTCCTAAAAGTTCAGGTGCTGCATAAGCAGGACTTCCGCATTGAGTAACAAGATGTTCCTGAGCTCTGACGCCATCTTTGGTCGTGGATATTTTGATGCAGTTGCTCAAGCCAAAATCTAAAAATTCAAACAATTGCTAATTATTACAAAACCTTTTAAATTTTTGAAGCATTAGAATCAGTAGTGTTCCAACATTGTGGAAATCCAAACACTTTTAAGAAATGAGGAAATATCAGGACCAAACTTTATTGTACAAAATCAAATTTTACCACATTTTACTAAAACAGTCAAAAAACTTCAAGATCTATTTACGATCAGTTTAGGTCGTTATGGACTTATTCAAATTTTTGTGCTAATAATTGGAAGTTTAAGGCCTCTGAAACTTAAAATTTTTAATCTACTGTTCAATAACGGTTGTCTCAGAATCGTCATATACTGACTGCCTTTGGTTATTACTTTAAAACTTAACATTCCATCACATAAATAGGTGTTTTAATCACATCATTTACCTAGGGAGAAATAATTACATTACAGAGACTTTTGACTTTTAATTTTACAAAAATCAATAACTACAGGATAATTATCTCCATCTTGAATAGTTCATTAATCGTCAGTTATTAATAAATCAATAACTTGTCATTTCTAACTAACAGTTGCTATGGAAACCGAATTATAATACAAAACTTACCTATTATCTTAATATCTCTGTTTTCATCAAGAAGAAGATTTTCAACCTTTAAATCTCTGTAAAACAATACGATAAATCAAAATAAACCTGTACACGCATGACGCTTAAAGGATTAAATTTATTTCCTTTAAACGAAAATGGCATGGAGGGGGTAGGGAGGGGGGGGGGTAGGGTGCACGGATTGTTTGCTACATTTCCTTCTCAACATTTTGCCTGCCACTTTTCGAGCTATTCAACCGATTTCTGTGAAACTTCACAAAAGCCATCTTTGGGGTGACTAGATATGACGTTGCCTATTTTTATGATGTTAAAAAAATGGATTTTCCAGTCGGGAATCTAATGAGGCTGGGTGACACTTTTGAAATGGCATTTTGCTTCACCGGTCACTAAAGTGTTTCATTACTTCATTCAAAATTTGGTTAATTTATAAGTAAATTGCATACAATCAATATAACACAAGACATTCTTCGTACTTGGTATCATCCTATTTCATGCAATTTAGGCATCTATGGGGAGTGAGTGAATGAATTAAGTTTTAAATCGACAACCGTAACGGCATTATTGGTTCGTTTAGCGTTTTATATGATGGGCAAAATCACAAATTACTTAAAATTGTGATCAACCTGCTAAGCAGAGTATCGACCGGTATTAGTTCATCCAGTGTGTATTATCTGGTACTGACATAAGACAACTAAGCTCAACTTTAATTCGTCATATAAACAGTTATCATTTTTAAATTTCAACCGTTAGTAATGTTCAGACAATATCCCTAAATGACTGATTAAATGAACAACTCTAATAAAATTGGTTGATCCTATAGCTTTGTTCCATCAAACATGTTTCTCAATCATTTTAAACAGTATCATTCTCATTTATGTTAACCCTACAGAAGCCCCTTTTAAATATTTTGGGACTGTATCATCTACATAACAAAATTGATGTTTTGTTGCAATACACCACAAAGTGTAAACGTCTTACAATCATGTGGGGGCCTCGATGGCATAGTGGTGGATAGTGCGCATTTATGGATCACAGTGCTTCTTACCTTCTAGGGTCGAATCCCATTTAGACAGATCATAGGATTACAAAGTTTGTAAATTTGATTACCGAAAGTCGGTAGTATTCTGCGGGCACTCCGATATCCAGCCATTCATGAGCTGGCCGCCTCGATATAAGATGAAGAATCTTAACTGGGGCGTGGAACTCCATTATTTCATTAAACTTAAAATTGATTGTGTGAATTATTGAGACTCAGGCTTAACATGACCTACCTATGTAAAATGCCTGATCTATGAAGATAATCCAGAGCACAGATAATCTGTCTGATAAATCTCTTAGTTTCTCTTTCCTCGAGTTTCTTCTTCATACAGATAAAGTCCATTAAATCTCCTCCTTTACACAGTTCAGTGACTAGATAATAACTGTTCTCTGTCTCCATAATCTCATACAGTTGTACAACGTTAGGATGCCGGACCATTTGTAGTATTTTACCTTCTCGGCGTAAATTCTTACGTACATAGGAATCCTCTTTAACCTTCTTCTTATCTATTACTTTTATTGCTACCTACAAAACAGGGATAAAGAAATTGGAAATACTTCACCCGATTCAACAAGTAACCATATTTTAAGGCTATTTAACCTTATTAAACTATCTGATTAAATTGTATGCCGGTTCTGTATATTATAGTATGCAAGCCTCGTCACATGACTAGTGTGACTACGCGTACGATGTCCGGTTACAATCAGCGTTCGTAGTTACCGCATTAAATGACGTCACGTAAACATTTGTATTTTGACATAACCGATGGTAACGCTCTGACGTTAACATTAGTACCAGACAAGCCAGTACATACACTAATAACAGTGAATTGTCATATTATGAAGATGCATGTTTGAGTTATCTTTGCATAATGTCGATAACTAAAATGTTGTTTTTGCAAATAAGAATAAAATTATTTAATTGCTAACGAATGATTCTAATTTTAGGTAACTGATTGTCACTTACTATTAAATATTAGGTGACAATATTCCCCTAAAGCAACTATGAAATTTGTTTTGCCACTTTACATATTTTTTATTTGGCTTCCACTAATGGTAGGCCTATTTACCAGCGTGCCACGTGACACCTCATAACGTTTGTGCGGGACAATTATTTCCATTGAAAATGAATTCGTTTTCCCGAAAAAATGACGTTTTTTTTCCAGAAATTACCGACGATAAGGTTTTCCGGGCAAACGTTAAGTGACAAGCTGGTGGATTCTTATTTATCTGGTTGTGATTCATTTAACCTTGTTTTGTTTGTCATCATATTTTCTATTGTTAGTACTCATTTTATCGGGGGCATATGCAGTTGCCACTCATTTGGCTTCATTTTGATGGATTATTATAGGGTTACACATTGAGAAATGTTGTGTTTTAGTTGACTTAATGATCTAAAATGTAAATTCATGTGTGTAGCTTATCATTTATCAACAACTCACAGCAAAAAATAATTTGCACACATAGACACATCATTTCAACTGACCATCACAACAACAATAACAACAACAACAACAAGAATCTGGCTGACCCTGACCAGCGTTGATATCCTTAGGGGTTTGATGTTCATTAATTATTCAGATGTAGTTTTCTTTGATATCTGTGTGTATAACTTTGATGTGGCGGTTTGTTTTGTACAGTTCTGTTATTAATTATGTATCAGTACCATTATAATAATTTGTTGTATCACACAGGTTAACCAGTCATATCGTTTATGCTTGGTTCATGAATTCTTAATCCATCTATATCTCTTATTGTATGTCGTTGCCATGTTATCAGCTATCAGTGCAATGTGGTCAGTCATCAACATAACGTGAGATACTTGTATTATGGTGGCATTATAAATTAAAAAGTTAAAGTGAAATTTGAATAGCTTTGAAATCCGTATTTAAATATAAAAATGAACAGTAAAACCTCATTTTAATGTCCCTCGATAGCTTTGAAACTTCGCTTATCGTCACACTATCAAAAATTCATTTTTCTTTGTTTCTTTGTAAGCCTCCCTCGATTTATCGACAAACTCCTTAATAATGGCAATATTTAACTGAAAAAATAATGGCAATTTATCGAGGATTTACTATACATTAAAATGTATTTTATATAAGAAGTATAATCATTGGCAAACATATGTAAGCAGATAATGCAGCAAAATTGAATGACTTGAATTAATATATTGTTAAGTTTATGCGACAAAAACATTTAAAAACTTTCGTTAATTTATGCAAACAAAATATCTGTGTGTAATATATAATACGAAATTACTATTTTTCTACATTACATGTAGAAACAAAACGCAACATTATGTTTTAAGCTGTTTTGGCCAAATGCTTGTATTCAAATTGTTTTAAATGCCACGGCGTGTTATAATTAAGGGTCACTGTATGTAAAACAAGTGAGTTCTTAGGAACTCTCCAAATGTTCTTACACCACTACCATACCATTAATTCTTTCCGATATTATTTTCCATTTATCTAATGCTGTTCAAGTTTGGGTTTTTAGCATGAAATCGGTCAATTTCACTTCAGTTAATTTTCGCAAGAATCGGCATATGGACATTTAAGATATCCGAGTGGACGGCTGGTGGTCAGTTTGAGTGATATAACAATAAAATATTCGCAAAAGTTCTATTTTTGAGCCTTGTAACTCCAGCAAACTTTAAAGAAAATAAAACGAAAGCAAAAAAATTGCTTATAATTTATTAGTTTGCTGCGTCGTATTCATTTGATCCTTTGGGTGAACGTTTTGAAGAAGAAAAATTTCTACAGTTCATTGAACTCTTCGTCTTCTATACAGGCCATATATTATAAAATTACTTCCTAATTTCTACCAAAAGTAACTGTACTTTATGTCAAAAATATATACATATTTTAATATTTTACAAGAGAATGTGAATTATCAGTTCAAATTTTATAAATTTATATAAATTAAACAGGTATTATTTGTTAACTGTTAGGAAATCTATTCGCGTAAAATATTTTATATCAAGTTTCACCGTATGATTTAATCCGTGCCTGTGTGTTTCACACATTGAACAGTGCGAGATTTATCCTTTATATATGTTCATGTTTTGTGACATGTGTTTAACACCTTGTGTATTTATTAATACACTCATTTATAAATACCTTTTCATCACGAAATTAACACATGAATTTGTTCAGAAACTATGAAAATCATTTTAAACCCCGTGACTTTCCTACAATTGAGGGGACTAGATTGAATTTGTGCCCAATCTTACTTGTGTATTATAAATAAAACAGAAAATTAAGATAGGCCAAAGTATAAACTTTGAAAAAAAAATCAATGATTTCATTTCAAGTGTATGTCAAAAATCATAATGCATATTTTATTTTTTATTCAAATCAATCCATTTCAATCATACATCTGTCTAATGTTCCCGTTTTAAACGTGTTATTGTCCCATTGTCCATTGTACCTTTTATAGTTGTAAATATTACGTGCAGCCATTTTATTTCTCTCCGATACGGGATTACAGGGTATTTTCATTTAACGTTGGAACGCGGTTGAATTAAAAAGCTATGATAATGGTACGTCGTCAAATGATGGTAACAGCCTTATTTCAAGCAAGTCCATCAAACAATATTGCCTCTTTGAGCTTATGATTTAAATTGCTCTAATATCTAGCGGTCACCATTGTTGATGGTAGTTTAATTACTTCTAGTGCAACCCGCAACCTCGACGTCGAAAACATAAACGGTATAACATCATTGACATGCCGTGCTCAACTGAATTAACATTTGGATAATTATCGACAAGATCTGACTTTTCAGTGCAGCGGGGTGGGGTGGGGTGGGGTATGGGTTATTGGTATTTAGCTTTAATTGATCTTCCCATTAAATTTTTTGAAAAAAGTGCAGGGTTACGTAAATTTGACGTAATTACTTGATGATATAGGTAATACCTGTTAACATAAATGTATTAGTGGATTTCACTGATAATATCGAACTATAGTACAGTTAATTTAATTTTAAATAGGAGAAAAGAAGCGATGACATTTATATTTATATATGTATACGCCCGGTATCATATTATGTCTATACACAACAGAGGTTTTCAAGTTTTAATATCAAAAACTTTTTATTATAAATTATAAAGCATGGTTTGTATGTTGAATTTTATTATAAAGTATAGTTTGAATATTAAATTTTATTATAAAGTATAGTGTGTATGGTAGTTACACGTAATTGCCTATGCTTTCTTTAATGTATTTGCACTAGCATGTGTATGAGTTCTTATGTTCTATGAAAAACTTAAGGACATTTAACAGAAATAAGATACATGTTTGTCATCTGTTGCACTCATTGATCTCGTTTTTGTGCTCTCTCTCCCCCTCTCTCCCCCCTCTCTCTCTCTCTCTCTCTCTCTCTCTCTCTCTCTCTCTCTCTCTCTCGTTTACCTTTTCTCCTGTGGGTATATGTAAAGCTTCTCTAACTTTTGCAAACGATCCTTCACCAATAGTGCTCCCAAGTAAATAATTCCCAACTTTTTTCGAATGTTGAAAATGTCTAATCGTTTCCCTGGGAACCTCTACAACTTTTGGAGGTAAATATGCGGTTGTTCCGATAGTGTTAGAAGTTACCGTCATGTTTCCGTCTTAGTTCTCCTTACACTCAGAGTAACAAAATTAAAGTGTCTAAATCATCTTCTGATAGCTGAAAATAACAAAAGTCTCTAAATCATACCTATACAACTGACAGTTACAAAAATGTCTGAATTATCTTCTTATAACTGAAAATAACAAAAGTCTCTTAATCATACCTACACAACTGACAGTTACAAAAACGTCTGAATCATCTTCTTATAACTGAAAATAACAAACGCCTCTAAATCATACCTATACAACTGACAGTTACAAAAATGTCTGAATTATCTTCTTATAACTGAAAATAACAAACGCCTCTAAATCTCTTAGAGCTGAAAGTAACAGTGATAAAATCATATCAACACAACTGAAAATAACAAAAGTGTCTAAATAATACCCAACATAGCTGAAAGCAACAAAAGCAACAAAGACTCTAAATATCTTACAGCTGAAAGTCACAAAGTTATAAAATCATACCCACATAGCTGAAAGCAACAAAAGCAACCAAGTCTCTAAATATCTTACAGCTGAAAGTCATAAAGTTATAAAATCATACCCACATAGCTGAAAGCAACAAAAGCAACCAAGTCTCTAAATATCTTACAGCTGAAAGTCACAAAGTTATAAAATCATACAGCTGAAAGTCACAAAGTCCACACAAATTAAAATAACAAACGTCTCTAAATCATCTTCTTACAACTGAAAGTAACAAAGTCTTTAATTCGTGTCCACACACTGTGACTTAAAATAAATAACCAAAGTCTCTAAATTATATCCACACAACTGAAAGAAAAATGTTCTCACCGGTCTAAATGATAGACTTGGAATCCTATATTATATGTAATATATTTTAAGCTGATAATATGATATTTGTTCTACTTATATATAAAAGCAAACATTATTTATTAAATAAACAATATTTTTACATAAACCTCTTTTCTTAAATGTTCATTTTCTATATTTTATGTTGCGGTTCAAATATTTGTTGACCTAAAAGGTGTAATAATTTTAAACTTAATAATACAAATATTTATAGCGGCTCTATTTAACATGATTATTTAAATATTAGGTACAAATCTGTGCCAGCCCAAAAAATGTGTAAACTACAGAGATATTATCTGGCTAGTCAGTGCATATAGATGTGTTGACAACATGGTGACACGCTAGTGACACAACTCACAACTACCGGCTAGTGAGTACATAGAAATGTGTTGACTACATTATGACACGTTAGTGACACGACTCACAACTACCGGCTAGTCAGTGTTATGAGATGTGTTGACTACATGGTGACACGCTTGTGACACAACTCACAACTACTGTCTAGTTAATACCTAAGGAAGTGTTGACTACATGGTGACACGCTTGTGACATAACTCACTACTACCGGCTAGTCAGTACATAAAGGTGTGTTGACAACATGGTGACACGCTTGTGACACAACTCACAACTACTGGCTAGTTAATACCTAAGGAGGTGTTGACTACATGGTGACACGCTAGCGACATAACTCACAACTACTGGCTAGTCAGTACATAAAGGTGTGTTGACTATACATGGTGACACGCTAGTGACACAACTCACAACTACTGGCTAGTCAGTACATAAAGGTGTGTTGACTATACATGGTGACACGCTTGTGACACAACTCACAACTACTGGCTAGTCAGTACATAAAGGTGTGTTGACTATACA
The DNA here is from genome assembly GCA_021292105.1 of Anadara kagoshimensis. Classification (NCBI taxonomy): domain Eukaryota; kingdom Metazoa; phylum Mollusca; class Bivalvia; order Arcoida; family Arcidae; genus Anadara; species Anadara kagoshimensis. Next base: position 68,917,342 of record CM037865.1, on the reverse strand, counting down.
TGGTGACACGCTAGTGACACAACTCACAACTACTGGCTAGTGAGTACATAGAAATGTGTTGACTACATTATGACACGTTAGTGACACGACTCACAACTACAGGCTAGTCAGTGTTATGAGATGTGTTGACTACATGGTGACACGCTTATGACACAACTCACAACTACTGGCTAGTCAGTACATAAAGGTGTGTTGACTATACATGGTGACACGCTAGTGACACAACTCACAACTACTGGCTAGTCAGTACATAAAGGTGTGTTGACTATACATGGTGACACGCTTGTGACATAACTCACAACTACTGGCTAGTCAGTACATAAAGGTGTGTTGACAACATGGTGACACGCTAGTGACACAACTCACAACTACTGGCTAGTCAGTACATAAAGGTGTGTTGACTATATATGGTGACACGCTTGTGACACAACTCACAACTACTGGCTAGTCAGTACATAAAGGTGTGTTGACTATACATGGTGACACGCTAGTGACACAACTCATAACTACTGGCTAGTGAGTACATAGAAATGTGTTGACTACATTATGACACGTTAGTGACACGACTCACAACTACCGGCTAGTCAGTGTTATGAGATGTGTTGACTACATGGTGACACGCTAGCGACATAACTCACAACTACTGTCTAGTTAATACCTAAGGAAGTGTTGACTACATGGTGACACGGTAGCGACATAACTCACTACTACCGGCTAGTCAGTACATAAAGGTGTGTTGACAACATGGTGACACGCTTGTGACACAACTCACAACTACTGGCTAGTCAGTACATAAAGGTGTGTTGACTATACATGGTGACACGCTAGTGACACAACTCACAACTACTGGCTAGTCAGTACATAAAGGTGTGTTGACTATACATGGTGACACGCTTGTGACACAACTCACAACTACTGTCTAGTTAATACCTAAGGAAGTGTTGACTACATGGTGACACGCTTGTGACATAACTCACTACTACCGGCTAGTCATAGAAGCGTGTTGACTACATGGTGACACAACGTACAACAGCTGATTTGTCAGTACATAGAGATAGTGACACATAACACAGCTACTGGCTTGTCAGTACATAGAGATGAGTTCACTACATAGTGTCACGCTAATGACACAACTAACGCTGGTGAACATCATCACGACATGTCATAATTCACGTTCACGCTAGATTTTGTGAGTCAATATATCATCACTGAAATTGTAAAGTAGTTACAGATATGCGGTGATGTAGATGTGCATTGATTTTTGTGCAATTACATGAATAAAACGTAAGTACTTTATTTATAAATATATTTTTAATAATCAATGACGGTTTATCCATGTAAATATGGTGCCTTAACAATGCTCAATTCAATAATTTCAGTTTATGTTAATGACATAAGTTATCTTGTGATCATTTTCATTTTATATTCTCAATATTCAGAATGAATACTAACTGTATATACTGAATTAAGAATAGTATTAAAATCATATTGAAATGATAAAGCTTTCATTTGGTAGAAGCAGATCTTTCTTATGATAAATAAAAGTACAGTATTATATGTTTTTGTATACGAAGTCAATATTTTTGCGGCGTTTCTAGGTTTAATATTCAAAATGCTCAGCTGAAATTGATAATGACCATAGAAATTCCGTCTAATTATTGATTTTTATACGGAAAATTATTATGAAATAGATAGAAAACACAATAATGGAATAAAACAAAGATTTTCAACTAATAAAACTAGATTGGTAAGAATTTGAATATGAATATCGCCGATTGAGAATAAAAAACAAATATGCACGCAGCCATGGAACTCTCAAATGTCATGGGTATTTAAAAATATTACATGACATGAAATGATTAAAATTATTTTAATTAAAAGGTTGAGTTAGGCGAAATAAAATATAGTTGATTTTAAGTTTAATTCAATCGTGACCTTCCATGCGTATAAATTGCATTTATTCCAAATGTTTATTTACCGTAGAATTAATCATTCTGTATCATATGCAGTACAGACCTGTCGAAAGTTTAACACTGAGTCAACGAAAGGGAATCAAAGTCCGGGTGCTAGGACTTCCTCCACATCCATTAAATCTCGGCGAAAATTTTTCAAAAACAATTATTATCACAGAAATTTTCAAAATGGTTTGTTTCCATCATTGTTAGACTCTTTCAGTAAAAATTAAAATTTTAGTTGAAGGTACAAATGGGAGTCCTTCCACCGGTCTTCCGGGTGTGACCATGATATAAATAACTAGTGATAAAAAATGTTCCGAAGGATAAATAACAGCTGTTATAAGATATAGTTAACAAGGGGTCAGGATGAGCTACAGAATCGACACCATGCTTTTTTCCGTGTTAAACTTTCGACAGGTCTGTACTATATTTAGGTATAGATTGTGTTGTGATAATACGGAAATAATAAACAAGGAACGTTATGGCAGAATATCTCTTATTATCGATCCGTGATCATTGTTATACCGAACCGTACAAAATTGTTATCACACAACACAAAATTGTTATCACACAGCAATAAATTCTTATCACTAAATTCCATTAAGTGTTTTAAATTACTTTTGTCTTCAGATAATATGTATTATATTACCCACGTTTATTCTCAAATCGCTCTTAATTAATATGATAATTATAGCATAAGGTTTAGGTATAAAAATAGCCACTGAAACAGTAGAGCGAAGAAACGTTAGAAAACATAAACAATGACAATAATAATTAATATTATTCTGATGGTATGTATATTTTATAAATATATTTAAGTTATAGTATGATTTTTGGTATGCAAAAAATCTTCATTTTGTTCTTACCTGGATCTGATCAAAATTAGGTCCGTCAGTGTGGATCACGCCTGTTGGTATGACTGAACAAAGACTGAGCGTGTTATAACCATGTGTTTATATTGTAATGGGAGATTCCTGGCATTGATTTTTACCGTAAAGGATGCACGGATCTCCCATGATTAATATTTAAAATACCAACAGGAATCTATCTAATTATGTCAAGTATTAAATGACACACAGGACATTAGGATAGCAGATCAGTCAATATTTATTTTACTTTTACCTTCGTCCTATTTAACAGTTAACCTGATTTGTTGTTACAAGTGTTTGACTTGACTTTACAACCACAATTAAAACATAACAACAGATATGTGCAAATATTCATGTTCTTAGTTCAATATTTGGCGCCGTGTATTCTCAGGACACGACGCCCGAGATTGTTTATGTACATGTACCTTGGGTACTTACTATCTCAAACAATTTGTGCTAGTTACGGGTAGGGATGCTGCGTTGGAAGTAAATGTTCTTACTAATAGATAGTGTTAGCTTGTAGCCATATCAATATTGTTGATGTCCGAAACTGTCAAAAAAGGGTTTTGTCGTCATTTTGAAGGTAGTTTTTGTAAAAAATAGTATTACAACATAACACACAAAAATATATTTAAATTAAAATATTTTGAGTAAATATATATAGTTTTAATATAAGTAAACATTGTGAAATAATAATAATAATAATAATAATAATAATAATAATAATAATATTCAACAGGAATAAACTACATCACCGCCTTTTTAAACTTACATAAAATTGTCATAATATTGAACTAGATTTTTCTCTAGACATCAAAATATATTTGAAGCAGTGTGGAGAAAGGGGATGTGGTTTGGCTATATGGAATTGAAATTAAAGGTATAAAATATATATAGTCAACGTCCTCAATGGTTTCCAACATCTCAAGGTGTTATTAAGCAAGGTGATGCACTGCCAATATGCATAAATGGGTTACTAGGGCAACTTATTTGAGTAATCCGCGTGGAACCTGCGTTGGTAATATAAATAGCATCTACTACTACAATGTACTGAAAGTACTAAAGGAAGTCACAGAATTATGCATTAAAAACCACATGTGATTAGAAGGCCAGTTAAGAGTAGTCAGGTATGCCACCAAATTAACGGCTCTATCAACTTATTGGACAAACTGCCACCAAACTATAGGCGCTATCAACTTATTGGACAAACTGCCGCCAAACTATAGGCGCTATCAACTTATTGGACAAACCGCCGCCAAACTAACGGCTCTGTCAACTTATTGGACAAACTGTCACCAATTCAAACTATAGACGCTATCAACATATTGGACAAACTGCCACCAAACTATAGGCGCTACCAACTTATTGGACAAACTGCCACCAAACTATAGGCGCTATCAACGTATTGGACAAACTGCCACCAAACTAACGGCTCTATCAACTTATTGGACAAACTGTCACCAAACTAACGGCTCTATCAACTTATTGGACAAACTGCCGCCAAACTATAGACTCTATCAACATGTTGGGCAAACAACTGTCACCAAACTATAGGCGCTATCAACTTATTGGACAAACTGCCACCAAACTAACGGCTCTATCAACTTATTGGACAAACTGCCACCAAACTATAGGCTCTATCAACATATTGGACAAACAACTGCCACCAAACTATAGGCTCTATCAACGTATTGGACGAACTGCCACCAAACTAACGGCTCTATCAACTTATTGGACAAACTGCCACCAAACTAACGGCTCTATCAACTTATTGGACAAACTGTCACCAAACTATAGGCGCTATCAACGTATTGGACAAACTGTCACCAAACTATAGGCGCTATCAACTTATTGGACAAAAATGCACATCCTTTAATTGGTAACATTAAAACTGACTTATTCGTCCATATACCGTGTTCTACTAGATGACAGCAGAAGTATTGACACCATTTTAATTCAGAAATTCATCATATCAGTGATGCAAAGCTGCATCAAACCCTTTGAGGAAACGTATGTACAAGGGATATCCTCAGAACTAGTCCACAAGTATTTTATAAAACACAACTTTTTTTTACATAGGAGCTGTGTCTACAGAATACTATAAACTGTTGCAAAGTGACTCTGATGGTCACATCCAGAGATCGAAACACTATTGAGTACATGTGTATATACAAACGCCATTATAAATAACACATACCTCGTTATACAATATGTCTCTTTGTGTATTCTGTTTTTGAGAGAGAGAGAGAGAGAGAGAGAGAGAGGAGAGAGAGAGAGAGAGAGAGCATTCCTGAGAGATAATTCCTGAGAGAGAGAGAGAGAGAGAGAGAGCATTCCTGAGAGAGAGCATGAGAGAGAGAGAGAGAGAGAGAGAGAGAGAGAGAGAGAGAGAGAGAGAGAGCATTACCTTTTTGTGTCCGATTGTTCCAATATATAACTATACAACTACACACTATATCAGTAGGTATATTAAATACACCATTTCTTCTTATCTTGATTTATTTATTATCGGCAATATTCCCAGGTGAATCTCAATGAAAATCATTTTAATATTTGTCCCAAAGTTTATCCATGTATTATAATGCGGATCAATTATTTAGCCCGCTCAAATCCCATTTCGACATGTGGAGGGAGATCAAGCAGTTTATCCTCTGTACTATAACTTTGACTTGACTTGATATAACAAAAACATCGTTACTTTTATCTTTACAATATTTATAAGTACATTGACTTCCACGCCCGATCCTTGTCGTTTGTTATATTTATGGATCCGTAGTTTATGATCTTCTTTTTATGTCTACATGGATAACAAAGATTGTGATAAACGGAAGTGTACAGAATTTACACTCTTAACATGTATGTGTTGTTGTCAAAGTGACGTGCCTGAAATCAATTAAAGTTGTTAACAAACTGCATACTTATATATAAAGTGATATGTAAATTTGTACAATAATGTAGGTATATTACCTACATAACTGAATACTATACATACCCTCTAGTTGTACGGCTGTTTACATGCACATCGTGTTTAAGTGAACATAATTCTTCTGTACAGTATATGTGAATGGCAATTGATGATTAGGAATACTGACACGCCATCAAATGGCTAAAGAGAGTGCTACTAATGAACAAATAACGCGGCATAAATGCAACATTATAGCTTAGACGATAAGGGAAATTGCATTCTTTTAAGTTTAGGTTCTGGGATTCAAACTTAAACATACCGGTCCATGTTCGAATCACATTCCCAAAAGCAAAGTAAAAAATTATAACTTGTAAACCGAGTTAAACACGAGAACTTCCGCCATGAAAATTAGGACGGTTGCTCCGTGACGACTGAGAATAAAAGGGAAATAAAATTATGGAACGTCAATTATATCTTAGATAATTTTGGATATAGAGACATCATGCTTATAAACAATATTGTGACGACAGCATATTTTGAGGGTCTTGATAAGCCTAAGCTTGTATTATCCCCGAGTCAACAATATATTTGTAAGCAGCCTGCTAAGTTGTATAAATTCCACGTAATGGGATCAAGCCCTAACTGTGAAACTAACACATCACATGCAGGAGAAGCAGATATATTGCAACATACAAATGGAAAATTAACAGTAGAAAAAAACAATACTCATGTTTACCATAAAGTTTTAAATATAACCTCCAGTATAAGTTCAAATATAAAGCTACCTTGGATAACACGCCATCTATGTATCATCAGTATGTAGAGTTGAATAATTTGTCGACAGTTAAAAAGATTCTCAATCAATTCTGCTTCATATGAATTAACAAACCAAAAAGTAATGATGTTTGTTTGAAGTTTGTTTCGTAAAAAATGCATTGTAACAAAGAACATATATTGTCTATCAAAAACTCAAACATTTCCGTCATGGTATCTTCAGTATATGTTTATGTTTGTGTTCGTATTGTGCTGAACTCAATACATTTAAAATGGTATATGGCAGTAATATCCCCTTTTGATTTTTCATTAGTAATGATAAGAAACAAACACTATACTATGCCCAATTCATAATATCAAAGCAACATTAGTTTAAACACGTGAACGTCCACCAGGGAAATGAGGCCTGGTGCTCTTAAAGGGTAAGCGTCTCTTGTTTAACTAACTACACCCGCCACGTGTGTAATCGAAATTGAAAGTGAAAGGAGCATGGAACTATATGGGACGTCAAATATATACAAGATGATCCTGGACACAGAGACATTATAGTGTGATGGCGGTCATAAAACATTTTTGGGGGCCTGATAACCCGGGGCACGCAACATCCATTTTTTCAACAATTTCTTTGTAAGGAGCTTGATTCGTTCCCGTTGTTGGGAAAAGTGCTACCATAGCGTATTAATAGTGAAAATCAGAAACAAACATACCAATCTATGTCCGAATCATAATCCTAGCTAGTTATACCTGCCACGTGTGTAATAGAAATTGTGTAAAGGAACATGGAACTATGTGACGTCAAATATAGTTGACACAGAGACATGCTTATCAACTATACTGTGATGACGGCAATACAACTTTTTGAGATCATGAAAAGCATAGGCTTGCAATATTCATATATAGGTCAACAATTTATTTGTAATAAAGAAACAAATTAACATGCAATAGTGCACTTTTTTGTATTACAAAACATAACAAATAAATTTGCATGTTGTCTATCAAAAACCCTAACATTTAGTTGATGGTATTTCAGTAAATTTTTGCTTGGAATCTGTATGATGCTTTGATACTTGAAAAAAATGACGATTATGATAACAAGATTGCAACACTTACTAAGTGTAACGTCACTAAGTAACAGGAATGGTAAAATGAACGAGGAGTGTAGCAACTCCTAATGAAGTTCAAAGACTGAAGCCCCAGACGAGAAGTCAAATACATACGTTCAATATTCAGAATACACATGTACTTTATTTTGTGATACCAAAAATACTTTTGATCTGAAGCCTAAATCTTTGGTGTTCATTAGGCGCCGAAATTGTCAACGACTAATGAAGTCCGGGCTTCATTAGGCTTTGGACTTTATTTGGAGGTGTTGCAGCGTAGCCTTCTATTGTGGTACTAGAGTAAATATAATTATTAAATACACTAATTTTTTTGGAATTTATTTTATGAAGAAATTAAAAACATGGTATATGTCAATAGTAATAATTATAAACTATTCACATTTCTCTCAACTCCACATCGTGATCAAAACGTTTGTTAGCCTTAGGCTTATACATGTATGGGTAAAAGTTTGGTGTCATAATTTTGGTCCAAGCACTACAAGAACAAAGCAATGCGGAAAATGACGAACCAAGCAAACGAGACGAGGCAAACAATGGAACACTGATTAAAAATGGGCACTGTGGCAAATACCCATTGGTGTGATGAAACATCTATTAAATGGCCAAACGAACTTCTTATTTAATCAAATGCTTAATTAAACGATAATTTTCGCTTTTTTCGCTGTTGAATTTTACCCCCGATGACGTCATTGCTATTTTATGATTCAATGGCATAGTTTTGTAATATTGTGAGCTAATTCTCAGTTATGAAAATATTAAATTTTCGATAGAGGAAGGAATCGACTCGTCACAATTTTTATGAAATAGTTTCTGTATTATTGACTACAAGAGTAATTAACGGTAATTTTGTAATATGCAATTAAAACAATTACATAAAAACAGTTTAAAAGTAATAAATGCTTCTACCTATGAATATAATATTGTCTACAAACACAACACAGGAAACAGGTTTAAAGTTAGTAAAACTCATTTTAAAGATGTAAGCATTTTGACACTGTTTCGCGATAGAGGCATGTCGATTTACTGTCATACGAGATTTGTCATTTATATTTAAATGACATTTTCTTAGTTCATATAATGACACGATGGGGAGGGGGATTTTAATTTTATCCCATGATAAAAATGGCTTATGTTTAGCCTCTCAAATTGGTTAATAATTCCACAATAAATCTCATTTAAATGTAGTTTTAACAAATCAATTACTCATAAAAATTATATTACAATAATTTGACTATAAATTGCTGTATTTAATCTACAACAATAATATGTACGACCATTTATTGTCTTTTGTTTAATATAAAAAATATTTAAAAAAAAATGAAAATCAGTACAACATTATTAGGATAAGACTCAAAATGATTCGGAATCCGTCTTTTAGAATACTTATCTCGTGGCAAAAATGATATTGTTCTTTGGTAAGATTTTTATTATTTAAAATACTGTCACGTTATAAATTTTTGAATATTTATTTTTTTTCAGATTTTATACTGTTACGATCGCGCTGAAGGTGATAAAGGCCATTCGTAACACTGACTTGGAGATAATAAGTCAGAATTCGTGCCATGCTTATTCTTGCTTGCCGATAACAGGAACCCATTTGAGTTCATGCCACGCCAAATGTGATACAGACCTTTGGGAGAAACAAAATGAACGTGTGGCTCGCCAATAGTGGCACGAGCATTGTAAAATATTATTTAGAATTCGTAACACGCTTGCCGCAACAAGGCTTTGCAATATAGAGTTCGTGCCATGCCTACCGGGGCACAAACTGGCAATTGCGTTTTCGACACGTCTCGCTAGTATACATACAAACTTGACAACCAACGGTTAAGAGGTGCGTCCCACCCACCGTGACATATATATATACCGAAACAATTAAAGTTGGTAACCAACCTATAACTGTAAAACAAAATTGAAGATTCGTGCCACGCCATTTGTAACATAGATATGAAGGTACTCCAACAAAATTCTACATTACTTTTTTTATTTATGTCCGATTATCGCGTTCTTGGTGTCAATTTAAAGAATATTTATCTGGAAACAAAATTACACCAAGAACACGATGATCGGACACAAATTAAAAAAGTAATGTAGAATTTTGTTGGAGCACCTACTAGTCAAAGATCTGATTCGTTGTTCCCCTTTACTCTTTACTATATACTTATGGGTATTTTTAAAATTTATTATGAAACTAGCCCCTGTGACCCAACCGGCTTTGATATACTTAAACAGTCAGTTCATGTCACGCCTACTGTGGCACGGGTTTTGCAGTGATCGGTTAGAGTTCATGCAATATATGCATGTCGATCTTGATGATGTCACAAACGTGGGCTTGGCTAATTAGGGTCCATAACCGAAAATTTTTCATCCTTCAATTTTTTTTAATTATTAGACATAGTTGCAGAAGAAAACAATTTGAAAGTCCAGTTTTTATTATTTTTTAGCATCAAGTTGTTGTAATTATAACTGTGTTCTGTTTTATTCTCTGCGATTTTACCATGATGGCAAAAATGCGAAATTACATATGTAAAAATATATATATAACATCTTATTTTAGCCGATTTTATACAAGAAATCTTTGCTTTTTTTCCTGAGGATTGTTACTTATAAGAGTTACCGTTCTTTGTGCACATCATAAGTCGTATAATCATAAGTGGTGTGGCGCGCAAACACGCGAAAACAGATATAACGGTTTAAATTATATACATTTAATAAGGTAAGCTAGGGAATGCGTATAAACTTGTAACTGATCAACAACATAGTCTCCAGACACTAAAGACGTTTTACGACGTTAAAAAGGCATCTTCCTAATGGCAATATATCATTTCATGGCACAAAATTATTGATTGATTTATTGAATGGAGTTTTTCCATCCAGCAAAAATATTTGACTTTACCAGCTATAGGTGAAGTGGCAGATATTTTTACCTTTGCGCTCGAAGCAATGTGCAGGGAGGGTTCTTTAATGCCATCCGTGACAAGCGAGGTGAATTTTTAAATTCCCTTCCGAAAGACCTCGTGACTTTCATTTCTAAATACCGCGACCTTGGCAAGAGAACAATCACTACCTACATGTATCTTCAAGTCTTGGTCAGACCCCGGTTCGGGGTTCGAACCTACGACCTTCTACATACTGTTGTATGTTGAATGACAATCATAAGTCATAAGTCCATATAAACCATTTATTATAGCTAGGCGGGTTACATAGATACACAGGACTACAACCGAGCGTCCAACATGCTCCACAACCATGCCATTCTGCGGGGTTTACACAGAGGTTTCCGAAGGGAAACAATTCGCATTTTAACAACATGTAATACAAGGGTTGACAACTCTAGTTGCCTTGTTACATACACATTATAAACAACACATAATGTAACACATACGAAGCGAGCAATGGGGCTATCGTAGTGGTTAGCACAAAGTTCTCTTTTGAAACATGGATTAAATGCATAATTGGAGAAATGCTACAATTGTCAGTCGAAAATGGAGCTTCAAAGTGTAAGGTAATTGTTTTCAATGAGCAAAAAGTTGACTTATAGTGACGTGTCAAATTATGGACATTCGGTAATGAAATTTTATCCGAAGTAGAAGAATATAAACATGTAGGAATAACACCAAATATGACATTTATAAGATCGATGTCGACGAACTTTGTCATATAAATTAATTAGAGGGACATTCTTCAGTTTAATGGAATCTGGAATACATGGGGACTTTTTACATCTGCTAACAAGCTTTAAGATTTATAACTCTATCGTATTACCACGTGCTTTGTTCGGATCCGAGTTATTGTCTTCGATACCAGTAACATCATTACGTCGTTGAACCACAATACATCATTATTGTTTAAAAAGAATACAGCACTATATATATGCGAACGAGATCAGATATGGTAAAAGGACTCATAGGAACATTTCCAATCGAACATATTATCGTCAAAACCAAACTAATTGTCTTTGTTTCTCTGTGTCGATTGCCGAACTCTTCAGCGGTAAAACAACTGTTTTTAAGTCGGTAATTCCAATTTAGACAGTAGAATATAGATAGGGTTCCGTCCTCTCCATCACATGTAATACCTCTTTCAAATGTCGATAGAAGCGAGCCGATGGACAATAACTTTTTTTCAGAAAGTAAATGATCAATAATACATTTAGCTGTCAGACCTGCGATTATGGTACAATCTTTGAAAAAGTTGCATTTATGTTGTAAAAATTTTGTTTAATTTCGAAAATACGCATTTCTGTTGTACTTTGTTAAGCTAAGGTGAGTGCTATAAGAGTTATCATTCCTTACACTGGCTATTAGTTTTAAAAGTTCCTTTTTTTCTCTCTTTTAAAACTTCTAATACATACATACATTTTCGAACAGTGTTACTTTTTGAAGCTATACACAGGCACAGTGGATAGCGTTCTTACAGTTTCAGGTACAGTGTATATCTTCTTTACAGTATCAGGTACAGGGGATATATTTCTTACAGGGCCTGGTTCAGTTGATATCTGTCTTACAGTGTCAGGTACAGCGGATATCTGGCTTACAGAATCAGGTACAGGGGATATATTTCTTACAGGGCCTGGTTCAGTCGATATCTGTCTTACATTGTCCGGTATGGCGGATATTTTTCTTATGGGCCGAATCGTACTTTTCTTTGCCACCTCGTAATCATGGGTTATCCCGTGTACAAAGGTCCGTGCATTACCCGATAAAAAACAGGGGTAGATGTGTTATTGTTTATAAAATACCACATATCTTCTGTGGAAAGTCCGTAATGGACCTCTGCTGCTGTGTAAAGTTTAAAGTGAATCTTTAAAGCTCCCGCCCTTCTTAAATACCGGATTTCTGAATCATGTTTCCCGTTTCAAGTGTGTGTCCGTGTAGGAGGGAGCGTGAGCGTTGTTTTTTAATACAAGGAAGAAAGATGGCTAACATAACATTGGTGATTTTCAGTGTCACAATTCTTGTAAATATAAGTCTCTGTCAGAAGTTGAATATATGTGATATACATTGCCAGAGAGAGAAAGTGATCGGAGATTTAAAGTCACAGCTAAATATTTTACAGCAGAAACACAAAGGCAAGATACAAGAGCTGGAAAGGAAACTAGAACTTCTTAAAAATTCAGGTTTGCAGAGAGAGAGAGAGTGTGTGTGTGTGTGTTTAACGTTGTAATAGGATTTAAGGGTGTATCCGACCCTTCCACCAAGTCTGGTCAGGTTTGCACTATCCCAACTGTAGACAAACCAACCACTACAAGGTACATGTATATGCAATTTATGTTGTGTTTTAAATAAACATATTACAATTCTGACATGGCAACACGGGACATTTATTATCACTTGTCTACCAAAGGGATGAAAAATAACTTTACTGTATCCAAAATTATCCTGGATATATTTGACGTCCGGTACTTCCATGTTTCTTTCATTCTCAGTTTCAGGTGTAACCAGCTAAACAGAATACATGTGCTTACCCTTCTGACGCACCCAGTCTTATTTAACTGGAAGTTTGCGCGTTTAACTTTTGTCTGTATAAACGTTTTAACTTAGCTTTGTGATTGCGATTTGGACACGAATTAGCTATATATGTAGTACGATTGTTTTTTATTTTCATTACAAGAATTGACAGCTTTGAACGATGGTTATTCCTAGGTAAAACAATAAAATCGTTAATTACACTGCAAAGTTGAAGTTAATTTTAAAAGGAAGTTCTTTGAGTAATGTTGTCTTACATTATTATTATTATATACTTGTAAAATGTTTATTTATAATAGTAATAGATTTCGCTAGTTAAATATACCACATGATCAATACCGTACCCCTTAACCTTTGCAAGGCTTTAACTTCGCGTATTTACGTCGTTTCTTCGGCGAAACGTCAACTGACCATGATGCAATTCCATACCCAATGAACATAATTGTTCAACACAAACGTTAGGGATGTCATATACCACTTTTTGAAGGTATCTTATGACTAAATTTAAAAAAAAGGTATATGACAGGGGGTATCACATGGTACACTGGTGAAATCAATTTAACAGTGTTAAAATTTGAAGAAACATGATGACTTAACACACGTTAAATTGATAACACTTACTTTTTCAGCTGTAGATATAATGGGTATACCAGCACTACCTGGGCCTCCTGGGCCTCCTGGCGAAAAAGGTGAAAAAGGTAAGAGAAATACATCCCCGCTAGGGCATAAGGTGCTAATACAGCGTCCTTCATTTATCTCTGTCCGTTTCCATGTGTTGTGCTTGCCCCAGGTGTATCCTAGCTTATGCGGGTCTGCTTTGATAGTTCTCCTTTGGGTGGTACCAGGTCTACCAGGTTTCCTTTTTTCATGTGGTGTCCATTTCAATGCCGTTATTGGTATTCTCACCTCAAGACCTAACTATCTAAATCGCCTTGGTTTTTTTTTATGGTGATACTGTCTAAATATTACAAAGCTGTAATGAATAATGACTCCATATTACCATATACTATTTTTAATGTGTTGAATGATAAAATTAAAAAAAGCGGTTGATAGTCTCAAAATATTTTGGAGTTTTATATGCGAATGAAGGTTGCAGAGTCGTGCAAAGTTCGGATCCGTATTCATTCTTGTAAATCTGTCAGATTGCTCTATTGTTTAAATTGTATTGTTAACGACCTTTACCCATTGAAACTTTGTAGGGAACCTAGGGAACCTAGAAATGTAGTTTTTTATATGTTCTTTGAGTTTGTAAGGACTTGGAATCAAAATTTAAATATGTTCTGCACCTTTTTTATGTCCATCGGGTATCCATAAAGTCTGTGAATAAATTTTGTTTGGTTAAGTACACATTATCCATTCTATTTGATTTAACAATACAAATGTCGAATGATATATATATATATATTATATATATATTATATATATATATATATTATATTATATATATATATATATATAGAGAGAGAGAGAGAGAGAGAGAGAGAGTAGTCTAAGAGATCATGCACTATTATCCGAATGAACGAGGCAAAAACTCTGATGGTTGATTCTTGTTGTTATTGAAAACCAGTTAGCATTATTATATCTATCACATAGCCACATTGAAAGATTGAATGAACATTTTTGTGTTGTTTTTGTCACAGAATACTTCAAAATCTGATTTTTTAAATTTTAAATTTGCACGGACTTTTCTACATAAGAAATTGGTTTTTAATAACTACTAACAGTAACACATTCAGACATGTTAGCCTCGTTCCGATACTTTGGGTTCTCGTGCATGATAACTTTTACAAGAGCAATACACGGAGCGTAATAAATTTGATTTGATTTGATTTGACGGTTTTCACAGAATCTGATCTTAGATAGACCTTAAATATGTTTAAAGATGGAATTTTGTATTCTTATGATATATTCATTGTGTGGCGTTTTTAGCTCACCTGACCGAAAGGTCATGTGAGCTTATGGTATAGCGCAGCGTGTGTATGTGCGTGCGTGTGTGCGTCGTTAACATCTATTTTCGACATCTCCTCTGAAACTACAAGACAGATTCCAATGAAACTTGGTGAGAAGTATATATGGGCCGGTGCAATTCAGATTTGTTCGTGGCGTTGCCATGGATACCATAACTAGGTCAAGGTGACCTAGGGTGCAAAAATCTTAAAAAATCTTCTTCTCCGAAAGTATTGATTGGAGAAAAAATCTGATGTGTAATTTGGCTTCTCTAGGGTCTTAAGCCTATAGTTTGGTCATCTTGTGAAATTCGGACAAAAAATGGGTCACGCGTTTTTGCGTTTAGTTTTGAAAAAAATCGTAAAATAGCTTCAAATTGTTATAACTTGACTATTTGACCAGATAATGACATGGAGTTTTCAGTTTTGACATCTTCTTGTTAGTATCTTCAAAATGAGGTCAGGGTCAATTGTGAAGGTCGTGACCTAATTTTTTTTACCTCTGATTATAATTATTATTTTAAAAAACTTTTTGTATAGGCATGTATATTAGAATGTTGTAGGTATTGATTCAACAATCATTTTGATTTATAGAAAAAGGTCATGGGTTCAAAGGTCAGGGTTACAGATGCAAAACAATACCAAAATGGTTAAAATAGTTAATTATCTCGAAAACTATAAACTTTTTTTATAGGCATGTATATTAGAATGTTGTAGATATCGATACAACGATCATTTTGATGTATAGAAAAAGGTCATGGGTTCAAAGGTCAAGATCACAGATGCGAAACAATACTAAAATGGTTAATTATTTCGAAAACTATAAACTTTTTGTATAGGCATGTATATTAGAATGTTGTAGGTGTCGATACAACGATCATTTTGATGTATAGAAAAAGGTCATGGGTTCAAATGTCAAGGTCACAGTTGCGAAACAATACCGAAATAGTTAATTATCTCGAAAACTATAAACTTTTTGTATAGGCATGTATATTAGAATGTTGTAGGTATTGATACAACGATCATTTTGATGTATAGAAAAAGGTCATAGGTTCAAAGGTCAAGGTCACAGATGCTAAACAATACAGAAATGGTTTATTATCTCGAAAGCTATAAAGTTTTTGTATAGGCATGTATATTAGAATGTTGTAGGTATTAATACAACGGTCATTATGATGTAAAGAAAAAAGTCATTGGGGTGTCAGTATTTATGTTTTCTTTAAATCTATCAGCTAGCCATTAGTTATCAGGTGAGCGTATCAGGCCCATGGGCCTCTTGTTATATTGAACCAAACCTCACAACCATATAATAGCAGTGACGACACTGTATCACGACAAACCACATAGCAAAGTCAGAGTTACGTTCCTTACTACATCTTGCTTGCGTCTTGTTATTTAGCTGATCATGAATACCTAAGTGAACAGTGTCACTGATGTATACATTTTCCGTCTATGAAAGCTGTTTCTCAACATTATCGTAAATTTGCTTCATACGTCTATGAATACGCATGTTTAACCTCTTTGAACTGATGATTTTTTCATCAATGGAAGTGGGCGGGGCCACCTGTCATCCCACTCATCGATGACGTCATCCTTTATTGAGATGCGGTAGACGGGTTCCATGATGCACAAAAACCAATGGAGGAAGTTTAGTTCATAAATAATAAAAAAGAAATGCAGTAATAGTTTTAAGTCCATATAGTAAACTAAATATAAAAATGAATTGTAAATATAAGATATGACATTGTTTTGGGGTCACTTCAAGCTAGTATGCTATCGAGTGTTCCGGGTACAAATTTAACAGAATTTTGTACCCGGAACACCCGCTATCATGCAATCATGAAGTGACCCCAAAACAATGTAATTTCTTAAGTGGAACCTCCAATTCCGGACAAATAAAACTTAATAACGTTTGAATATCATTATATAACATATTTACGGGAATTCAACGTAAATCGCTATCTACATGTAGTTAGGTATGTCATGTGCTACTTTTGAATTATATTATTTCATAAAAATTCAAAAGTAGCACATGACAGGTAGTATGAGGCTTAGTGGAGCATAAATGACTGACACTTTGTCGTGACTCCAAATTAATTCAACGGTTTAATTAATTAATTAATTAATTAATTAGTTAATTTATTTATTTATTTTAAGGTTTTGTAGGAGAACCAGGATTTGATGGGTTTCCCGGTAGAAAAGGTGAGCTGGGAGAAACAGGTATCGAAGGTTTGCCGGGAAGACAAGGAATAAAGGGAGAAATGGGTAGTCCAGGAAGGTCAATTCAAGGTCCTCCTGGGATCTTGGGTCCAAAGGGGAAAATGGACTTACTGGTGATCAAGGAACAAGGGGGCTTCCAGGACTTGATGGCCTTCCAGGACTTATAGGGGATAAAGGTGAACCTGGAGACGTAGGATCGAGCTGATTATATATGTTAAGTGTGACGCGTGTACCACTCTCGTTCCTACACGCCAAATATGCGCGGGTTTGCGGTGAATTTAGTTAAAGTTGTATGTTATATCTTGAAAAATAAATAAATAGAGAATAAACACTCGTCTTTATTTAATTTGACTATTACATGTATATGATGTTTAGACGTTGATTCTTCTAATCTGCAGGTATCAAACCTTTTCTTCCTCCCCCTTTTTTCCTTTTTTTTTTTTTTTCTGAAGCGGTGACATTGCCACATTGCTTCACCATCAATACAAAACTATTAGCACAATTTCTATATTTTTATTTACTTCAAAGTAAAATAGACATTTGTGTCTCACTACATGTGTTCTGTATCTGTATTTGTTATTTTTCGGATTCCATACCCATGTTCCATGTTGCTATACTGATTAATAATATACAATAATTGCCCTCTAGGTATGTGGACATCCAGAATTGTCACCCGACAGAAGGGTTGTCACCAGAGGGCATCGCCCGAGGGTGAAAATCTTTCTGAAGGGTGACAATTCTGGATGTCCACATACCTAGAGGACAATATACAATAATTGCCCTCTAGGTATGTGGACATCTAGAATTGTCACCCGACAGAAGGGTTGTCACCCGAGGGCATCGCCCGAGGGTGAAAAACCTTCTGAAGGGTGACAATTCTGGATGTCCACATACCTAGAGGGCAATTATTATTTTATCACACCGAAACAAAGCTTACCATGTAAAATGACACGAACAATATATAAATTTTAAATTAAATTAGGCCCTAAATGCAGCCAGTTTACTCTTTCAACCATCCTTTACTGGCGCTCGTCTACATACTTTATATTCCACAGAATCTAGGTTAACCTCTCTTTCTGTTTCCATCAAATGCATTTTAGCTCACCTGAGCCAAAGGCTCAGATGAGCCATTGCAATCTATCACCGTCCGTCGTCCGTCGTGCGTCGTGCGTCGTGTATAAACTTTACATTTTAATCTTCTCCTCCAAATCTACTGGGCCATATTTGATGAAACTTAGTGATTATCATGCCTAGGTAACAGCCTTTCAAAATTGTGTTCGGGGTTTGGCCACGCCCAACAAGATGGCCGCTGTTACTAAAAATAGCAAAAAGACAAAAAAATCTTCTTCTCTGAAACCAAAAGGTGCAGGCAAATTTTGATTGGATATTTGAATTCAGCATACCTGGGAACATTAAAATTGTGTTTTTCATGAAAATTGAACGAAAAATAGGTTACGCGTTTTTGCGTAAAGTTACGTAATTTTTAAAATGAGACATTTATTGTTATAACTTCATAACGGCTGAAGATAATTGTATGAAGTTTTCACTGTTGATCTTGTCTTGCAATTTTCTTCCAATTGATGTCAAGGTCGATGTCCCAGTTTTTGACCTTTGATAAAAAATGCTATTTTTTTAACATTTCTTGTGATAATGGCATAGGATTTTTAGTTATTTGTAGGTATTGACATGACGATCATTTTGATACATAGATCAAGGTCATGGGTTCAAAGGTCAAGGTCACAGATGTCCAAGAATACCAAAATAGTTAATTATCTGCAAAACTATGAATTTTTTGTATAGGCATGTATATCAGAATATTGTAGGTAATGGCACAATGGTCATTTTGATATATGAATAAAGGTCATGGGTTCAAAGATCAAGGTCACAGATGTAAACAAGTACTGAAATGGTTAATTATCTCAAAAACTATAAACTTTTTGTATAGGCATGTATATTGGAATATTGTAGGTATTGGCCTAATGATCATTTTGATATATGCATGAAGGTCATAGGTTCAAAGGTCAAGGTAATAAAAATGAACGAATACTTAAATGGTTAATTATCTCAAAAACTATAAACTTTTTGTATAGGCATGTATATTGGAATATTGTAGGTATTGATACAACGATCATTTTCATATATGAATAAAGGTCATAGGTTCAAAGGTCAAGGTCATAGCTGCAAACGAATATTTAAATGGTTAATTATCTCAAAAACTATAAACTTTTTGTATTGGCATGTATATTGGAATATTGTAGGTATTGGCCTAATGCACATTTTAATTTACAGATGTTTTAGCTTTTTATAAATAATATATTGTAGTTAGACTTTAAATATGTTATATATAGCATACTTATATAATAATTATTATAATTAATTTGCAAAAATACTTGCATATTATTGGCCCTTACTGCTAAAAATTTTAATATTCTCTTTCATTAATGTCATTGACCATTGAACCTCTGCATAAGATATGTACTCTTCCTCAGGTGAGCGTTAAGGCCCATGGGCCTCTTGTTAGTATTTTCACTTAAGCTTGTGTGCCCCTTTTGTGTTTTCTGCATCTTTGTCATGCATAATTAACTCCAAGTCCGCTTCCAACGAACTACAAAAAACGACTTGCCGCCATTGTTATTGTTTACAAAAATGACAACACGTCCAGTTGTACGAGTTATTTCCCTTGAACCGGGTTATCACCGGGTGATAATAGTATTATCACATGGCTGTGAGAGGTTATCACATGGCAGTGAGAGGTTGTCACACGCTGACAGTGATTCTGTGGAAAATGTCTCATTTATTACATGTCATGTGATTGGAAAACATCCAATGAAAAGTGTTTTAATATATGTGAGGTATAATAATTATTATTTTATTATACCGAAACAAAGCTTACCAAGTAAAATGACACACACAATATTTAAATTTTAAATTAAATTAAACGCTACCAGTTTACACTTTCAACCATCCTTTTACGCTTGCCTGCATACAAAGATTCCACATTAGCTGTGCAAGGGTCTCTTTTGAGTAAGAATCTAGGTTTACCTCTCATTCTGTTTCTATCAAATACATTTCCAGTATTTTCACTGAAGCTTGGGTGACCCTTTTTGTGTTTTCTGTATCTTTGTCATACATAGTTTATTTCAAGTCCGCTTCCGACGAACTGTAAACGACTTGCCGCCATTGTTATTGTTTACCAAATGACAATACAGTTCTGTTGTACGAGTTATTTCCCTTGTACCGGGTTATCACCGGGTGATAATAGTATTATCACATGACTGTGAGCGGTTGTCACATGCTGACAGTAATTTTGTGGGAAATATCTCATTTGTTACATGTCATGTGATTTGAAAACATCCAATGAAAAGCGTTTTAATATATGTGAGGTATAATATGTCGAGACTTATTACGTTGTTGCACCTTGTTATCACATAGAGGGTCTAATTGCATTTGGTTGGTTCAGACAATAAGTCACGGTGCGAACGCGAATTCATGTCAATGAAAATAAAACAATTTCGACATTTCAAGTAGCATATTGAGTTGTAGGTGAGACGTACCCCTACACTATGTATATCTGATTAAAAGTCTTAATATAGAAAAAATTATAACTGACATAAATAAAAAGATTGGTTTTATAATTTGACGTCACATAGTTCCATGTTCCTTTCATTCACACTGATTTGATTTATACAGGTGGTGGCTGTAGCTACCTGCACAGGAGATGCTTGTCCTTCCGAAACACCCGACCTCACTTTCCTGATGGAATTTTGTGTTTGACCTAATTTGCCAGCTTCAAAGTTATGAGTTTGGTTTGGATGTAGATTGGTTTTCTTTCGTTTTTTATTGTCAAGGCGGTAATGAATGTGTTTTGTAATGTTCATCAGATAACATTTAGTTTGATATACTTTACATCGTCCAATACAGATCGAGGCTACAAAAACGCGTGTCACGCAGGCCAAACAATTTCACTCAAATATCGAATCGATTGTCATTCAAATTTATTTAATATCGGTGGACATGCGTACGCGTGGTGATGGAAACCACTGCTTCTCTCTGTAAACATATTTTATACGCACTTGTATGAAGCCAAGGTTTACCGAATAAATTTTTTCATACTGCACGCTTTGTCACATGACGCTGCCGTTTATGACGTCATACGATTGTTGTTACATGGCTGATGACGCCATCGCTGTATTGCTGTCATATTGCACTAGTTCTTATATCCATTTACAAGATCTATACATATTATATGTACACAGTGTGTATGTACAACCCTCAGTATCAGGTTGAGTCCTTTTTTCGTAACCGTATCACTACGAGTCGCGCTTGCGCGACGAGTAGTGATACAGCTACGAAAAAAGGACTCAACCTGATACTGAGGGTTGTACATACACACTGTGTATATGATATTTTTATCTAACATTTCCTATTATGGCATGAAAGTAATAAAACAAACCAATACTTTATGTGAAAAAACACATTTTACCACAGAAAACCACTGAACTATGTTATGACATGTTTGTAGTACTGACGTCATTGTTTACATTTGACAAATCGAGATTCCCCAATGACGTCACAATGAGAAGTGCACGTGTACTTTACCGCCAATGTTATATCACCACAGTGTGGTGATACAAGATTCTGTATCACGCGTGTTCGATAAAACTTGTATTTCATCAAATACAGACAGAAAAACTAGTCTAATGTTGGATAAAATGTAATATTTATGTATTGTGCGACAAAATGTTATTTAAGATGAAATACTTGACGGAAGTAAACGAAATTTGTTTTGCTATGTAATAAAAGGGTTTTTGAACTGATATTTTGAAATATTGTCCCTCTCAAGCTCGTGCAAATGTTGAGTCAACTTTTACAATATCAGTTCAATAACCCTATCTTATTTTCTCTGTGTTTTTTCATAAAATCTATAAATTAATGGCCCCACTTTATCTGAGTAATTATACCTGACATTACATAAACCACAAAGATCACTTAAATGTAAAGACCACAGGAAAATGTGGGTTTTTTTTATATTGTAATTTATTTTTTAAGTAAGTAAGTAAATTTTAATTATGAAAATATTAGTAAACGCACTCATTAGGTCATTAGGTTTCCATTCACGTTTCAGTTTAAAAAGGTAAAAATTACTTGGATTAAGATTTACCTGCTAAAAGTTTGATTTAAATATTCTTGTAGATAAATACACGTGTTTAACAAGATACATACTCACCTAATAAGTAACCTTTCGATAAACGACCATCAATAATAATATAATAATAAAAATAATAATATAATAATAATAATAATAATAATAATAATAAATAATTATTATTATTATTATTATTATTATTATTATTATTATTATTATTATAGGGATGAAACTCTCCTGAAATATGAACAATACTCTATTTCATATAGGCCTAATATATTAACATTTTATAGTTGACGTGGCACACAGATCTCAATCTGGTTATCTATATCATAGATGAATCCAGTCAATAATAGCATTTGATGAAAATTTCAAAACCGTCGAGAGTTGGGAGGATAGGTTGAACTTGATCCAGATTTCAATATGCCACTTCTGAAATATGAAATCTTGAAAAAAAAGAATAATTATTGTTTAAATGTTGCATGGGGCGTAAAATGGTTTTTTCATCTAAAACATTCAATCCAATTACATTAGGTTACAATTTCGGTGCAGTACCGGTCTAACGAGAGGTCAGAATATTGACATCCCATTCCGAGGTATGAAATATGTTCAAAAAATATTATTATTGAAGTGATCCATAGGGTTTCCTCATCTTGGCCGTTCTATCGTGGGGTATCTATCCAAGAGCAACCTTTGGTGAGTATCAAGAGAACGCTTGAGTGTATAACAGGTCTAACAAGAACTCAGAAGGAAGATATCCAATTTCTGAAATAAGTAATTTAGTAAATATTAATAATGTTAAAGTGACACAAATGGAGAAATGGGTTCTCCGGGATCCTGTCTGGGTATTTCTATTACTAGTTTATCTTTCCAATTGTAACGTTCGGTGAACAAATCAAGAATTCTAAAATGGGCCATCTTTTGTGCCTTAGCTACTGCCTTTGTGCCTAAGTTACTGCCATCTTTTGTGTCCAAGTTACTTATTTGTATCACAGAACCCAGTCAAACAGGGTACAAATGCAGCCATATGGAAACAACGTGCCGTACATCTGTAAAATTGTGGCAATAATACAGTACAGACCTGTCGAAAGTTTAACACTTAACTAATGAAATAGTGTCAAATCGGCCGCTCATCTCAGTCTTTCGTTATCTATATCCCAATACCTCAACGAAATAGTGTCAAATCGGCCGCCCATCCCAGTTCCTCGTTACCTATATCCCAGTACCTCTAAAGGTTTTTTTATCATTAGCTATTCATATCGGCACCTGATCCGCGACTTATTTTCGTTAGGAAAGTGTTAAACTTTCGACAGGGTCTTTGCTGTATATCCTGCATTAATATGAGCACAATGGTGTAAAGAACAATATATCTAGATTGTTATGTGCGTGTAGTAGCTCTAACTTTGCAACACATTTGTATCGAAAACGGTTGGCATAGATAATCCACGTAAATTGTGAAATATACCTATTAGGCAACACTATATTGACAACATAGGATCTTCATTACTGCCTCTAGGTCTACGTCAAGTAAACAAGAAAAATCACTATATATATCAGTTGTAAACACCCATCATATGAGAGCAAAGGAAACATTCTTTTAGAATGAACATGTTCTTAGACTAGTGTAACAGTGGCATCATATGCACTAGAGAAACTTGTCTTAACCTATCAAAGCCGGAGTGACCTGAACCTCCTATTACGGATCATAGCGCCTCTCGCCAGCTAGGTTTGAATCTAAATCGGGACAATTTCTATAGTGCGAGAAAGTTTTGCCAATTCGCTTACAACAGGTCAAATGTTAGTTGATTGCTCTGGGTACCCCGGATTCCTCCGTCATCCATAAGCTAGCCGCCTCGATATAAGTTAAATCATATTGAATTGACTGCACAAAGAAATGAGTCACGACGTCCTTTGGAAGATATTGCAATATCCAATGCACGATGTGACAGCTTTTCTGTCACAACTGTTTTTTGTGCAGCCATTGATAATCAAACCGAAAGAGAGATATCTCTGAAGGGATATTTTCATCAATTATATTGTAAATTCACACGGAGGATTCCTGACAAGAAAATTGTCCGAAAAAATATCTGTTAAATGTAGGTAAATTCCGTAGAAACAAGAATTTTAATTTTTTTCCATTCGTATATTTTTAATTTCCGTGGAATCGCTCGGTCCGTTAAGGACTACTTCTTTACTTGCCTTTTAAATCTCGTTGATTGGTTGAATGAGGCTTTACGCTCCGGTCAAGAATACCTAGCTTTTATCGAAACGTCGCCAGATATAGGTTGAGTGGTACTCGGAAGTGTTGACCTTCCTTTTTAGTGCGCACAGGACAATGTGCAAAAGAGCGTTCGCCTGTCGTGACACGGGAGGTCGGGTTTCAAGGTCTCTTCCAAAGAACCCTGTGACTCATTTCTAAATGTCGAGTGCTTGGAGAAAGAACAGTCATTTCCTATTTCTTTCAAGTCTTGACTAGAACCCGACTAGGGTTACACGACCTCCAACACTCCAACATACGGAGCGACCACTTCCGTAGTGGTAATTTAAATCTTGCTGAAAGCTACAAAATGTAGTTATGACCCCCCCCCCCCCCCCCCCAAAAAAAAAAAAAAAAAAATAATAATAAAAAAAAAAAATAGGATATAATTGTATATGTAATTAAAAAGTTTCTATATACATAATGTCTCATGTAGTGAAAACATCGTATGTAATCTCTATTACAGAAATGTTTATGTTGTTATACACAGACATTAGATATAGAAACATGTGTTTAACATTACTTTTATAAAGATTTAACAGTCAACGGTCGCTCGTCCGTCGCGCTGTTTGTAATCAGTGACTTAAATGACATTTACAACTGCTGTGTCGTTTCATTTCAGAAAGTTATATTTGAATTTATACACGTTATCATTTTAACCATTGACTAATCCACTGCGAGTTGGATACAAATACATTGCGATCTACACGTCCAGAAATAACAATTTTCAGATGATCACAGTGAAAATTATCTCTTTATCCAGCCAATTGAGTTTTATATAGATACAGTAACATGTTATTGTGACAAATAACACCGGAAAGACATAACGGGAAATTGAACAATGTAATTTTAGTATTGTAACTGAGTGTAAAGCTGACTTTGTGTTTTGTTAAGTGTGGATTATTGTGGTTGTTTCCGGCTCGGTTTACTGGTGTTCTCTAATCTGTTGTAAGTATAACATGCTTTATCATCTTAAATAAATCATTGTTAGTTTTAACTGTCCTGAGATGTAGTAGGGAATACACATAAATTATTTATCAACAACACTAATGACTTTTATAATTCTATAAATAAACACAGTACGAGTTATTTATTCTGTGTTAGTAGATACTTGAATATTTCAACACTCTTTATAACATCGGCATACAAACCTAGTACAATTTTTCTACAATTCTAAGCAACTACAAAAGATGATATGTTACCCATGGTAAATTTAGGCCTAACACGATTGTCTAGACATATCTATATTGTATTTTAGACCCTAATTGATTTTAGATTAGTTAAAAGAGAAACAAAGTATTCAGTATGTAGTTTATAATTATACACCTGGATGAGTTAAGTAAAACTATATTTTACCTTGTAGGGATAAGACATTTCTCTGAATGATTTATTATATAGAAGAATTATGACAGGTAGACATCCCCTGGGACAAATCAGGTGCTTTCTAAGGTGACCGCAACTAAAATTTAAATCGACACAACGATATGGCTTTCCCAGGTACGGGCGGAAAAACTCATTTTAAAAGGTAAGTTTTTGTTATTATTTTGATTTTAGAGGTTATTAACTCGTATTCTTGTCACGTGACTTTGTTATCTTAATTATCCTTGAAATATTTATGATTCTACACGATTCTTACATTAATCATTGTGTAAGCGTATAAATGATTAAAGAACGCATTATATATACAACATATGGAATTAACAGAAGCTTGAACACTTAATTCATATTACAGTATGATTGCGTTTTGTCAAGTTTGGTAGTTTGAACCCTGTATGTATCTCTGTTGACAGCTGGTTGATGGACGAGTTGACACAATATACGAAGTCGTGAGATTACATGATGAGAGAGAGAGAGAGAGAGAGAGAGAGAGAGAGAGAGAGAGTTAATAATGCAACTTTATTAATGCATTTTAAAATGCAGTTTATTGTGATCAAAGATATACCCTCATACTGAACACGGCACTTGTACTGAAATAATTCAATCCAAGGGCTATTCTATTCGTGGATAAGGGTCCTCGAGAAGTCAATTGACTATGTCCGTACTAGATACGGACCACTTTGACCACGCTATTGTGATCTTATCGATAATTAGTTTCCCTCTAGGTAACGGGTATAGCTTTATAGAATGTCATGTTTACTTTAACTTTTAACTCTGCTCATGCATACCCCCTCTCTCTCTCTCTCTCTCTCTCTCTCTCTCTCTCTCTCTCTCTCTCTCTCACACACACACACACACAGGTGCGCGCATCATAAACATCAACAAACATTTTATAAAAATGAAAAATGTGTAAACAGGAAAAACAAAACAGAGTTATATATTAGACGTATCACAATGAGTGGCTGAGATCGAGTATCAGTGTTATCATACACACAAGATTACCACATCCCATTATAACAAAATACTATGCACTTTGGTCATATATGTATAACAATCGTGAATCATGAATAGACACACTAACATCGTATATTTATGTATAATAAGTGTCAATAACACAGTACAGTATTAAGACACGTGGATCGTCATGTTATATCGGTATCTCAGATAGAGAGAAAGACAAGGAAATATGAACACTAACGAAAATAATTTAAAATATTCTAACAAACCGTAAGTAACATTCAATTTTACTTATATTTTAAAACGTTCAAGCATCATTTATGTGTTTTTTCACTGTTAACGGCACTTCCCTAACCCTTCTACAAATATCGTGTGCCTCTATTTCTTTCATAGATAGCGACGTGTGATACGCCCACCCACTTAAGAGAATGTGCAGAATAAATTACAATTATATGACCAGAAACGCACGACAGGAATTGCAAATGAAAGTGAAAGTGATGATAATGAAACCGTGGCATTTAGAGTTATCTTCTCCTGATTTAGTACCCTTCAGAACAAAAAGGCCATACCGTTTTCTTCTTCAGCTAGGTGACTACCCGAAATGGGGTGGGAGAGGAGTTGTAGGGTGGTATATATTACATCAACACGCGTTTAATTGAGTTATAATTTTAGGATAGTTTCTGTGCTGTAAACACGCATTATGTAGACAAATCATAACTCAAACTTCCCTATGGTTTAAACATACATCGTGGGTGTCAGCCAGAATGCACATAATGTTGTTATGTTGTTAGAATTAATTTGATATTTACGGCTAACGAAGGGAGTGGCGTTATTAATCAGAAGAAATATGTTTTGTGCCATTACTGTCCCGGAGAACGTTTTATGAAATCACCTTCTGCAAGCTGTCACCAAAATTTATATGGACATTTTCCACGTGTAATTATCGTATGATTTTATTGATTGATTGATTTTTGATTGATTAAATACAACACAAGAGGGACTTAATCGATAAATCTAAAATCAAGATATCCCATGTGTATTGGATTTGGAATGAGCATATAATGGTCGACTTAATGTTATATTGGAATCCCAAATGACGTAGATACTGGTGGCTGTAGTTCAAAATACAGCGTGCAGTCATGGTACAAGTTTGGTATCGAACTCGATAAAACATATGTTTAAATGTTAAAACATTTCAAGTGATGCGAGTCACGATTAATGTATGAGTCAGTACATGGACATTGATATTACATCGAACACCTTAGCTCTTTAGATAATACTATGTAATTGGATAATTCTTTCTATATAATCGGGAATGTAAAATAAATACATTTTTATATTTGTTACTTGACAGTTTTGTCTTGATTTCAAATTGACAAATGGATCTTTCCTAATTTGAAGATCAAAAGTATATAAAGTAAAATTGTCACCGGTGCGTCAACGTCACCTATCCACATTGAAGGTACCATCACCGGTACGCCAACGGCACCTATCCTCATTGAAGGCGCTATTACCTGTACGCCAACGGCACCTATCCTCATTGAAGGCGCTATCACTTTACTCCAGGAACATCTGTTGATATCACAAGTTTTGTTGTTAGCTTAAGGCTGTTAATTTGTCCACAGTAATTATGTGTTATTTACTGTTTCTATATTTATATATAAACCAATTTCATTTTCACTAAAAAGGTTTATCATTAAGCTTAAGACTAGTTCTGTTCATGTCAGATTGCTTTGAATTTCACCTTCAGGGAAGACTGTATAACCTTTGAGGTGGAAAGCAAATGTGTTAAAGCAATTTGTAGCTGTCGGAACAAAGGTCGTTCTTAGACTTGGCTGAATTTTATCATGAAAACCAGACATTTTCAATTTTCTATATATTTAATAAGAAAAATCCTGTTTATAAAAACAGTGCTGTGAAATTACTAATGAGTTTCATAGGGAAATTGAGTAAAATGTCACCATATTTTAAATCAAAAAGTGGAATGGATTTTTTTCAAGATATTTTAATCATTTTTATATTTGAATATTCGTGACAGTATGTATTTTTCATTGAGAACCAGACATTTTTAAAAAATAATATTGTTATTGGTGAAATTTAAATTTGAAAATCGGGTATATCTAATTCCCATTGTAACTTAACGGGCTGGCGATCGCACAGGTGACTTAATACAGGTGATAAGATCATCGTCTTAAACGCATCAATGGTTTACGGTCAGACCTCGATTTCTGTACAAGTTTCCCTGGAAAGCAAGGTGAAACTGTCAGAAGCAAAGGCCGTTGTCAGACTTCACTTAATGTTACATGATACATGTACTGTCGAAACCTAAGGTTGTCTGACTATGCGACATTAAAAACACCAACTAGATGTTTTCAAAGTTTACCTTGTTGTGATTTTTAAATATTTCTTTCTCCTAGAATATCAAATTATTGCCTGCTAATGCATTTTGTATCGCAATACAGACCCAAAGAGGCTTTTATTTGTTTACGGTATAGATACACACGCGTATATGAACGTGTAATAATCTCCTGTGTTACTTCAGAATCTTCTATGATTAAGCTAATGATATTATAGCAATAAAATGCGCAAAAGATATATGCTGTAAAGGTACATTTTAAAAACGCCATGTCCCATTGTAAACAACATAGGTTATATAGCAGTGGTTTTGTTACATTTAAAAAATAACTACCTTCAGCCTTTTACATGGAGAAAATTTAATTTATTTGAAATACAACAAACTGCATAATGATATGCTTACAATGGCTTAGTATCCTCCCTGTAAAGATGTTAAATTGTAACAACATCTAACATTTTGTGGAAAAAGACAACTAGATTTAATTTTCTGGTATATCACTGTGTTGTTTTGGAAATTTTAATGGTGAATTTAAATATTTTTAGTTATTTGTCACCATGGAAACTACCCAGTTTACTAGGTAGTAATTTTAGACAAACAAAAGGTAGACCTTGAAAATATCACCTAACCAAGAAAATATACAAACTACACATGATAGTAACCATGTTAAATCTGACCAACTGTTTCATATAAATACGTCTTTTTATTGTCAATTTTCATGTGAGATATCGTGACTTTAGTGCAGGATTAAGTTTTATTTGGTATTTTATGTCTGTACAAATGTTAGTAACAAGACCAAATCTCAAGCTTAATGTAATAGGAAAACCAATTGATGTTTGATTTGATGTCTTTTTGATCAAATGTCACAGTTATGTTTTGAAAAATACTAATTTAAAATTTAGTCATACGTTCTTTATAACTTTCTCCCAGGCTGAATCGATCGGATTAATCTTTTTAATGGTCTACGTAACATTTCTTCAGTACTTGGTGGAAGTGTTCAATATATTTGATAACGAAATAAAGAAAGAAAATCAAAAATGTCGATTTTAGAATATAAATGTGATAATGATAGTTTTGGCTTTTCAATGGCGATTAGAAAGTACGTCAGTTAGGGACTTTTCGCCTTAAAATTGCGGGGGTTTTCCAGTGCGTGTAGATTATTTTTTCACACCATTATTAATTAAATTAAGCATATAAATGTGTTTTGTATCTGATACCAGTATCAAATAACACAAAAGGTCAATCATTTAATCCACGGTATACACGAATAAGTGTGTGTGTGTGTGTGTGTGTGTGTGTGTGAGAGAGAGAGAGAGAGAGAGAGTACAATGAAGAGAGAGTATATACGATGGAGAGAGAGAGTATACAATGGAGAGAGAGAGAGTACACAATGGAGAAAAAGAGAGTATACAATGGAGAGAGAGAGAGAGAGAGAGAGAGAGAGAGAGAGAGAGTATACGCTGACAGTTATTCCTATATTAATGTTAACTACCGTTTTTGTATGTGAATCTGTGTTCTGAGACCAAAGCCGATATGCCTTACGCATGTGGCGACTTCCGTTGACAACAAACATTAAGGAATAAACAAGCCAAAAATAGAATTATTGTAATTGTGTGACATAAATGGAACAAATAAACGATCTTAAATGATGTCCACGGTGCTATAGATACCATTGCCGTGCTAAACAAACTGATAATAATGCTTACATGCTAGTTTTCTCACCACAGTATGGAACTACAGTATGGTACAGCAATACCAATTTTAAACATTTCAGTGGTTTAAAATAATGTACAGTTCTCTGTTTGATTAACAGTATTTATAATGTAACAAATAAACTATCCTAAAAACAAACTCATAATAATAGTTAAGTACGATTGTAAGTTGCTAGTTTTCTCACCACGGTTTGACACTAGGGTACAGCACTACAAATTCTAAACACTCCAATGGTTAAAAGTTCTTTGTTTGAATTACAATTTATGAATGTTTGAATTTTTATGAAATAATATGACAAATGTAACAAATACACTCTAATGATGGTTTATTACAATCGCGAGTTGTTATTTTTTCGTCACGGCATTGCATGTAGTTACATCATAATAAACGCTATTTCTAAACATTTCAATAGCGTATTGGTGATGTCAATGGAAATTGGCAAAATTCTTAACACTCTACAAGTCATGACGAATCTTTCGATCTATTTATTTACAAAATAAGTTTGTTGACTATACAGTCTGTATGATTATTACAAAATTGCAACTGAGATATTCAGATCATGTACAATAATGTTCTATAATATAATGTATATTTAGTTTTGTTCTCTCTGTTTTATTTCAGGCATAGTCTAGCCAATATCGCCGATGCTTGGAAGAACCAGTCATTGTTGGGACGTAGAGGTTCTACAGCCCCGTCCTTTCTGCGGATGTCACCTGGAACGGCTCTGGACAATCCCTCCAAAAATGGTTTCTTAGAAAGGTAGTATGACACAGTATATGTTGATTTACGTCAAACAAAATTGTACAATATACCGATGATAAGCAGCAGCAGTGTACAATTAGTATCACTATGTTTAAATTATATCATAAAATACATTCAAAAATGGTATATGACAACTATATAAATTTGTAATTCATAGTTAAAGAGAACCTCTTATATAAAGAGTTGCTATGTTTCCATTCTTGGTAGACAAAATCGCCATTGGCTACTAATTTCTGAGGAATTCTCTCAAAAAGTAACCTATTTTAGCAAATTTGTGGAAAAATACTTTAAAAAGGACTATATTTTCACAAATTTTGGAAATTTGGCTACTAATTATTTTAAATTTATGGAGTCCTAGCGTGTTGTATAAAGAATATTGTCATATTCATTTTTGAATTTTCTGAATAAAATACAGTCCAGACTGCCTTAAAGATCACCTCTATATTAGGGCCACCTGCTTATAAAGGTCAGTAGAATTGTATCCCAAGATCTTATTTGTATTATTTGAACCTGTATATAAAGGCCATCTGTCCATAAAGTCCACTTTTACTTGTTCCCTTGTTTTGCCTTTATAGACAGGTTTGACTGTAGTTACAACAAATATAATATGAAAAGTTGTTGCAATATTAATTTTTAATTATTTCATTCAGAAGTTTCTAAAATGTATAATTTGACATTATTATCTGTTTGCTTATTGCATTGACGTTTTAACATTTATACGATTTTTTTTATTTTTAATATAAAATGTACAGTGTTTGTTTCTACACTACATGCATCCAAATAAGTCGTAGGTCTGGCAAAACCAAACTAAATCGTTCATGAAATGAAAGAAATCTAAATGGTTTAAATATGAATTTTAAATTGAATTTTAAGTTTTGATCATTTTTCTAACTCTTATCCACAACAAAATTTATCCTTTCATTTTGTATTTTTCATTTCACCTGCAAGCACACGTCACTGTCAATAACATTGAAAAGTGCATTCGGATTATGGCGCCATTTGTGTCCTCGTAATGTGGTTATAGAAAAATAAAATGATTCATGCCGAGAATACAAATGATTTCAGATTGCACACTCAGTGACATGAATGAGCTTATAAGTTATTTAATGTGTAACATAAGTTACATTACTTCATAAATCTTATTTATCTGGTTTTGCTGAGTAAATGTTGTTGTTGTCCTTCTGCATTTAACATGATGCGTTGATAATATAAACAATCTTCGTGTATACTAAATACAAGTTTTTTTCGCATATTTATGGTATTGTCATATTATAATTTTTGACTATTTCATTCAGAAAATTAAAAAATTATAATATGACAGTATTGTTTAAGAATGACTGAGCGAGTGACTGACTGACTGAATGAGTCTTGCTTACTAGTATTTCAAATACCTGTCTTTTCAGTTCACCAAAGAATTTACAATTAAAAAGCAAGAAAAATGGCATTTTAAAAGATTTTTCATATGATTTTTTTGTTTTTTATTAGTTTGCTTATTTTTGCTCTGTAATTTAGTGGTAGTTATGAGAAACATGACTTACGCCTGTTGTAGTTTACTATATAAATGATGTTATAATTATATTCCAGCATACAGATTGCTGTTATTCAGCTTTTTCAGAAAAAGAAGTTACAAGAATACGAATTATCTGTCTTACAAGAAAATGTCAGGTAAGACTCATGTTACGTGGTTGTGCATAACCGGACATGGACTTACAACATACAACCAGTTATACGAGGAATGCACAACAAAACATGTTAAATACTGATGTAACCCATTTACATGTATAAAAAGAAAAAGGTCAAAGGTCAAGCATATAGGAAGTTATAACATGTTTTACTGCTTTTACCATTGTTTATGAGCATTTGTACAAGATTGTTTGATCCTTTTATTGAAATAGTGCAACTGGTTTAACTAGCACTACTACTATCAGTGTCTTAATTAGTGACATGTTTAACATATATACTACTTCACATTTTGGACACCAAGAACCGCAATCGCATTCTAGAATATATACCAATGCTGAAAGTTCCAAATAAACCCATTTTCCGAATGTATGTTTGTCATATACCTTTTTTGAATGTATTTTATGATTACATTAAAATAAATGGTATATGACATGTTAATACCAATGGATACGTGGAACTGAAAACTAACCCTCTAGAACATTTACAGTCTGAATTAAGTTCCAAATTAACCAAGTTTCCCAATACATAAATGTGCGTTTAGAGCAAAGCTTATCAGGAATTGCAACCACTATTCAGAATTTGTACATGCTGAAATTTTCAAATAATCAAATTTTCCCAATGTATATTTGTACTTGTCAATGACGCAGGGAATCAGGAACTTCGCCCACTTTCCAGAATTTGTCCAAATTAACCCAATTTCACAATGTATACTGAAATATGTGATAATGATGATGTGTATTGGTATTTTGTTGTTGTAGAAATCTAGTCAAGACTGAGGCAGGTCCATTAATTATTGATTACTATAAGGTTTGTATACAGAGAACTAAAATATTTTTATTGTCATTGTTGATGATAAACACCACTCAGACTAATGAGTCTCAAATCAACATTTAAGATTATGATCTAATTATGCTATTGATTTGAGCTAGTTATGTCGGTCATACAATATGTACATGATATATCACGGTGGTATTATTGTCTCGCCCACCCCTCTCTCTCTCTCTCTCTCTCTCTCTCTCTCTCTGTGGACATTTTCAGTTAAGTTAAAACACTTAACGCTGAAGAATTGTTATATGATTTGAAATTAATTTCACTTTTTAAGTACTCGTGTACTTAGTCATGACCCCGTACTTATTATTTTGCGCCCATTTACCCTACTTGTAGACATTTACACAATAATTCGATTGCATCGGAAGTGTCTCCCTTATTTTATTATACCTTTATTGAAACCTGTCAAACTCTTCAAATGACGAATGTGTTCTTAAATACCGTTTGTTTTTTTACATGTTCAAATAATGCCTTTTACTAAAAAAGCCATGAAGTACATAATTGTCTACTAGAAAATGTAATACAGCATTCGACAACCAAACTTGGTTTTTCACAACTTTTGTTTTATTTGCCGTGATGTCATACATTCCACAATAAATGATTATCAGCATATGCTATAAATTGATGCATTTATGACATGCATGATGTCATTTTACCCGAAGCATTAAGTCTGTATGACAAGACCAATGTTTAATCTCCAATTACAATTCTAATTTGCTTTTATGCTACATAAAACCTTTATCTGGTGTTTTTTTTTCGTCTATACAGTAATAATCGTGAATTCGTGAATAATAATTCAATTAAGATAAGATCCAGTCAATATTTTAAACCTTCGGGATTATACATTCACATAAACCTTATCTTAACCGTCGACAGTCTTCTAAAATATAGTATAAATATTCCTGGCGTTATTACTCACTAAGGTATATAGAATGGTTTTTTATGTAAATAGTGAATGCAATTGTAAATCTTAAGACCAAAGTACATGTATTTCACTTTATCAAAATAAACTTTGATATCTGCATGGCATAACTTACCATATATCTACATATAAATGGCTGGGACAAAATAAAATTGGCCAGGTCTGAATGTTTTGTTCTTATTTATTTTATTTTTGTGTTTGGTTCAAAATTTGGACAACATTTCTGGTCATTTTATTTTAAGATTTCCATCAGTTTATTGCTTGTCCTCCATAATTTATAAATTTTAGAAGCAGATTTGTAGTTTGATCTTTATCGGATGTAATACCATTCAACTGCATCCCTTTTATATAAACCACACTTCCTCAAATGCAGTCAATATAACACAGTAATTCACAGTTAATTAACAATTTATTAAACGGAAATTCGAAAACAGTGCAGCAAATTGAATATTCTTCTATTTTCGTTTTAAGGATAAACTGATAAAGAAAGGAATGGTTATTCTAAGAGAAGGAATGAAAAACGATCTGGGTAAGCTATCCGAGTAAGAACGTTTAAAATGATTACACCAAACTAAATAAATAAAACTTTTTATGTACGAATGAAATCGGCCATCAGTTTGTACAATGTAAAGAGTTTTAGTTTTTTCTTTATATTCTAAAGATGATATAACGATATCATTGTATTTGGTATCTAAGATGACAAGAGAACTCCATACCATGGTCCACCACCCAAAATGTCACCTTGTTAAGCCATTTTAATTTTGGCGCGAGAACCCTTGCCATCGTCATTTTTCCAAACAATTCATAACGCTCAGTGAAGGTCAATTAGTATTTGCTTTTAATACCCGGTATCTCTTAATGAGCGCTTTTTGTCGTCATCACAATATTGGTAATAGGTATGATGTCTCTGTATCTGAAATTACCCTGGCTATATTTGACGTCCCATAGTTCAAATATTTCAATGTTTTTTCATTCTCAATTTCGATTTCACATGTGGCGGATGTAGCTAGTTAAACAGGAGGAGCTTACCCTGAGCACTCGGCCTCACTTCTCTGTGGATGTTTACCTATTTGATTTATGGTCTTCAAAGTTTTTGCTTTGATTTGGGATTATGTTTTTGACATGGATTGACGTTTGTTTGTTTTTTTTACTTTTAATTGTTTGTGTTGGTTTATTTTGTTATTGTAGGTATGGTGTTACTTAAGAAGATGTGTGATCAGTGGCAGTATTTTTACACAACGATATTACCAACACTTCAAGCCATGTTATATGAACTTCCGGTAAGTATTGTTTCAAAATTAAAAATTTTGGCATCATTTACTCAATGGACAATAGGTTGTGACTGATTTCTTCATTGCAAACTTGAAACATCGGTACATCATCTACCATATATTTAGTAATATTACGTATTATACCAGTATTAATTTTACAGCACAAACGCCGTTTTGGCATACCTTTGTCAGTAGTACTTGAACCAAAATTATGAAACCGATTTTTTTAGACAATGAACAAACTGGTGATACCGCATAAACGATCATGAATAAAACTTCGAAAGTTAGACTTTAGACGAATGGCTTAATGTATTACATTTGTTAAGAAACTAATTAAGAAATCTATGTTAAAATCAATACATGGACTTTTAAGAACTAAAAGTGAGAAGTGTTTTAATCCCAGGAGTCATCAGGTCTGTTGTTACCATGGTTACCATTGGTTACAAGTTTACACGAGATATTAGGTGTTTCGGACTTTAATCTATTTTATTTGTTATTCTCTACGTAATTCGGTATATCTTTATTTAATTACATTGTACCAATACCAGAACTGTTACTGAACAGATGTCAACACAAAGGAGTATCTTACAACAGAACACAATGGCGTTTACAATTGTATCAATTGAATTAATTTGACAACTATTATTTTCAGACCCAAGATTTTTCCATACGTAAGGTGACAATGCTGGAATTCAGAGATACAGTTGTACTTAAAGTCGGTATGAATGGTAAGTTGGTACTTTGTGGTCATTATCTATCCAATTTTCATAATACGGGTTTGTGTTTAAATTAACAGTCTGGGATCAGACAATGTCAAGTTTTGCCCCATTTTGCTATATATTTTTTTTCATTTATACATGTTGTAAGTAAGTTGTACATATCAAGTTTGAAAGGACATTATTTGCGTAGGTGTTGATAAATATACAGTAGCTAGGGCAACACATATTTCTATTGAGTAATACATATCCTGGAAGACGCATGTTTATGTCTGTAGTGCGACAATACTTATCAGAATTGTCCTGGATATATTTGACGTCTCATAGTTCCATGTTCCTTTCACACAATTTTGATTACACACGTGGCGGGTGTAGCTACCTAAACAGAGGGTGCTTACCCTTCTGGAGCACCCGGCCTCACTTCCCTGGTGGAAGATCACGTGTCTAACCTAACTTGTCAGTTCCAAAGTTTTTACTTTGCTTCCGGATTGTGATTCGGGCATGGAGTAGTATGTATGTTTTTGATTATCACTTGTAAATGTTACCTTTCAGAGACTTTGAACACTATAGAAAAGGAAGACGTACCACCAGCCATAGTACAAATGTTGTTAGTATTACAGGTACCTACTATGTATATTACATTATTTACACCATATACCTTTCCGGAGCTCCTGGCCTCATTTCCCTGGTGTCCAGGATGTATTTAACTAAGTTTGCCAGTTTAGCGTAAAAAATTTGCTTTGCTTTTGTGATTGAGATTCAAACATGGATTGGTATTTGTCTTAACCATTTTTAACGATTAAAGACTTCAAATCAACAATGTATAAAATTATCTCAGATACAATGTAAGTTTGTCTTAAATTTATATTTTGATGAACAATTTATTAACACTTCCTTCAGAAACAATTATAGAAATAATCCTTTTTCACATGTACGATTTGTAAATACTTAGAAATCAACAAATCTTGTTACATAACATTTTATTTAAGCGGATGATTCCAGTTCTATTAATTATCTCCCGCCTTTCGAAGAAAGAGGGGTAATAAATTCGAGTTTCTGTCCGTCCGTCTTAAAATCTTGTCAGCGCATATTCTCTAAAACTATGAAGTACTATTTTATGAAACTTGCTGCAAATCAACAACATTGATAGGAAATGCGCATATCGTTAACCCGAGTTGGTTTGGTAGTTTTCCTGGGAGTTATTGGCCTTTGAACATAAGTGCAAATCACAAAGAAGACCCTGCTGACAGGGAATCCAAATTCATTGAATTTACTTTTCCATTTTTTATCGTGTTCGTTTCAGAGCGTACATGATGGAAACCCACCTTCTGAGAATTATGCCAAACTAGAAAAACTTGTGGCAAGAGTAATTAGTCCACACCTTGGATTCTTTGGTTTATATGAAGGAAGTCCAGAGCCAGTTGTAACAGTTGACATAAAACCCACAGTCAAATCTTTACCTTCAGGTAATGTACTATCTACTCCTTAGTTATTGTGTCTAATGACTAGTATGAAACGACAGTGTCTTGTTTGAGAGAAAAGTAACAAAGCCATTTCCGGGTTTATTAGAAATGACCATTTAGACAATTAGAGGAAGCAAACAATACGTGACCTAA
This sequence comes from Anadara kagoshimensis, assembly GCA_021292105.1. NCBI lineage: Eukaryota > Metazoa > Mollusca > Bivalvia > Arcoida > Arcidae > Anadara > Anadara kagoshimensis. The sequence goes on along the minus strand of CM037865.1, from coordinate 68,878,483 downwards.
AGCGATCGTTGACGTCTTATGTTTAAATGTGACGGGAACTTGTTAATACCGTGACCTTAAAAACAAATTCATAGTCTTTTACAGATAATTATCAACATAATTGTGTGACTTGATTTACAAGTTAACACTGTAACAGAGCACTAACAGTCGCAGTTATTTCGCAGTCAATGGTACAAAAACAGTTTTATTACAAGGTCGGAGAAGAACTTGTTTTCAAATTAATCCCTGGAATATGTTTTATCTGTTTTTCTTCTTTAAATTCGCATCATCAAAAATCACTTACTGTTGTATTTGTTTTCGCAGTCAATGGTACGAAAACAATTTTATTATAAGGTTTGATATCTTGTTTCCAAATTAATTCCCTTGAAAATGTTTTTTACAAGAAATGGCATCATAAAACCATAAATTTTCTTCCATAAATTATTATCGATTTTTCTTTTTGTAGAAAAATCAGAAGCATACGAATTGGATAAATTGGATACGAAAGCAGCCAGGCCAAGGTCATCGCATGCCATTTTACCAACAAGACCCAGACATGGGAATGGTTTAGCATTTAATCATCTGTTAGCACCATTAGTTGAACAGGAGACAGGAAGAAGGCATAGTATACAGACTTGAAAAATACATGACAAAATCCAAAGGTCATGCCTGAAATCCAACGTTCACAGATAGTGCCGTGTCACTGCTAAAATTGGTGAATGGGAAATGGGATGGAATGATTGATCGTCTTGATCTAAGGAAATCAAAGATAGAATGATAAAATCAAAATAAACTTAAAAATAATCATACGAGATTGCAATTTAGAATTTTACAAAACATCACCTGCTTAACTAGACGTTTCAAGTCAGCTACCATTCGAGTGCATCTGAAATTTTGTGTCGAACAATTGGAATGAATAAAAATATGGATGTATGACTTATCACGTTAAAAGAAATCAACAAAGAATAAAATGACAAAAAACTTCATTTGAGCGGGATAATACGTCTTGGAATCTGCAATTAACGCCAGATTTTTTGTTCGACTTTATCATTGTGTCTGCACATAGTTTCATTATGATTCATTACAATGTGACATTAACCGAAATATGTGAGATGCTGCATCGAGATGACGAACACCACATGAATGATAGGGTTCCCGGAAGATAGAAACTAAGTGACTGGGTAACATATGTATTACTCAACATATAAATTACATATGTGCTCATATTGATTAAACACAATAACTTTTTCCGATTGACAGTAAACGGCATTTTTAAATTTTTGGACGTTCGATGGTCAATGGTCTAAAGCGCACTCTTACAAATCGATTCAGCACTTGCAATCCCGTTCACATCCAATTCGGTGGATACAAATGCGCGAAATTTTGTCATTTACTTACTAAATGTCGGTGGTATATTTAGTGTAATCGGGTATTTTACCAACTAAGTAATGAACGCCTCTATACAGGTGTAAGAAACTCGACTGTGATGTAATACACAATTATACCAATTTACTCTATTCATGAATGTCTATACATGGCATTTGTATTAATATGAGACAGAAATAGCAACTTCATCTTGAGATCAAATATCGGTTGCCGCTACTTTAAAAAATCATGGTAACATATTAAAGGATTTCCATTATTTGTGATTGCAACTATATTTATTACCAACTCAACAACATATCTGGAACATACTTAAATTTTACGTTTATGAAAGGTTTAAGATAAATTAATATGTCATAAAAACATAAATAAATTAAAGTTAAAATTATTTAAGTTATTTATTTTTACCCAGAACAACTTGTTTTAATCAATTCATTATTCTATCACGAATATGTGCTAGTTCTAGGGCACATGAAAATATTTATATTGAATTGTGAACAATTTTCCCCATAATTTGACAAAATACTCTCAAAAGTGACACAATAATTGTTGTGTTAAGACTGAAATTTGCAAACCAATGTTACTAGATAAACTGAACCATCAAATGAAGGTTTAAAAAGCCTGTTAACTCAAGGCGAAAATTATTGTTCTTTTGCATTTAATAGTTGTAGGAATCAGCGACCTGACATCAAAGCAAACTGCTTACCAATAAATTGTTGACTTCGGGATATTGCAGGCTAGATTTTAGGAAAATGTCTAAGGATCGTCATCACAAAAATTGTGATTAGTATAATGTCTCTGTATTTCAAATTTTCCTGGATATAGTTGACGTCCATTTTTCTTTTAATTCTCAATTTTGATTTGACACGTGGCAGCTGTAGCTAGCTAGACAGGAGGTGGTTACTCTTCCAGAGCAACCATCCTTACTTTGATGGTTGTAGCTCGTGATTTAACTTGACTTATCAAAGTTTTTCTTTGCGTTGGGAATTGTAATTTTGACATGAACCAGTAGTTTGTTTTTAATGGCTACAAACAAAACAACTAAGAATAACAAAGAACAAACCAATAAATTAACAAAACAAGAAAGGATGAACATTTATCAGACCATTGATTATATATATCCCGACTTTGTAATGACAATGCGCATTAGTATAAGTTCATTTTAAGTAACTGTGGTATCTAATATATTATACGTGACGCTGTTAAGAGGAGTGATGACGACCAGGTTTCAGAGTTCAGAGAACAACTGTGCTATCTATGATTAAGTAAGTTAACTTTGATATTGTAGACTCCAAACAACAAAATCAGTTACGTGTAAAACATGCGTACGTATACCTTCATGGTATTGTAGGGTAATAAATGAAAAACTCGAAATAGAAAAATAGTTATGTATAAAACAAGCATACATTCGTTATAAGATTGTTATTGTCATAAATCATATAAGATTTCAAACTGAGTGAATATTCTCTATTCTATATTATTGTGATAATTTTTATTCAAATATTCCAATATTTCTGCCCTATGGATGTTTTCCTTTCGCAATCATCATGATAACCCAATCATCTCTGTTTCATTTAATACTACTCTCAATTTTATCAAATCATTTATCATTTATCAAAATATATCTGCACTAAATACAAACGCCTAAATCCGTTTATATATCGAATCAATTTATATGTATCGCTTTAAATCTTCCTGTGCTGTATTAGCCATTCTTCTAGTTGATTGTAGTTGTTTGATATCCAGTTCAAATTGTTTCCAACTGTCTCAATGGCTTGGTTAAAATATGGAGACAACTCGCTTTCGAAATTAGGATATTTTGCCCTCAGTGAGTTTAGCTGAAAATGAAAAAAAATAATAGAAAGCTAATATCGGAACACTGTCCCGCTGTTCGGATGCCATATACCATATCATATATCAGTCTCTACTCATATTGAATAACAAAAAAAAATTAACATATACTATGATGATCATAATTTTGTAAATGGTTAAATATTTGACACTAGGGAAGAATGCAATCAGTACCTGAATTTCAGAGTTCAGCATTCAGAATATGACCAAATTTACAACTGACAGAAATGCACTTGGTAACAGGAAATACACTCTCGTGTGCTGATTTTGAATGTTTATTTAAAGTCATGTGCTGGTTTTGAATGCACTGTTTTAATAAAATTTTAATCAGCACATGACAACACAAATAACACCAAATAATATCAGTTAACGATGGAACAAAAAAGGATACCAATTCACAACTGTAACTTGCAGAATTAATGTGCACATACACTTAATACGCACCTACGACGTCATAGCTTTGATAAGATTGTACACAATTACGTCTTACCTGACCCAGGACAGCTTCAGTGTTAAATCGCCTTGTGGTATAAGTTAAAACTTGTCCTACTCTTCTGAGTTCAATACCATAACTGAAATATTAATTAAATCAAGTTCTCAATACTAGGACAAAATACACATAAATATTTATGACAACGTTAATAAATTTTCAAAATATTGTCAAATCTATTCATCTTAAACTTTTACTAGAAAGATGATACTTGTGCATTTCAAAATCCATGGACTTGCATATGTTGATGTGCATCGTTAACACTAACATTTAACAAGTATTTCGCCAAACATTGTCATCTTTGATTTTGAGTAAGACACCGTTTTATATTGGAAATCGTGATTTTATAATACTTTTTTTAGATTGCAAAAAAGGTATAATTATGTAACATGTATTATACATGTAGCTACTCAATAGCGTAACTTTAAAGACAATACAGAAGTTGGATACAAACAGCAGATTCTTGAAATAGCCAAAAATTACAAAGACAGTCTATGATGATCGGTACTGTAGGCACTTGTAGTACAAACACAAGATTACAAAAATCCTATCAAACAAGACTCAATATATAAATATAACCGGTATTCTAAATGTTAATAAATTTTCTAGTAATATGTATATTTAATATTTGATTATTTTATAATTATACTTTAACAATTTCAGCCAATTATCCTGTACAAATCCCCAAGCAATATCACGTCCATATATATTCGCAGATACTGCTGTAATTACGAAGTAGGAATCCTGCTTCCTTATGATTCTAGTGTCCATCGAGTAACTAAGAAATCTGTAAAAATAAAAATATATGGATCAAACTAATAAGTATCTCATTTTGAATGTTATGTGATCAAATTATATCTGATACATCAACTTGAGACCAGGGTTGAACAGCCAAAACACATCGTAATAGCAAAATCAACCAAAAATATACAAAACTGATACTGGGACCAAAAAATAAATAATCGACTTAAAGAAAAACCGTAAAAATACTGACTTCCGTTAGTATACTGAAATACAAGAAAAAGCACGCTTTAGACGTCAATGTAAACGATGTAATTATTTATTTAAGGAATATTTATTAACGCCTCTTACTTTCGTAATATCCAAGGTTCCTTTGAGCAACCTAACACTCTAATGAGCAGTCTTTGTTCTAATGCCGGGGACGTTTTGAAGTAATCATAAACGGAATTCCACACTGTGTAATCACTCTCCTTTATCGCTGTACAGAGAACAGTTTCTTTTATTTCTGGCGAAATCCTGAAAAAGAAACAAACACTACTGTTATAATGGGCATTGCCACCAATAACACCACCACCAATCCCTTCCTCACCCTATACCAATCTTCTTCTTCCTTATCATCATTATCACCATCATCATCGTCATGAAATAAAAACAAGTTTCACACATTATATTCACAACATAAATTTAAGAAATAATCCACATATGTAACCGTGGTATATCGTCGAATAATACACGGACCGCAATTCATATGCGGGAGAGTATATCACGAGGTCATATATTCGCCGCATGTTGACGACGTTCAGTGTATTATTGACGATATACAACGGGTACTAGTAATTGTTGATCATTTCAATTCTGACATGACTTAAATAAAAGAAATTGAAATAAACATTACGAACTGTTTTTTCGGAAGTACATTTTACTATCCATTTAAAAAAAGATCCATTGAAACAATTCGGCCGTTGAGATTACTTTTATTGAAATAAATAATCTTATGAATGAAAATTACGTCACGACTCTGTTTAGACAAAAGCATGACGCCATAAGATAAACAAGGGGGTGCATGATTAAACAGAAAAACCATGGAAATAGCGTTTGTTATACCACCACGGCTTTCTTCATGTTTCATATCAAGGAAAACTTAGGTCATGGAAATATCAGTAATAACCTTTAACAACGCTCTCATACCTCACTGGCTATGGTCACTAGACATAATGACATAATTGTCACAAATGACGGGTTTCTTGTACTTCACAATCGTTTAAAAATATTAGAAAACACTTAAATGTCCAAACGATAAGGGTGGTTATTATTTTGAATATGATGGATAAGGTTGTTATTAAACCGACGATGGCTATTGAAGTGATATCTACCGTAGAATGTTTTTAAAGTATAAACCCTAGCATGAAACCCGGTGTGATATTTTCAAAACATGCATATGAATATAATTTTATCACAATGCCAGAAATGATTCAACGATAAATGGTTATACTTGTTATTTTGTGGATCTTCTATCCATCTCTGGAACTCCGATTTGGCTTCAGCTACACAAGCTGCTATACCATGTTTACATGCTTCTTCTGTGATTAAACTCTGAAGATATCTGTAAAAAGGTTTTAACTGTAAATCTTGAATACAAGGTGTATACATACATGTTACTAAGTGGTACATCATACACAAAACAATCGTTATATAGTCTTATTTGAGTTGTATGTGGGAATGATAACACTGTTAAAGTATTTATTGTAGTCGAGTGTCTTGCTTTATGTGTTTTATTATTTTCTTACTGCATTTGTCCATGATTACGAGAATATTGACAATATTTTAGAAAATTGCATATAAAATCTATTTAACTACAACACAGAAGTTAAAACAGTACACAATTGTAAAAACATTTAATCGACGATCACATATAATGTTGGAATGATTGATAGTGATAATCGTTAAGTAATTCCTAGTTTTAAGACATGTTACTTTCTGACAATTGCGTATTTGTGTTTTCTATTATATTCAGCATCCCGACAGACATGCTATGTTTTCATTAAAGATATCCAATCGATTAATCTGTCATATTTAAGTTTAATTTTAACTTGATCTTATGATATATTACCTTATCGAAATATTAAACGATGTAAATATTTATGTTATTGTTCTAACTTTATAAGGCTATGCCCTCATCATGCATTTTACTAAACAATAAAACAATTTAAAAGATTCATTTCAAATGCAATATCGAACCTCGTTTTTAAAAAGATTGTTTTGTTATCAATAACGTCAACGTTTAAATGTTTCGTGACGTCATTAAACGTGGTTTGATATTACGTCAATAGTTCTTGTTCCTTGAAATGCGACATGACTTTATACATGTTTTAATCGGTGTCTTACTTACATAGTTAACAACGGATCATTTTCTTTAATAACCATTCCTATTTCGTAAAATGTTGTGTTTACTGATTTCCGCATATAATCCTGTGAAAAATAAAAATTAATAATTCAAAATAACAAATATAATTGATATGTAACAAGTACTGAATAAATTTCATGAGCCCTTAGATAAAACTTAGTTTATTATTTTTGTAGAACCAATACTTTGAAGTAGGAAAGCAAGTTGAAAATGGGGTTCGCCGCTGTACCATGTGTTACTCTCTAACGTTTGTGCGGAACACTTATTTCCAATGGATATGGAATCGCATGAGATTACGTTTTCCCACAAAAAAACAACGTCATTCCAGGAATCTGTGACGTTGAGGTTTTCCAAAACGTTCCGCACAAAAGTTAAGAGGTATTGATCACGTGGTACAGCGGCGAACCCCATTGAAAATGTACAAGTGAAAAACGTGTACTTGACAAGAGCTAAGGAAACTAAATATGATTTAATAATAGGCACTGAAATAAACGGACACATAACACAGGGACACAGGAGATGGACAATATTTTCCAATATAATGTTATACAAGTGCTTCGACTAAGGGGTTAAAATATCCAAAGAACCAAAATATATTTAACCAAATTTAGTTAAGGAAATTAGCCTAAAGACTTCATTTTTATTGAAAAGTGCATTAATTTCAGCTGCACACTGCCTCATGCCAACTCATGTTCATATCAACATTTGAATATAAAGTTAAAGCTTTGAAAATGGCAATTTAAGTTAACAGGGAAATGAGGTCAGTTGGTAAGCTGCATTGCTGAACCAGCCGAACAAGCCACGCGTGAAAATGTTAAGATAAATGATAATGAACGTGGAACATATATATGAAATAATTGTATTCTTTTTTATCTTTAATAACACTGCTATATACCTATATACCTCAATTTGATATTGGTCCGTGCTTATGCAATGGTTTATCTAACTTAATTAGCAGCACACTTACATAACATTTTCTACCAAGTTCTTTTTATGTCATTTATTTTTAGGAAACATGCCCAATATTAGCCCATCTCCGGCAATATTTATGTATGTCAACATTGTCTCTTATTCATTACCAAGTACCTGGTATTGGCCATATAAAGCTGTGTAAGATAACATGTCATCTACATATTCCAATTCTCCCACGGCTGAAAACCAAGGTATGTAGCCCTTCTCATAACTTAGATACGATAGCAAATCCAACGCTGTTCCAATGTCCAACATGCCAGCCCTATTTTAATTAAAAGTCCAGAATGTAAACCTATGTCTAAAACATTAATAGTACTTTACTAAATTATTATTTTAGTTCTGATAATTTGCTTCTGTTCAACATATCCATTACAAGAAATGTGAGCTTTTTAATAACCACGTGAAAGAAAGATACCTCTATTTCTGGATAATAAAATAAAAACACAAGAGGTTAAAGAGACAATGATATAAAAGATGGCCAAAATAGACAAAACGTAAGAAACGCTCTAGTCATATGATACATTAACGAAAAGATTTTGGAAATTTTCGGAGTAGTTGATAATGCTGAAATATGTACATACTTTACCAATGCCCAGGCATCATTTATTATCTGTGCTCTGTTTACCATATGTATCACCTAAAACAGAAATTTGTAGCCGTAAAACGCTTTTTGTTTGTACTTTTTATGTTATTTAGTTTAGAACGTGATAAAATATCCAAATATATATTATACCAGTTTTAGTTTTACAACACATGACGGCCGTTTCGGAATACCATTCCCCATAAGTAGTGCTTGGACCAAAATTACAAACCGAAAGGACCAAAATATATTTTACCTATTTCAGCTAAGGAAATTACTAGTATATATTTTGCTAAAAAGATTAATACAGTACTTACATGTAAAATCGATTCTGTTGTAAAATACAGAAACGTATATCTGATTATTACATTAATATATAACAATTTAACTATTTGTACCAGTCCAAAGTCAGGCGTTAATAAATGCTATTTCTGATTATTTTTAATTTTGCTTGGTGATCGAATGGCTTAAGCGGTTCAATGATCAAAAACAAACATCCTAATCCATGTCCGAATCACAATCCAGAATCAAAGTAAATACTTTGGAACTGACAAGTTAGGTTAGACACGTGAACTTTCACCAGGGAAGTGAGGCCGGGTGCTCCGGAAGGGTAAGCATCTCCTGTTTAGCTAGCTACACCCGCCACGTGTTTAATCAAAATTGTGTGAAAGGAACATGGAACTATGAGACGTCAAATATATCCAGGGCAATTCTGGACACAGAGACATCAAACTTATCATCATATCTCATCGTGCAGGTTCTAAGTGTTAAAAGCTTGTCGAAGCTAGGTGGTTTTCTCTGGTTACTCTGATTTTCCCACCATTCGAAATCTGACCGCATCGATATCAATGAAAGTATCATGACGTTGTTATAAAACATCATTACTCCACTTGAAAAATGTTTGTAATTGTGTTGTGTCTTCACCACCCGAGCTTTTTTAAATGTACTGTACGTTAGTCACCTACAAATTTCTACGACCCGTCTCAACCCATGTTAGTTCTACTTTCTAAGTAATAATCATGTTTCTTCCTATGATAATTAGAGGTAAATTATCCAAATTCTGATACATTTACACCTTATTATTAGCTATTAAACATGGTACTTTCGATAGATGTAATTACCGTATGGTTTTTATTTAACTGGTTGATGATGGCTCTCCAGTTCCGCTGGTCGTAGTTTACACGGTAAAATCCGTACTGTTGTATGTTACCGATGATCCAAAAATCTGTAGCGTTGGTAAGAACTGAACTATGGATAGTTTTCTCTGTGAATATAAAAGGAATGTGTCCCATTGGTATCTTATATTTTTGTTTTACGTATCTTAATTTTGTCTGTAATATCATTTATCTTTAAAGAACTACATGGGCTGGTATATTTGTGTTTAGTATCTCATTTTAGCCATTTTGCTTATTTTCGGCTGTATGAATATAGTTGACAGGAAAGCATATTGTAGTGTGTATACTAAAGGTGTTGCATTGGCCATTGTTATGTAATTAGTAGCGGATTGACTTTATACTTTGGAAACAAATGCGCTAAAAACTGAAAAGTCATCGTATTAAATATGTGCAATGCCATTATTTTGCGTTTCTTTACTTTGATATATAAACAGTAGGGATGGCATTGGTGATAATGCTTAATTATTTTGAAGAGATTGTTGTAATTGTGTTTTTTGACAACATACCACTTTCATTTAAATGAATCCATTCAATATCTCTATCATTTTTGTTGAAGTTCATCTCTGTACTTGTCGTATAAGTAAAGGGTATTTCCCACATATAACTACAAAATATATAATAAACGGCTCGGTTAGTGATTACCGAGATGGCAGCATAATTATATAATCATCTGTGTATACATATGCACTGCTAATGTTATAAGCATGTGAATGTGTTTTCTTGTACATTTTTGTTTTGTTTTTAAAATAATAAATTACCTTTACTTCAAGTACCAAATAACCTGATGTCAAATATAAAATACATATGAGCTACTAAAACATGTTCTAGAAATAGATCTAGAATGTGTTGAAAATACCATTTAGAGCTTATGGTCATAAGTTAATATTGACTCTTGATAACGGGACAACTTGGCGGTCTCGTTGTAAATTACTTACAAATTGCGAAGTAAGAAGTGAAAATTTGCAGTTATCAGTTTAGCTGTTGATTGTGTGGTGCATACTAGACAAGTGTTAAGCCAAGTATTTTGTTACATGCTACGTTTTATTATTACCCGAATTCAGATTCATAAAGTTCTGTTTGATTTTTATTCTCCTGGTTGATGACAAATCTTGACTGTGTGACGTGGATGTTGCCGTCAGAATCAGTTGTAACATTTACTACGGGGTAATTCATCTGTTTAATCCATGTATCCATCACCACCTTAACGTCAATATTTTTACCATCTTCGAAAGATTGCTAGACAAAACACAAAAAATGCATAGATATATAAAGGTATTTAGAAATATACATGTAATAATAGTCCATAGAAAAGACCATGTAATATTACGCTAAAATATAATACCCATTGTAATATTCTATTCATATAATAATGTATTACCTTAAGCAGTATTGAACGCCAAATGGTGATATATAAAGTATTAAATAAAAAACCAAACATACTTATCCATGTCCAAATCGCAATCAAGAATCAAAGTGAAAACTTTGAAACTGACAAGTTAGGTTCAACACGTGAATTTCCACCAGGGAAGTGAGGCCGGGTGTTAAGGAATGACAAGCACCTCATGTTTAACTACTTACACCCGCCACGTGTTGAGTGAAATAACATGAAACTATGGCTTTCAGGGCAATTCTTGACACAGAGACACCATACTTTTAGGGCACATATAAGCCTAAAGTTGTCATATCACTGGGTCAACAATACAATCAGCTTCGATGTATAAGGTTGCCGCAGTGGAAACAAACAGGTGAAGCAGTGAAGTCTCTCTGAAGCGTCGTAATTGAGACAAAACTTGAGAGGCGAATCAGTGATATCTTTTAATTCAAGCTCACTAGAATAGGTAAGATATACATAGTCGTACAATTTAGGATTTTAAGCGTTAGGGCACGATCTATATATTTGCAAGTGGAGTGGAATTATTTGATGACGGTCTTATCTGTAGATGTAACAAAGTTCAACATAAATTCTACTTCATAAGAATAAAGAAAGAAACAAGTAAGCAATGGTACACAGTTTGTTCCCATTGGTATATCGATTGTTTACTAGAATACAATGAAACTGTTGTGGTATTTCATTTGATATGATTACAAAGAGAAATGACGCTAGATAAGATTTCTACATTTACTGATATGTATGCATTTACATAAAACTGTAACCAATGACATTATTACTGAAAAAGTTTGTATCGTAAATTGGTTTCGGCCAATGCATAATAAATAAAGATGTTGCCTAAAGAGACCTTGATACGTGTCTAAAAGGAAGTTGAATACTCAGTTTAGGGGTGGGATCGACTAGTTTTATTATTATTATACATTTGAATCATAATCGTTCACTCATTTCTAGACAGTCACTTATCTTATAACGAAGAAAGTCGATGAACCCGTGGTTTACTACACAATCAAGTTCACTTTCTGTTCCTGTATACCAGTATACTCACAGCTGTTAGTGCAGACCACAAATCACCATGAGCGGCATTACCGTAACTCTTCTCTCTTAAGTATTTCTGTTGTTATCAAAGACAATATATACAGATAAAATATATGTAAAAATAACATTATTTTATTTAATAAAAAAACGCAAATTAAATGGTTGTATTTTCCAAAACACACATTCCAAACCACGTCGAAACCAATATCCAAAAGAATTTAAAGCAGGCAAATTAGGTTAAGCATGTAATTTCTAAACAGAAAGTGGAGCCGGAAGCTCCTGGAAGGTACACCCGTTATGTTTGTAATACAATTCGGGAAAAAGGGACATGGGACTATGCAAATATGAGACGTCAAGTATACGTCTAGGGTAATTCTTGATACAAAGATATGATACTTATTAACAATATTGTGACGACTATAAAAGTTTTCGAGGGCTATGACTAGCCTAGGTTCACAATATTCTTGTGTAAACAATTTATTTGTAGCAGCTTGCATTTTTTACCAAATGAACGAGACCTTAACAGCAAAGGGGAACAGAAAAATATTTCTTCTGTTCATAAGAAAAAAATAAAAAAATACATCATTCGATTTAAAGTTCATAGTAACATGATTGAGTAGGTTTTAATAAGTATATCCACATGTAAATTAAAACTGATATGTAATGGCTGCACTAAAAATTATCCTTTTCCTGTTTTACGACGCAATTGATCATCGGACCTTGATTAAACAAACAAGAAATATATTGTCAAACAAATAATCAGTTGAACAATCATTTCGCATGCTTCAAACTGGCATGCGTGTAAATGTTCTAAGAGCGATTTCGTACGGCTCTAATGATGTCCTGGCCATATTTTGTGTTTGACGTAGAAATATATTGAAATATATGTACCTTTACAGTGCTTTTATGCAATAATTATGTTGATAAGATTTTTAATAAATAGTTATTAAGCTTAATTTGCATACCCTCATTCCTCTCTGAAACGTCTCATTACCAAGAAAATACCACATCATTCGGATAACTGAAGCTGCCTGTGTAAAAATGGTAAGGACAAAAACAAATTATGGTTGCATGTTTCTCAATTTTCTAAATACTTGACTGCATATTATTACGTTTTACTGTGTCAATATTTTACATTAGTTTGTTTTAAAATTTGAAATTTCCCAAAAACTAAGGTATACTCCCTCATGCAAAGTATTTCCTTAGCTTAATTTGGTAAAATATATTTTGGTCCTTTGGGTAGCTTTTCAACATCTTCAAAATAATTTTGGTTTCATAATTTTGGTCCAAGCACTACTGATGAGGAATTGTATTCCGAAACGGCCGTCTGGTGCTGTAAAATTAAAACTGGTATAATATGTAATAATAAACATTATACCAGTTTTGATTTTACAGCACTAGACGGCCGTTTCGGAATATAATTCCTCATCAGTAGTGTTTGGACCAAAATAATAAAAGTAAATTGTTTTAGATGTTGAAAAGAATACCAAAGGACAAAAATATATTTTACCGAAGAACTATATATACAGAAAATAATATAAGCCTCAACTTACCTAAACGTTTTTGTAATAGCTAGAACTTTATAAAATAAACATGCAAGACCACAATGGACAAATATCTATAAACAAACAGCAAATGAAAAGCTAAACAGAATTTGAGACAATGAAATTGAACAAACTCTTAAGACCAATTTAAAACATTATAGGGCAATAACTTTCTTTCTAGGGGCTTCCTATATACCATACAATGAACAGTGCGAATGTTACTAGATATTTATAGGATATAACGTAAGTTTATGGGATTATCATATACTATTTTTAAATTTAACTATAAAATACTTTAAAAAATTGTATTTGTCATATACCATTATTAAATAAAAAATGTATATGACAGGATCAGTAAGAAAAAATACAAAACATGTTACAACTGGTACCTTAAAATAAGTTATATCATCAAAGAGTTCTAGAATTTCTGACGGTTGTGAAACATTAACGTATATAGGATGAGAAGACAGAAGACTATCGGCAGGCAATATATATTGGACGACATCGATCACTATCAAATCCATCTGTAAAACATAAAATGTACATTTCGCAATTAGTAAAGAACCAATAGAATATACATGTATTTTTAAAAGTATTATATTATTTTTAGATATCACATTACTCTCGTGATTATTTATGTAATATTTGTTATAGTATTCCATTGTGACGTAATCAGTACTCATGCTATTGGTTGGTGGTTAATAACGTGAGAAAAATGAATACGCCATTCATGCACTTTTCATTCCTCACGCTACCTTGCTTCTCTCAAAGCTGCTGCTAGTGATATATGATTTTAAAAAGGTTGGGAATTGATGTATAATGTCGAGGCTAAAGCCAGTGGCATATCTAATTATGAAACTCTTTAATAAATTTCACATTAAACACTCAAAGAGTATAAGAAGATTATATATATATATATATAAATATATTTATTTTGCTTATTTATGGAAATTGTTTTGCGAAAGTATTAAAAACGCACTTGCAGAGTACTATTTGATCAAGAAATTGAGGATATGTTCACCAAGAATCAATCCAAAACAGCTAAATCTTGAAAAAAGTACTAGATTGAAGGGCATCGATTGTTATAGTTATGACATTGTTAACCAACTAGAAAATGTATAAATGTCGTTTAATATGCTATTCACAGTTATCTGAATAATACACACTCTAACATATGATTAATTTACTTATCAGGCAGAGACGCTTTAAAGCTATACACGCTATTTCTAGAAAGATCATAGGTAATATTTATTTTCCATAATTTAATTCCTATGCTATTATGAATAAATCTAAAACAAACTTTTTCAAAAGCAGCATGTTACTAAGAATTCAGTTAAAATAGCATAACCTGAGTCAAAATATTGTTCATTTCTAATGACAATATATTGAAAATACCATGTTCCAATCTTTTTCCACTATGTCTAATCCAAAATGTTCCATAAATGTAGCAAATCCCTCGTTTAGCCAAAGGTCATCCCACCATGATGGCGATACTAAGTTACCAAACCACTAAAAAAGAGGCAAGACAATGGTTATCTACGATTCACAAAAATGTTGTTTCTGGGTTTAAAAATAAACCTTTACACAGTCATGTTTTAGAAACAAACCTAAAAAACGTTTTATTGCTGTCATCAGTTTTGTTGATAAATATAACATCTCTGTGTCCAGTGTTGCCCTGGATATATTTGGAGCCCCATAGTACAATGTTCCTTTCACTCAATTTTGAATAAGCAAGTGGCGGATGTGGATAGCTAAATAGATGGTGCTTACCCTTCTGGAGCATCCGGCTTCACTTCCCTGGTGGAATTTCACGTGTTTAACCTAATTGTCAGTTTTAAATATTTTGCTTTGCTTCTGGATTTTGATTTGGACATGGATGAAAATATTTGTTTATGATTAAGTACGTTGATGAATTTACTCAAAGTTACATAAAATACCAGTTTTAATTTCACAGCGCTAGGTGGTTGTATCCAAACTGATAAATGGTATTTCAGATAAAAATTTTAAAGTGCATCGAGTGAGATAGAAAACGATTGTTTGTATTTTTTTAAAATAGAAAAAAATACAAATACATTGTACTTCTATCAGCATCAGAGAGAATGGTGCCCTACTGTATGTACGTTTTCCACCTTTCCGTACTTTCTGTCTTACCATATGTGCCAATTCGTGAGACACTACTATTGCGGTAAAAGAACGTTCAAATTTAGTATTTGCTTCCGGGTCGTACAGCATGACGGATTCCCTGTACGTGATAAGTCCCCAATTCTCCATGGCCGCTGCGCCAAAGTCAGGAAGAGCAATACTGTCTAGAAGTACAGATACATACTTTTAAGTATAAAAAACATTCATAAAGATGTCTGTACATATCGTTCAAGGCAATCGTTATTTATTATAAACAAAATAAAAAACAACTTACATACATACCAACTATTTATATCTTATTTTTGTTTTAAATTTGAATCACAGAGACCTTACAATTAGGAGTTTCACAGTATCTCGCTTAGATAACACAATTTGTGACGATATCGTAGTCATGTTCTTAGGAAAATTTATATTTATTATCAAATGTATCTGTATTGCTATATTAAACATCTTTTGGTTATTGATTGCTACATTTAAATAAATATTTCTTCAGTAGTTTGATTTTGTGGGTATTTTTTGACAGGTAATTTTTGCAGTTTGCGATAAATGACATATAACAATTACCTAGTTTAGGCATTGGATACCTAATATCAAAATAATCCTCAAATCCCTCTAACAGCCGTGCTCCTACATCGAGTGAAAAATTAGTTGTCTGAAGATACTCCGCTCTCGAATATGTTCTGAACTGAAAACAAGTTAGAGAAATTTGAGTCAATACCATATTTGCCAAACATTGCAGTACTTATGACATTGATCTTTAACATACAGATCTACATTTTGTATACAACACATTGTCTAAAATAGGGATGAGTATGTTTGGGAATACTTATTCTTGCATACCTCGTAAGATGTCTCTCTTGCTAATGGTGTATTTATTTCATAATTGAGGTTGATTCTGCTATAGAAGCTTTATAAAACAAAACTACCTCTTAAAAAAATAAAAGTGTTTACACAGGAATATTGAAAGCCTAAGCTAGTTAAGACACCATTAAGTTGTATGGCTGTAAAAACAATTTTGTTGATAGGTAAGTTGTCTTTCTGTCGAAAATACCCTCTATACCGCTTTGAAGTCCAATAATTCCATATTCCTTTTTTTCTCAATTTTGAGCATACACCTGGTGTTGGTTAGCTCAGTGGGAGGTTCCTACTATTTTGGAGCACCCGGCTTCCCTTTCCTGGTGGAATTGGACATGTTTAAATTTATTTGCAAGTTTAAAAATTTGTTTTGTTTTGAATTGTAATTTGGACATGGGATTTATTTTTTTTATTTTTTAATAATTCAATTTTCGTTTGTTTCAAGCATTTTGATTGGTCAGTTATTTTTTCCATTACAGAATTGGCTCCTCTCCAACTTTCATTGCCGAAACTACTTTTCTGACCTACATCCAAATGTTTACATTGTTGACACATTACACATAAGTTGTAAAAGTATCACATACACTTATTTGTTGTTGTTTTTTTTAAAATATAAATTGAATTATGAGACCAATTCTTTCATACTTCCATAACAAAAAGAAAATTTAACTTCATTTCTATAGTATCTCAACTGGAAAGGTTTTAACAAAAATAAAATAATCTTACTTTTCAATGAAATAACTAATTAGGAATTTGATACAGGCAAATGTGGACGTTTTATACTGGATATTACATAATGTATATACACTTACGTCAGTATTATATTTAGTCGTTTGATTTTTATATGGGAAATCACAGACTGCCAATGCCAATAAATATGTAGGCATTAGAACTGTTGTTTGATAATGGTCGGCTATGAATTCTTCATGACTGAAACAAATAAAAATTCATAAGTTTGTAACTGTACACTTAATGTATATCATTAAGATATCGTGTAGATATCATTTAAAAATAACACCTATGGAAATGACAATATACAGTCAAACCTGTCTATAAAGGACTCCAACGGAAACTAGTAAAAGTGACCTTTATGGGCAGATGGTCTTTATATACAGGTTCAAATGAAATGAATTATTTCTTTTACATTATAAACTATAGTTTTTGCCAATTAGCCATTTTTATACAAATATATCTGAAATATTTAGCAGTTTGTCAAGATCCATATTGTCGCTACATCCAGTAAACCTTTATACCTTACACTATTGCATTGATAAGAACCTACCAAAAATCCCTACATATAGCATTACATAATAGTTATTGTTATAATAAAGAAACTATGTTCTCAGTTATAATTTTACATGTTCAAGTCCGACATTTAAACGAACTAGTTATTCGCAAAAGAACACCGCAAATAAGAAAAACTGGAAGGGATACTTTCTTAATAGTAAAAAATGTGGTTATAGACTATTTAAATTTTTTGTCTATTCATATAGTGTAAAATGATAATCTTTTACAATTCTCAATAAATGCTAACGTGAGTACTATTTACCCGAGGACTGTCTACATAAATCGTTCGGTTGGATACCACTATGTATTATGAAATGCATCTTACCTCGAGTTAACGGAAAACGTTATCGGCATATTTGATAGAGTTATCATATCACTTGTAGCCTTTCTCTCTAAGATGATGTCAAACGTAGACTTTATACCAGGTTCATCAAAACAAGGGAATGCGCTTCTAGCATCAGTCGCTTGAAACTGGGTCGCCACTAGATACCTAAAATACCGATAAGCGAAAGATTGAGATCATTTAATTATACATTAACACAGTAAATGATTATAATTTTTATATTTGTCTTCCTCAATTTGAGATATGATACAGAAACAAATGTCCAAATCACAACCTCTAACCAAAAAAAAAAAAAAAAAAAAAAAGAAAGATAAATAAAATAAATAAAACAATAAAAAAATTAAGTTGAACACGTGAACGTCCAACCGGAAAATTAATATGGGATGCTGAAACATTAATAATATTTTCGAAATATACGCCACCTTAAATCAGCTTTATGTTCAAACTACAGATATTGTTTTACTCATTCTGTTTGTCAGCTTTGGGGTAGAATGTTTAAGCTTTGTGATTGTTGTGATTTACTGACATTTTCAGAAAAACAATCGGTAAAGAAGTTGGAGATTTGAGAAGAAAATATACATCTGTTAGAATTATAACCAGATTTTCAATAAATCCAAAATTGTGATTTCTTGTTACCAATGCATTCTGTTGAGTTCTCTTAAAACAACTGCGGACAAATCATCTTTATGACAATACATGACATTAAGTATTATAAAATCCCTTACTCTGTTTTATTACCACGTTGGAATGAACTAAGATACAATCCTGTTAAGTCTTTGGTAAGAGGTCCAGTGAAGTTAAGTTCTACTGAATAATTTAAACCCACTGTTGTTTTGTTGGTCAAACTAATTATTAAAAACTCTTTCCGTTTATCATAGGTATGTCCTGTATAAAGAGGACCCTGATCGGTTACATCATGTGAGCTAAAATAACCATTTTCTTTGATAGTCAAATCCTTCGTGTGTAACGTTACTTCGCTAGTAGATTCAACACAGGTCATGTCAATTTTAACATAACCTTCAAAGTAAAATTCACTCTCATTCGTGCCATAGATATGAGGCCGTAGTCGAACTGTATAGTGATACGGATGGAGTGACGTTGGTAATCTAACGTCAATTTCGGGCTCAGGTGAGGATGAAGTGGACGGAATTGCAGTGGTTGTTGTCATGGTTATTACAGCTGTACTTTGAGGTGAATCTGTGACCATGTCTTGTGTTGAATTTGTATCCATGTCAACCGTAGTGCCAAATTGACAAAGATCACCTAAAAATAAACAGCCATATGAATCAAAACTTAATATAATTTAACACATGACATCTTTGTTTCGTGTTTGTCTATAGCTATTCACCTGATGAATAACTTTAATCAATATCCATGTACCATATCAGTTAAAGAAGATTATTTTAGTGACTTTGGTAAAACGTCGCAGAAATGTATGACTTTTTACACATTTCATTTTAAAGTACAGGCGGTATAAATCGTATCGTCATGAAAAAATATATTATTCTGTTGTTTATTGTTTTGTACAGGTTTTGCTATGTTTCCAATAGAGACCTAGTCATTGTAGGTCTAGTTGGTATTTTTCGATTTTAGTTTAAAGTTTATAGCACCCGTTGCAGTTAATCACATATATAGTGCTTATATGACTAGTTGTTCATTGTACTTTGCGAGTACTTTCTATATCTTATTTCTTATTATTTAAATAATGCAAGCTTTTATTGTCCTTTAACAAGACGTAACAACAGTAAAATGTTATGACATCATGCTTTATAATTTATGATATCCTTTAATATGAACCTTAGACATTATAGGGATTCACATAAGAGTGGCTACAGTGTATTGTGTATCTTAAAACTTACATATTCATATTATTTTTGATAAAAATACATTGTTCCTAATTAAGATAAGAAATATATCAATCTATGTCCAATCTACAATCACAAAGCAAGTGAAAACTTCGAAACTGATAAATTAAGTGAAATTACGTTAAACACGTGATTTGTCATAAAAGAAGTGAGACCGGGCAAGAACCTCCTTTTAAGTAGTTACTCTAGTATAGTGTGTAACATGTGAAACGTTATCAATAATCAAATTTTGTTTAATAGATAATGTGATTGTAATGTTACTATAAAAATTGTAATAACTATTTCATTAATTAAAATATTTGAATGAGATCATGAGAAATTAGCCAAATACACATTTTTCAGTTAAACATTTCTTCTATTGTCATGCCACATTAGAGTGTCATTTCAGCTTCAACGTCAATAAAACGCAAATGCAGCGCAATATAACCACGACAACACTTTACACCATCTTTAATTATAGCCTATCTTTGTTTTATGATAAACATATATTTCAGGGTTACAACCCTAGTATTTATAATTAGTAGAGAGCAAATTGTACCGTCCCCGATTTCATGATTATACATTCATTAAGTAACTAATCCAGTGATAAGTTTGGGTCTGTAAAAAAAATATTAATTGCCATGACCCCATTTACAATTCTAATATAATACCCTCGTCCATCGTTATCGGTACGTCAAGTGTGAAATTGAACATTTGGATGTTTCGATTAATTGTGACACTCCCCCAACAAATAATATGTTATTCATTATGTTTTATTTATTTTGATTTGATTTTAAACAGTTTTAATGACTTTTTCGTTGAAGACCTAAAGTTTTTCAAGTATTCATTTATAATGTTTTGTAAAGATCAAAATTGAAATCAAATTATACAAATGTGTTCAACACAATATTTGTTGTAAAAAAAACCCCAGAAAAATACCTGCAAACATTTATACCTATCAATATTGAACATTTCACCGGCACAGTAATATATTTTAGATTATTTATTTGAACACCAACGATTTTAAGGAAGTAAAATAATATAAGCGATTCTATATTTATATAAATAAGGATGAAACATCCTTCCACCTAAGATAACAAAACACAATACTCACATATTTCACCGTGTCCAGTCTCAGCTAATTCCTTACATATATCTGGTACACCACCCGTAGTTGAAGGTGGTCGTATTGATGTACTTTGTAACGTTGTAGTTGGACTTTGTGTGGTTCCACCAACAATAGCACCAGCATTCCCATCACCATTACCAGAGCCCCACAGACAGCGGCAATTAACATCTCTATTACCTCCTGCAAAGTGAACAATTACTCCGACTAAAGCCACCAAGACAAATGCCAAGAACGCCAGGACAAAACCATTTACAGAACTGACATAACAACCAGTTTTGTTCTTCTCTTCATTGCCAAATCTGACTGAGCCATTCTCCTTCTCTACGTCATGTAAGTGACTTCTACTGTTGGTATCAATCTGACTCAAATCATACATTTCGTGAGAATTCTTTTGACGGTACATTATGCTTAAAATCTCTACCGAAGAGATTTCGTACCGGTCGTTTTACGAACCGGACTTTCCTCTAGTATTTCATAAAGAAACTTGACTATCAGACCAGCACAACGATTTTGATGCATTCAGAGTTATAACACCACAAATCTCAATGTAAAAATACATTTTATTGTTTTCCGAGAGTCCTCAAATGGCTATTTTATGACTTAGGTGATTTAACGGGTATAATCGTCCCTGTCGAGAGGGTGATTTCATTAGATATATTTATAACACAGTTACAATATACCTGAGGATAAGAGGAATTAATCTTTTTTCGAACTGTTGTTTACCCTTGATGGGACTCAAGTTACCATGTTGACTATTTTCACTAGATATGGGTCGGTATTGCTGTGGCAACTATATATATAACTAAGAGTTATATTTTACAATGTGTTTGATAAAATTAAACTTCTTCTGCCGCGATAGGAACTTAACTTTAATCAAACTGGCGGTCAATTTAGAGTAATTACATTTGTCAGTACATTTATAAGTGATATATCAGTTCACATGTCATAAAAATACACAATAAGACTAAGTAGTAAAGAGAACTTGTTATTTTAATATTCTTACATTAATCAGATAAAAGTAATAAAGAAGTTGAATTGAGTAATGGTGTTTAATGTCCCAGTAAAAGAATATTTCACTAATATCGAGACGTCGCCAGCTATAGGCAAATGTGAGTTGCGCTTATGGCATTATACAGCCCGGTTCTTTATCGTGCCAATCCTACCGTGACACGGGACCTCGTTTATTTTAAGTTCCCATGCGAATGAACCGTTACTTTCATTTCATAATAAAGAGTGTTTGGCGAAATGTCAGACACTATCTGCTTTCAAGTCTTGTGTCAGACTCGGTCGGGGTTTGGACCCCATTAAGCGAGCGAGCACTCTTCAAACTCAGCTACCGTAGTGGTGTAAAGTAATAAAGTAGTGATCTACAGTATAAAAGTTGCGATGGTTCATATTGCAGATTCAAATGGAGTTTTACAATATGAAATGGATCCTCAATTAATGCGAGTGCTGTGTTGTGATTCGTGCTGATGCTACTTAACTATTCGTAATATGTATTTATCCGCAAGTGTTTATGCTTTCTTTGATAAAATATCTTAATATTGTACTTTCTTTGTCATAAAATAAGTATTAAAATATTTTTACAAAAATCTTAATATAATACTTTATTCAGTCAAAATAAACAGACTGAAGAATTACTGATGTTTTGATATATAAATTTGCAAAAACGTTGAATTCCACTATAAAACAATTTTGTTGTTCTAGTCATCAAAACATAAACATACTAATCCATGTCTAAATCAAAACGCAAAAGCAAAGTAACAACTTTAAAACTGAGGAGTTAGATTAAACATGTAAACTTCCAACAGGGAAGCGAGGCCGGGTACTCCGGAATGGTAAGCACCTCCTATTTAGCTAGCTACGACTGCGACGTGTGTCCAGGATCTTATATGCTATATGTACTGTGTATAAATCTATTTATTGGACTAACTGTCCCACTGTCTTATATTGTCCTAAACAACACTTACTTTTGTCAACGTTCTACATCTGGAGATATATGTATGTTTTTCATGCACGTATTAAAATACACTCAAGTTTAGAGAAATGTTTTACGACATGTATATTATACACGTGACTATCAGTTGAGGACCACTTGAATGTCTGTTGTGAATTATTATATTATAGTGATACAATATTATTTATGGATAGTTGTACTGTCGTTCCAAGTTTATAGTCATCCAGAGGTTTTAGATTATTTTCATTACAAACAAGATTTAAAAACTACTTTAACTAGGGCATGGGATAGATGATAAAAAAATTGTTTACGATCGTTGTTTCAAATTGTTAATTTATTTCGAAAACATGTCTAAAATCAGTTTTTTAATTATTAAATGAAATTCTGTTTTCAAGTAGCCTTTGAAAACTTAAGTTAAGCGCATTTGCAATTGGGGATTTTACAAACCGGACACATTCAATAGAAACATATTTAAAAACTTTTACTAAAGATAACATCAACAGAGTTAGATTGTTTAATTTTCAACACATTTGTTGCGTTTGATTGGACAAACGCATATCATTTTTAAACAAAAAATAGGTATTTCATTTGGCAAAAACTATGCACAATTCCCTGTTTGTTTCATAATTTATATGAATTCAAATTCATGCAGAACGTTAACCTTGTTAAAAGTATAGTGAAGACTTTTGATTAATCATTAAACTATCCCCAAGAATCTTTTTGAAATTTGTAAATGACATAGCTCCCAGTCAGCTAGAATAAAAATACGAATGGTTTTTTAAATTTTGCTTACAATTTGGAAATATAATCGTTATCAGATACTTCATGAATGCTCTATTTGACATACGTACTAACTCTGGCTATTGTAAACTTTTCTTAATTAGTCTGTTTCTCCTGCTAATTGCATATTTGCCTCAGTTAATAATCTCTGGTTGAGTAATCCATCTTGAACTTTATTCAACGAATCGCGATGTTTACAAATATATTGTTGACTGTGGGATATTGCAAGTCTATCAAGACATCATCACAATTTTGTTGATGCGTATGATGTCTCTGTATATAATTCATCATGAATATAATTGACATCCAGTAGTCTACTGCTGGATTCATTCTTAATTGTCATTTCAAAAGTGACGGGTGTAAATAGTTAGACAGGAGGTAGTTTCCTACCCCTGGGTAATACCCAAATTCGCTATTCTGGAAGAAGTTAAACTTAATCGGTCAGTTTTAAAAGTTTTTACTTTGCTCTAATTTTGATATGTTAGCAGGGTCAGGTATATTTGTGCTTGCCCATTCCTCTTCTTAAACCTCAAGTTTGTTTTGTGTTCTGTTACAGCTGACAAACGTTTATTCATTTATTTAAGGAAACCGTTCATTGGAACGAAATGATGTTTTAAGCTGTAAATATATTGTCAGCTACAGGCAAAGAAACTAACATCAAGAAACATCAAATGAATATTTGTACTAGTATTCAACGTGTCTCTCTCAATAAGTTTGTCTATTAGATACCAAAGTTACGACTTGATTTTATGCAATTATTAACTAAAATCCAGGGAATTCGGCGAACTTTCATTTTCTGATATAATGATAATCATTTTCGTTTTTATTATGAACATTGGCCGGTATGTTTGTGTTAGATATGAATTCATAATCAAATAAGAAGTGTCATGATGCTGAATACTTTTATTATACATTCATCAAAACATTTGATAATATCATCATCTTAAGTAATTTACACAAATAAAAGTTTCTATTGCATTTAATTAATAATAATAATTCGTTACAATTCTGTTCTTGTAAAGAAAAAGAAGCAAATTTGTGTGTAGACCAAGTACCAAGAACGGAAAGCAGAGATGCGAAGGCGACGAATTCAAGTTAATTTCGCTTTATCATCATCATTCTTCTACTTCTAATATTCGAGTCCTTGACGTTGCTACCTTCCTCTTGGTCTTTGCAAATTTCTCTACTTCGTATTTATGGGATTACTTCAAATAAACGAAAGGAGTTAGTCGCTAGAAATGGCATTTACCGGACACCTTATGTTACATATCCATATGAGCATTGTGGCTATTTCAAATAGCGGTGGTAACACAAAGTGGTTACGGAAGATGACCTTGCGTGTCAATCACTTGGTCTGAAAGGAAAATCAATTCAAGGTGATAATATGTAAGTCAATAAACTGAAAAATTGTATTTTTCGTTTAAGTAAAAATTCTATAAAAATAAAAATATAAATCGAGAGAATTTTTTATACTGTCGTTTTGCGAAAAGCCCATATTGGTATCGCATACACTTCATTATTAGAATGCCATTGTCACAAGTGGGATTACCAAAATCATACTATAGTTCACAAAATATGTTAAATGTTATGTTTCACATATTGATATAATGTTTTATTTCAATATTTCTTCTCTTTGAAACTCCCTAGGTTGGGGTCAGAAAATTCGAATCATCTAGATTGCATTTATTACTGCTTTAAATGTTATATTTAACTGATCCTCGACAAATAACTGAAAGTTATCTCTGTTTATATATAGTCAACTCAATATATGTGGATCTTTTTAAATCTTCCTGTGCTGTATTAACCAGTGTTCTAGTTGATTGTAGTTGTTTGATATCCAGTTCAAATTGTTACCAACAGTCTCAATGGCTTGATTAAAATACGGAGATAACTGACGTTCAAACTGTGGATATTTTGGCTTGAGTGAGTTTATCTAAAATAGACAAAAATGACCATGAAAAATATATCAGGCACTACATAAATTTGATATTGAGTAAAGAAGAACAGCAATAGTTTACATACTATGACGGAAGGTAATCTTTAAATGAAGAATCAATTTTAAGACAGTTTCAACAAGATAGAGCATTTAGAACAACAGTTATCTTACAAGGCATCACGTTTGGGTTCCTTGGTGATTCCCTATCTTTGAATTTATTTTGCTAGTTTCCAGCTTTCGCTTTTGGAATTGTGATATGAACATGGGTGCTAGTATGTATCAAGAATATAAAACGACTAAGGGCTATATAGAAATTTGCAACTGCAATAGTTTTAGTAGATTTTATCATTATCAATATTTCACCAAAACTATCATGGGAAATAAAGATAAAGAGATACTATCACAATAAAGCAGTTTATCGTTAACAAATGTAATTAGGCAATGTATCCTTTACGTCTTTATTAGAAGTTTTATATGTTGTTAGTTTCAAAGTTTTAGTTTTTGATTCTGGAATTTGATTCGGACATGGATAAGTACGCTTGTTTTTGGTTTGATATATCTTGAAACAATTAAAGTTCAGTGTATCTCTTTATTATGTCACCAATAACAGGATGCAAGAAACAAGTAACATAGATAACACATATTATATACATACATAAAAACTTGATAAGAACAGGATATAATGCTAAAATGAACAAAATCAATGTACTCAACTTAGAACAGGAAAGTATATTCATTAGCGTGGTTCAAAATATTTTGAAATCTATATGTTTGAAATCAAAAACAAACATAATAATCCATGTCCGAATCACACTCCAAAAGTTAAGTAAAAGCTTAGGAACTGACAAGTTAGGTTTGACCAGGAAGGCCGGTTGCCTTGGAAGTTAAGCATATATAAAATATCAGTCGTGTGGTAGCACATTCACAACTGCAGTTTGCAGAATTATGTAAAATCGTACCTCATCTAGAGCATGTTCAGTGTTATACCGCAATGTGGTATAAATTAATAATTGTCCTACTCTTCTCAATCCAATACCATAACTGAAATATTTTAAAATCAAGTACTCATAAAAGCAATGAATAATATTACTGGCAGCTTACAGTTTTTATCTTTGTCGAAAACCTAATTCTCTTTAACCATCTTTAAATTACATGTTATACAAGAGTTAATTTCACAGGACAAGTGCTCATCAGTAATGCATGGGAATATTTTTTCAAGGAGTTGAAATAATATCCAGAAGACTAAATTATGTTTCACTCAATTTATCTTACAAAATTCTTTTCATTAGAGAGTCATTTTTGTGTTTGACAAGAGCAATGGGTGATTTTGATTTTTACACCTTGCTGGTGTTAGTAATTATCCATCTTTTATATCATTAATGGCAATTTCGATTTTAAAATAATTATCAAAATCATTATTGTTATAAACTTTATCATGAGCTTGCTTTATAGTATTCTATTTCTATTCTAGGTTAATCTTGTTTGAAACATAAAACAAAGAATACTAAATCGTGCCTGTGAATTACATACTATACCAATTTTAATTTTACTGACCTAGACGACCGTTTCGGTAAACAATTCCTCATCAGTAGTGCCAGGACAAAACTTGTGAAACCGAATAAAACGATACCCAAAGAACCAACATATATAAATCGTTTAAGATATCGATATAGAGTTAAACATTTTAAACTAGGTAAAACAATTTATTGCACGTATATCCTATATTTGATTTTATTTTATTTATACTTTATCAATTCCCGCCAATTATCCTGTACAAATCCCCAAGCAATAGTACGTCCATATATGTTCGCAGACACCGCTGTAATTACGAAGTAGGTATCCTGCTTTCTTATAATCCTAGTGTCCATCGAATAACTAAGATACCTGTAACGAAAACATTAATCAAATAAAAAACATTATGTTGTAATATATGCGATTTATGAAACGTGATTTTATTATCTTTACATCAACTTGAAAAATATCTTCCAAATCGTGTAATGCCTTAATAAAACGAACGATACACGTTTCTAAATTCAATATTATAACTGCATAGGAAGAAACATTAGCGGAATGAACATTTCATCGTTTTGATAATCTAAACCATCTTCAAGTACGATGTAATTTACACAGTTCCTAATATAGGGAAAATGTAACAAGGGACATAAGAAATCGTCGTAGAGACTATACTATATATTTGCGGTACAAGCGTCAAAGTGAAAATTGTGGATTTTTTTTCTCACGAATGTGTCTCTCCATGCAGAATAAAATTCCCAATTAACAGTAGACTAATGAAATAAAATTTGATAAACAGGTATATTTCTTACTTCGCATCAACATTGCATGATTTTAGCGATTGAAACTTCGAAACCATTTTTATTAACACCGCTTACCGTCGCAATATCCAAGGTTCCTTTGAGCAACCTAACACTCTAATGAGCAGCCTTTGCTCTGATGCCGGGGAAGTTTTGAAGTATTCATACACGGAATTCCACACTGTGTAATCACTCTCCTTTATAGCTGTGCAGAGAACAGTTTCTTTAATGTCTGGCGAAATCCTGGATATAATAAAATAATAATAATAAGAAAAAATCATGCCTCCGAATATCATCCACCCTTCACCATCAAAACCATCATGGTCATGATGACCATTATTATCGTGGTCATCGTCATCATCTCACTACTATCATCATCGTAATGCTTCTCCTCCTCCTTCTCATCATCATCATTATTGTCATGTAATAAATTTTGCTGACATAAACTACAGCATGAACAAACCCTAAAGTTACTGATTATGCTTACTAGAAATAATAACAAAATCATGAACCATTTCAAAATATTTTTCTGTTACTTCACATACATGTAATTGTACGTATTACACAGTTTAAAAGTGGTCAGAAAAAGTTGTCGATAGAATAATAATTATCGACAAATTACAAAAAATGGGTACAGCTACAGTTTGTACAAATTCTGTACATAGTCACTTTCAGTGCCAAAATACTACTGGAATATATATCTTATGTTACAAGATAAAAATAAATGTAAATAGTTATACTTGTTATTTTGTGGATCTTCTATCCAACTCTGGAACTCCGATTTGGCTTCAGCTACACAAGCTGGTATACCATGTTTACATGCTTCTTCTGTGATTAAACTCTGAAGATATCTGTAAAAAGATTCCACTTTAAGGGTTTTGTATAAAGTATGTATTTGGATAATAAACATATACATGCCACTACTACGTGATGCATCAAATATATTAAGTATAACCAAACTTAATTTCAATTGTATGTGGTAATGGTATCAGCTGTAAAAGGCAATTATTTAATTTACTCAACTTTTGATTTCACGTATGGTGGATGTAGCTAGCGAAACTTCAGGTGCTTAACTATCATGGGCACTTGACCTCACCTCCCTGTTGGAAGTTCATATGTTTAACTTAATTTGCCAGTTTTAAAGTTTATACTTTGTTTTGAAATGCTTCCGGTTTCGGCATGGTCTGATATGTTTGTTTTTGATTGGATGACGAGTATGGATGAAATAACATGAAAGGATTATAACATGCCAAAGCCAAATTTAAAGCCTTGTTCGTTGCTATGATAACCTTTTACAGTCATATTTAAAGAACTTTCCTTAACAATTAAAATATTTGAAAAATATCTCATGGCACTTCATATAAAAATCGATAAAACAAGATTTTATAGGTATCAAACTAACATCTTAAATTAAAGGAACAGTATTCAAAATGTTTAGGCTAAGGAAATCGTTATTACATCAACTTAGTATGTGATATATTCATTATCCTGAAAATCAAAATATTCTGAATTTAGCTTAGCATGTATTGTAGGATTATGCTGTCATGTCTAATTTAGTTTCTTCATTTTACTCTCAACTTTGTGCTATTTAAGAATTGAATTGCACTTTTTACGGTGTTATCGGGGTGTAACAACGTGAAAATTATCACAAATTGTGTAAAACCGCGTACTGTAGCATGTTTTTGCAAGACAACAACCAATTAAAAATGTTTTAGCATTTGGCCATTTCAAGCATTGCATTTTGCAATCGAAATTGTTATAAAAAGGTCAATAAGTCTCAGTTTTTTACAGCTACGTCAAATGCTTAACGTTTTTAACTTCATTGGAGGCGGTTAACATCATGCCTATATTCCCGGCAATTGCAAATCTATGTTGGTCATATGGAAAATATCCTTTAAATACTACCGTAAAATATTCTTGACTTACATAGTTAGTAAGGGATCGTCTTCTTTAATAACCATTCCAATTTCGAAAAATGTTGTGTTTACTGATTCCCGCATATAATCCTTTAAAATACAGTTTAATACATCTTTATTTCAAAATAATAAAACAATAAAACCTATAAATTGATAAAATTCAATAAATTACAAAAACTTTCAGATTGAAAGTAGTAAATATTTTCTGCAGAGACACAAATAGCGAGAAAAAAACAATCAAAATAAACAGATGTATTAAGAATTAGGCAATGTTTCCTAGAACATTCAGAAATGAAAACTGAGAAAATGAGCAGGCAAACTAGTCAAGACAAAACAGAGACGTCTTGCAATTACTGATGATAAAACTCCATATTTAGACAAACGAATAATTACAATAATATTTACTTTTAAATGTGGTGTATATTGTATAGTTTGATTTGGCTCCATATTGTTTCTATTTTGTATAATTTTGCTTAACCCTTACTAAAGTTAAGCATCATTGGTTTTTATTAGCATATAAAACCAATTGAATCTTACTATAGTGATACATTACATTTTCTTGTCATGTGATACAAAGGTCCGTATCGCACATGTGCAATACAATATTCCGTATCACCATAGAAGCCGGAACTACTTTTAGGGGAATTCTCTTTACGTTATAATTTGACGTCATGTTAAGTTGGGGGAATTTTTTGAGTTGGGAGAATCGCGGACGATGTTAAATAATTTTGTAAAATCAATTTTTCCCCAGTGTTATTGATGGTATTAGTAAAATGTTAACCAATGGTGTTTACACGAAGAGTTATCTGTTGTTTTTAATTACTTCTTTGCGGCAGTTTTTCCAGTCAGGTATCAGATTTGATTTTTTGAATCAGATCAAAATCAATATAAAATACATGTCGTTGATTGTGAATTCATTGACAGATTAAGCCAAAGAAAGCTTTTCATTTAGTTTGGCAGGGTATGTGATAAATACAAAACCACACATGTGTGGTTTTCAGGCGTAGCTGATCGCACTCGTTTATTGTGCGGACGCATACATTACACGCGTGCGTAGAGCACACTCGTGTAATGTATCAGTCCGCACAATAAACTCGTGCGATCAGCTACGTCAGAAAACCACATATGTGTGGTTGTGCGTATTTATATACTACTTGCACCTTTTTATATACTATTCAATATCACTGCCTACCTGGTATTGGCCATATAAAGCTGTATAAGATAACATGTCATCTACATATTCCAATTCTCCCACGGCGGAATACCAGGGTATGTAATCGTTTTCTTTTCGCAAATAGGAAAACAAATCCAATGCTGTTCCAATATTTAACATGCCAGCCCTATAATTTCAAACAATTGTAAATCATTATTTGATTTCATTACAATGTACACTAAACAGGGGAACAAATGTTCAATAATACAAAATTATATGGCTTTAGTTGTTTTAGATATTCGAAACAAACCCACTTGGAACTATATTGGACTTAAATGCACGCAAGTAGTCCTCCGTCCACACATTTATCAAATTGTGATATATGAATTTTACCAGCATTTAGAACAATATGATATGATATAGTTTTGTTTTACGTGTCTACTTAGCTTAGAAGCACGACATTCATTACAAACCTTTTAAATAGAACACTCTTTTTACCATTTTGTGAGGATTTAAGATACAAAAACAAAAGCGTTTATTACATGGCGAGAATGAAAATGGATATAATTTGTATAGTAAGTATACGATGAGACATATTAGGGTAAAAGAGATAATGATGTCACAAATGGGTTCAAAACGCTAGCCAGTCTTAACGCCATATTTTCGAGATTATCAAATATTAAGGAAATAGAAAATACTAATTTAAAATATATACATACTTTACCAATGCCCATGCATCATTTATTATCTGTGCTCTGTTTACTCTATGTATTACCTGAAATAGATGTATAGCTTGATGAATAATCTTTATTTGTTTTTTCTTTGTTGATTAGTTCATAATAGGTAATCAAAAACAAACATACTAATCCATATCCGAATCACAATCCAGAAGCAAAGTAAAAACTTCGGAACTGACAAGTCAGGTTAGACACGTGCGCTTCCACCATGGAAGTGAAGCCGAGTGCTCCGGAAGGGTATGCACACCCTGTTTAGCTAGCTACACCCGCCACGTGCGTAATAAAATATTGAATTCTAATCGTTCATCAGTAATTCATGTTTTTTTAATTATATTTATTATTATTATTATTTAGTATCAAAAATCAAAACTTGTTACAATAGGTATTTAACATGTAACAGTAAAATATGGTTTTGACACGTACATGTGTACTTATTGGTTTAGTGCAACTAGTATAAAATACATTTTCTCGTGCATTGTGTTATATTTTGATCAGTGTACGAGTGTTTTAAGAACCTATTTAATTATCATAATGCATATCATTGCCTAGGTTTAGATACCACTAGTGTCGATCTTATTGTTAGAAGTTGACATTATTAAATATTTGAAAGGACAGTGGATTTCTCTGAGTATTCTGGTTTCTTCCCTCATCCTAGGATTGATCATATTCATATACTAGTGCGTACACATCATAAATCAACTCCACTAAAGTTTGTTCTGAAGCAAGTGTTTACTGAAACCATGCCCAAAACATGTTATTCAGCTTAAATATCTGCAGTTTATTCCAGGATAGTTATTTCGGTTTTCTTCATTAGTATCGTCGCTTGATCTCTAATGATAATTAAATATGATTCATTCATTCATTCAAAAATACACGTATCTTTATAAACATTCGCTTATATTAAACATCTGCAAAACAATATACTATATGTATCTATATGTTCAATATAGCAGTACGTAACAATACCGCGTGATTCTTATTCAACTGGTTGATGATTGCTTTCCAGTTCCGCTGGTCGTAGTTAACACGATAAAATCCATACTGTTGTATGTTACCGATAATCCAAAAATCTGTATCGTTGGTAACAACTGAACTATGGATGGTTTTCTCTGTAAATAGTAAAAGAGCAAAATAAATATATTTCATTAATGCATTGAACTAATGAGATACTTCAGATCGTATAGATACACCTGTTAATACAGGTAAACTGAAGTGCTCGTTAACTGCCGAAGCAATTCTAGACAAACTAAAATAATTATGGTTAAGTTGCCTCTATTATATGTCTGCGCCAGTCATATAATCATAAATACTAACATTTTGAAAGTTCAAAGGGTTTATATGTTTATTTATAATTGAATCGCTCTAACCAATTAATAACGGATCTATTGACTTTTAAATGCCAGCCTTTGTAAGTTAAGGCACAATAAGTAACACCTCTCTTATCGTTTCTGCTGAACATTATCTACGTTATTCCGGGAATTTATGACGTTAACTTTTTCTGAAACGTTATATGCTATGTGATCGTTCCTGATAATGTGATGATTTTTTATACGAAGGAATTTTCATTTGACATTTGTACATATTTTACATATTCGGTCGAAGAATGACAGGAAAGGTATCGACCCACACTAAACTTCTTGAACGAAAGTGTAAAAAATCATTTAACGTGTGTTTCGGTTGCTACCCTCAATCCTGAGTTATGTCGATGTAGGAATCATTGCATTCCTTTTTATGTACTTTGTTATGGGCATTCAAAAGTTTTGATATGCGGTTTACGTGTTATGATTTTTGATTTATTATGTTAACAGAAAAATCATATTTAATTGATAATGTGATAACATACCACTTTCATTTACATGAATCCATTCAATATCTTGATCATTTTTGTTGAAGTTCATCTCTGTACTTGTCGTATAAGTAAAGGGTATTTCCCACATATAACTACAAAACAAAAATAAAGAAATGAATAATAGTACATCTCCAAGATGACACAATTACTATAATCACATATAAATTTGCTATTTATACGATAAGTTTGTAACGTGTTGGTATACATATTTTTGATATTTATTAAACATAGTAAATGACCTGGTGTAAAAAACATAAATACGTGCTAATAAAAAACATGAATATTTATTAAAGAACAAAGTATATGTAATTAAAGAGGCACAATCTTAATTATTGATAATTCTATTAGTTTAGAGTTCAGCTGTTGTTAAAGTGTAGTATAGCATACATCCTAGTACAACGTCTTAAGTCAACTGTTTTATGATTATTGAATCTGTCTTATTATTACCCGAATTCAGATTCGTAAAGTTCTGTTTGATTTTCATTCCCCTGGTTGATGACAAATCTAGTCTGTGTGACGTGGATTTTACCATCAGAATCAGTTGTAACATTTACTACGGGATAATTCATCTGTTTAATCCATGTATCCATCACCACCTTAACGTCAATATTTTTACCATCTTCAAAAGATTGCTAGACACAGAAATAGAACAAATATATAATGGATGATGACTAAATGACAACATATTCATCTTACTACAGCGAAAACAAAACATGAGTGTATAAAAGGCATATCTAAGAATAGACATTTAAATGTTAATCCACTGAAAGTTTATTTATAAATAAAGCATTTTAAATAATACTGCTCTGTTCTGAATTCATATTATTATCTGCTACAAAAAAATCTTCAGTATGATTGGTAACATCCACTTATCAGTGACTAGGAAGTCTTCAAAATGGCACACAGTGCCCTTCACAACAAGTGACTAGGAAGTCTTCAAAATGGCACCCAGTGACCTTCACAACACGTGACTAGGAAGTCTTCAAAATGGCACACAGTGACCTTCACAACACGTGACTAGACTGTCGATTTAGTGGTATCATAAAGGATAGATTTGAATAAAGTTTACTGATCCACACTCGAGTAATAAACAACTGACAGGACTAGGTAATATATGTATATTAAAATGTACAAGTATATTCAATTTTTTAACCTATACGATTTTACTGAAATAGTATGTCCCGGATATTTGTTTCGACCAATGCATTCCATATCAATGGCGGTGCCTAAATGCACCCTGACAAACATCTTGTTAGAGAACTAAGATAGCTGCATGGAAACATATTAAGTATACGAATAAAACTCATATCGACACAGACATTTTTTAAAACAAACCAGAAAATTTGAGTACCAACAAATAACCCCACCTTGCTTTGGTAAGCAAGTTAACACATTTTTTGTCCCTATATACAAGTATACTTACAGTTGTAAGTGCAGACCACAAGTCATCATGAGCAGCATTACCGTAACTCTTCTCTCTCAAGTATTTCTGTTATTATCATAAGAAAAAAGTAAATACAGATAAAACATCTATAAATTAAAAAAAGAATTAAACTTTTGCTTAAAGTCAAACAATTAGCACAGTCAAACAAACGAGTTTGTTTTTTATTTTGGAAATATTTTATATTAAAATCGTGCAAAGATCTTAATGTTTATTTATTGTTTTGCGTCACACATGTAATTAATCACGTGATTTTGATTAAAAATTTAAGAAATATAAAAAAAAATTAAAAATACAAAATTGTTTTAAGCTCTAGTCAATCACATATGTGTTTGTGTCTCAATCACCATATTAAGTTATGTTATAATCACATTATCAAATTGAATAAATTTACATTTATTCAAATATATAAAAATAATATTTCAAGTGATATCTTTATGCAGAAAAGTCTATCAAGAAATCTGTTTTTTGATGAATTACTTAATATATCGTTCATACGCTGAAACTACATACCCTCATTCCTCTCTGAAACGTTCCATTACCAAGAAAATACCACATCATTCTGATAACTGAAGCGCCCTGTGTAAATAAATGATAACAAACAAAGAGTTATCGCAAATAACATATATATGACAAACATGATACAAAATGACCACATATTATTTTGTTTCGCAAAATACCATATACTACGGGCTTCATCATGACAGCGTGGGGAACGCGTTCCACCCATATTATTGATATAAGCAACCGCTGACGCATTCTGGGATTACCTTGCTTATCTCCAATGATCTCTCCTTGTGATCACGTGACTAGAAGAATGACATTCAGCACAAGTAACAAGACGACGTTTAGGCGGTATAATAGAAGGGAATACGAGATAAAATTTACAGTCCAGACTGTTTTCTGAAAATCCCAGTATAATAAAATGCTGGCTAGATAGAAACCATTTAACAAAAACAAAATTTAAAAAAATCTACAAACAATAATACAAAATAATAAGTACAATTCGAAAATACTCTTGGTTAAAGTACTTATGGTGAGTCTGGAGTACTTACGTAGATCAGACACGCTCTTATTGCATTCCTAGTGTTTTTTAACATCAATTAAGGAAGTGAGACCGAGTGTTCTGGAAATACAAGCCTTTTGTATCATATGCGTATATGTGATGTTCTAACAATGCTGAAGATGATATCTTTGTTTCCATATGTAGTGTTTAAGTAAAGTATATGGAATACATGCACAGAGGGACAAAATGGAATATTGTTAACTACCTTATAGTACGTGATACCATCAAAGAGTGCCAAGATTTCTGACGGTTGTGAAACATTAACGTAAATAGGATGTGAAGACAAAAGACTATCGGCAGGTAATATATATTGGACAGCACGGAGATCCAACAAATCCATCTGGAAGACACAAAATAAATTATAATAAACATAATGTGTTGATTTCCAGGAACAATGCAAATGGAAAAACGTGTAATACATTATAATAAAAAGGGACAAAAAATGAATAAGGTACAATAAGACAAACAAAATGTGGTTATGGTCGGAGTTAAATCTGGAGATAATTGGTCAAAGTCAAGTAATGGAAGTGGTTGGTGTGGGAATGTCTTTTTTCTGGAATAAACTAACTTGGCAAAATATGATGTTAAACTAGTTTGTCATTATAATCATTTTCTGTTTAATAGTAAAGGTAGATTGATATTTTAACAAAAGCATGATATAACATGCAAAACATGTTCGTATTCAAATGTTACAATAAGAATTTTCAATTAAATATATATTTAGTCAAATCGTCTATGCTTCGTGTATTAATATATTCAAAACATACCATATACCAATCCTTTTCTACAAGATCCATTCCAAAATACGCCATAAATGTAGCAAAGCCTTCGTTAAGCCATAGGTCGTCCCACCATGACGGTGATACTAAGTTACCAAACCACTGAAAAAGAAGTAAAAATAGGAATGATGCCAAGCCTATATTCAGAATATAAATAATAAATAACTATTTTACCTTTTATAAACAAGTGAATTTAATGTTCATCACATCATCATAGTGAAGAGATAATAAATTGTTTTTTTCATAAATCTATACTATGCCAACCCTTTTCACGTCATATCACTCTGTCTTGAGTACATTGATATATAGCAACGTAATTTACATGCTTTACAAACACGCACGGAATGCGCATCCCATAAAACGGCCAACCACCTTGTTAGAAATATCCATTGGTAAGTTAAACAGGAGCCAGAGTAACCTCAATATTCATATACTACTATTTACATCTTTTGTATTGAAACTGAAAATTGTACAAGAAATTTTGTTTTCATAATTTTGATCCAAGCACTGATGAGGAATTGTATTTTGAAGCGGTCGTCGAGTGTTTTAAATGAAAACTGGTATAATATGTAATTAAAGTTACCAACGGCTGCAATCATGGTTAATACGTTTTATCAGTCAAACAGAATCAAAAACAAACCATCAGTGCATGAACAAATCACAATCCAAAAACCAATTGCAAAGTAAATAGTTTGAAACTGGCAATTTCAGTTCAATTCGTGAACTGCAGGGAAGTGAGGCCAGTTGTCAGATAGGGTTAGCGTCCCTGTATAGCTAGATACACCCGGTAGTTGTTAAACTAAAATTGAGGAAAAAACATGGAACTGTCGGGCGTCAGGTATAACCATAAAAAACATAAAAACAAAATATAAAAAGATGGTTTTGAATGAACCATGTTATAGTGACATCTAAAGCAATGCTATGAGATTAGTGGATATGCGCTTTTTCGCAAAATTCAACCTTTGACTTTTGTCTTACCATATGTGCTAATTCGTGAGACACAACCATTGCGGTATATGAACGTTGAAATTTATTATTTGCTTCCGGGTCGTACAGCATAACGGATTCCCTGTACGTGACAAGTCCCCAATTCTCCATGGCGCCTGCTGAGAAATCAGGAAGAGCAATATTGTCTGAAAATTAAAAATAAAAATGCATAATTGTATCTTTTGAGGAAAAAACAACCACAAATATACCAGATAGTTCAGAAAAATGACAGTAAATTTGTGTGACAAATAAGATGCATTAAAACAAATAGAATGCCTTTCATACAATATATATTCCTACCAATTTTAACCCATTATATAAAAAACAGAGATATCAGATATTCAAACGTTACAGGGGTATATAGCTTGACAACAGATGTAGTAAAGATCAAGAATACAAAACAACACACAAAAAAACAAGACAAAAGGAAAACAAACTAAGATGACTGATTATGAAATGTATGGTTTTGGAAAGGAACTGCTTATAAAACAATTTCCATACAGAGACGTGTTTTCATTAGTCTCGCTGGTTCCAAGTCAACAAGACGAATATATATTCAATAGCACAAAGTAAGAGATTCAAGCTAATTATGATGTAGAATAAATAGAGAAATAATAATAGATTACCTAGTTTAGGTAAGGGGTATCTAATATCAAAATAATCCTCAAATCCCTCTAACAGTCGTACTCCTATATCCAGTGAAAGATTGGTTGTTTGGAGATACTCCGCTCTCGAATATGTTCTGAACTAAAAACAAAACAATATCGTATGGTACAAAACTAAATATTAAACCTCAAGATTAATATTTATTAGCGGTCACATAGCTGTCCTGATTGACATATTTTCTACACTCACAACCCTTATATAATACATGACGTTCATGTCAGAATGCATATGGTTAAAGTACGTGTACTTTACAATTAAACTGTTTAGAAATGCGGTTCATAGTCGATGTGAACGCAATTGATATGCAAGCAAACTGAATAACGCGCGTTAGCGCGTTATGATTAGTTTGCCTTGCATATCAATTGCGTTCATATCGACTATGAACCGCATTTCTAAACAGTTCAATTGTTATATTTACGTTTAAAACTATTTTCTTTTCTTTTTCTTGGTTCAAAATCATTTTAGAAAATTTTAAATCCGCGCTTTGTCAACAACGATTTTCGATTAACGGAACAGCTGTTGGAACAGCAGATCCAACTGATCAGCTGTGCAGTTTGGCGCCAGAAATTCTAGGACAAAATAGTGCGTGGAAAAAACAACAAATTGCATACAAAATTTCTACTAAATTGTTCAATTTTTTATTAAATACAATTATTTCGGTAATAAATAATCAAAATTATGCAAACAATCAATAAAAAGTTAAAACTAAATATATTGGGTCATAGGTTTGTGGATGTATTAAATGCGTGAAGTGGTGAAGTCATACGTCGATTGTTGTGAATGGAATTCCCGTGACGTCACCAAGGTAGATCTTGCAGTTCATAGCCGATATGAACGCAATTGCTCTGAAACCTTGTGTAGAAGACAGAAAACAGACAAAATGTAAATATAACGTAATAAATTGTAGATATTTGTAAAACATTAACTTTGTCATGTGCTACTTTTGAATTTTTATGAAATAATACATTCAAAAGTAGCACATGACAATTGTCATGTGCTACTTTTGAATGTATTATTTCATAAAAATTCAAAAGTAGCACATGACAACTTGATAAAAGTCAGGCAAACCAAGAAACAAAAAAAAAAAATATCCATAATAAGATACGCAGCTAAGCACATTTAAACCACTCAAATAACCTCCGAACATTTGACAAAAGTGGAAAAATAACATTCATGTTCAATCATTTGTCAGTATTTCATAGACCCTTATCGTTTTATTTATATTAATTCCATGGCTTTATTGGTTCTTGTCTTACATGCGTAGCTCTCTGTTGGAGCCGATTTGTATTGTAAATTAAACCCATGTTCATGTCAAGGGTTTGATAAAAAATTGAATTTATGCAAAGGTTTTATAGACAAGTTGTCGTTTTGTTGTTGGACATTACTTATATACTTACGTCAGTGTTATATTTAGTTGTTTTATTTTTATATGGAAAATCACAGACTGCAAAAGCCAATAAATATGTAGGCATTAGAACCGTTGTTTGGTAATGATCGGCTATGAATCCTTCAACACTGCAAAAAGAGATTGTACTTGTAGCTTCGTGCTTGAATGTATTGAATGCAATTTCATAGTTGCCGACTATACGTATAATTGTCTGGTTTATACACATTTTTGGTACAATATTTCTAAATTACTACATTAAAGATTAATCAGAATTTATATTGTGGCTAGGCTTTTGTATTTTATACTACTACATTGTTTATTGAAAAGAACCTAAGAATCTTTGCACAATAAGAAACAAATATCTAAGTTAAAATGGATATAGCGAAGAAACTATGTCTGTGCGATGTCACTATAGTTATGTCATATACCATTTTTTTAATTTAATGTCATATACCATTTTTTGAATGTATTTTATGATTAAATTAAAAAAAATGGTATATGACAGTTATAAAACTGGAAATGCTAACCTTCTCAAAGTACATAATTAGGCGTGTTGTTCTAGAGTTTCGAACTTTTGTCGATTCTATTTGTCTTTCGCAATCTGACCAGTTTACTCGACGACAATTTACAGTATTTGTTCGTTTAAATATTACTGCATTTGACAAAACATCTTACCTCGAGTTAACTGATAATGTTATCGGCATATTTGATAGAGTAATCATATCACTTGTAGCATTCCTCTCTAAGATGATGTCAAATGTAGACTTTATACCAGGTTCATCAAAGCACGGGAAAGCGCTTCTAGCATCAGTCGCTTGAAACTGGGTCACCACAAGATATCTAAAAATGGAAATAGTTAATAGATTTATTTTAGAAAGAACTTTCAATTCGTTGTGGTTAACGGGATATAAACAAGGTTTTGTAAGCATCCGTAAATACAACAAATTGAAAGTTATTTCTAATATTTATAATATTAATTCTCGACATTTCTGCTAAGATTTGCAAAAATACAGACATTTAATATTACAAAAAACTGTTTTTCATTTCTCATCCGCCGGTTTTGATATTGAATGGAACAGCGCCGTTGATCCTTCGACTGCGTTTATCTCCGCCTTTTTGACGTCATTTCATCCCGTCAACGTATTTAGCCCCGCCCTAAATCGGATCTGATGAGAGTTTGATAGGTCATGCTTGTTAATCGAGTGTAAACATTATTCTTGTCAATAGGTTTGTCAGAAAAAATCAGTGATTGTAAATATTTATTTTTAAATTTAAACTGTAAAATGCCGTATAAAGTTTGTATATATATGTATATTTGTCATCTATATTTCCAAACTACAGATGGTGTTTTACGTCTTGTCTATGTTATTCATTTGCTTGAACATTTTGTGAAACATTATTTATTGACACTTTCAAGAACAGCATTTGGTAAACGAGTTAGCAAGTAAAGCAGAAGACAACCGTCGTAATAATAACCAGTCTTTAAATTTTATGTTTTACACTTTGCTTCCGATACTGTTTAAAAACCGACAGATCCTACATGTGTGACAATATAAGACATTAAGTATGTTAAAGGTTCTTACTCTGTTGTATTACCACGTTGGAAAGAACTAAGATACAATCCTGTTAAGTCTTTGGTAAGAGGTCCAGTGAAGTTAAGTTCTACTGAATAATTTAAACCCACTGTAGTTTTGTTGGTCAAACTAATTATTAAAAACTCTCTCCGTTCATCATACGTATGTTCTGTATAAAGAGGACCCTGAACGGTTTTATCGTGTGTGCTAAAATAACCATTATCTTTGATAGTCAAATCCTTCATGTGTAACATTACTTCGCTTGTAGATTCAACACAGGTCATGTCAATTTTAACATAACCTTCAAAGTAAAATTCACTTTCATTCGTGCCATAGATATGAGGCCGTAGTCGAACTGTATAGTGATACGGATGGAGTGACGTTGGCAATCTAACGTCAATGTCTGGCTCAGGCGATGGCGTAGTGGACGGTATCTCGGCTTCTGTTGTTACAGTGACAGCAGTTGTACTTTGCGTTGTAACCACATCAACCGTGGTTCCTACTGGACACAGACCACCTGAAAATTATATAGAATAACGAATAAATTATTCCAATAAATAGAGGATCTTGCATGAGTGTTTATGTAATATTGAATTTATTAAACGAGTTGAATAATTTTTTATGCAACGAGCCTTGGCGAGTTGCATAAAACATTATTCAACGAGTTTAATAAATTCAATATTGCATAAACACGAATGCAAGATTCTATTTATTATATAATCCCATAAAAAACTGGTTTTTCGTAGATTTAAAACTTGTCTTCTCATTATAAGAAAACAGCTGATTAAACGAAACACAACAAGTTCATGTAACTGTGTACATGCGCTAAAAGTAATCCTGCTAAAATATTAAAAGTAAACAATAGTCTGTCCGCATGATACAAAAACAAAACAAACATTTTAAATTTAAATACAATGTATTTTCTTTTTAGAAGAAAAGTTCAAAAGTATCAGCTTAAATTGGAATCAACAAACAGTGTCAAATGAAACAAACAACTGAACTAGTAGGTCAATTGTGTGACGTCACTCTGGAATGACTTTTATGCTTTTATGACGTCACACTCATTCAATACGATTTTTATTGTATGACCGTATTACATGGATTATTGAGTAGATTATATAATAAAAACTGAATACGGTAGTTGTTCATAGGTAGGTCATAATTCTATGGGGTTTGCACAAACATGTAGCTGTCGAACTGAACAGAAATATATATAAAGAATACGAGCGTATTTTATATTTCTATTTTCCTTTTACAAAATAGGTATAATTAAAAAACATGCCTGTCTATGTACCAATAACAATAAAAAATAATTAAAAGAATTCTGTTTGCCACTTTGGTTGAATAATATCTATCATTAAAATTTTCTGTCATACAATTTCTAATTTCTCATGTTTCGACAAGTACAATTTTTTAAGATTCTGCTAAAGTCAAACACCAATAAGATGCCATTGTTTATAAATTAGTTTCCTTAATCCTAATTTTGAGTGACAATAATCATAACAAAGAAGCAAAATGAAGTGAAGTAATGGTGTTTTACAACCAAGTCAAGATTTTTTACTTATATCGAGACGTTCTGTTCTGGGATGGTGGAGGAAACCAGAGTGCCCCGAGAAAATCACATACCTTCCTTCGACAAGTGAACCAACAAATTTTCTCACACTTAGAATGTGCTCTGAGATAGATTTTAACCTATATAGGAGTAATGGATCACTTCGGTCTGTAAGCCACTTGGCAGAAACATAATAAAGAAGACGGGCTAGTAG
This sequence comes from Anadara kagoshimensis, assembly GCA_021292105.1. Taxonomy (NCBI): domain Eukaryota; kingdom Metazoa; phylum Mollusca; class Bivalvia; order Arcoida; family Arcidae; genus Anadara; species Anadara kagoshimensis. Next base: position 68,835,033 of record CM037865.1, on the reverse strand, counting down.
TGTTTGACGGTGTTTTATTCCAGTTTTGCCTTTTCCTTGTTTTATTGATGATGTGACAGGTTTTGAAGTCTCTAGCCACTCTTTATTATCGAAAAAACATTCATGTTATTCCAGTGTTCCTTATTTATACCTGGATGAAGTTATGCTGTCAGTAGATTATATTTTAACTGGTATAATTTATTTGCAATACAGTTTAAATTTTATAGCATTTGTTGCATTTCTAACATGTTTTATATAACACTTGTGAGACTAGTGAATTATTGTATTATGTTTAAATATATTTGTATTTCAGTTTTTAAACAATGCAATGTTTTATAGTCACTTAAGTAAATATCAAAACAAGTAGCAATAACAGTAAAACTTTACGATGTCATGATTTGTAATATATGGTTTATATTATATGGCTACATGTATATGGCCCTTAGACTTTGTGGGAAATTCACACCAAGGTTTGTTTCTAATAGAAGTCGGTGTCTAGGGAAATTCACACCATGGTATATTTCAGCAAGACCTATTGTAATAGTACATTTAGTCTCTAGAGAAATTTACACCAAGGTATGGTCGGTTTGTAGGGAAATTCACATCATGGTATGTTTTAGCAAGACCTATTGTAATAGTACAGTCGGTGTCTAGACAAATTCACACCATGTTTCAGCAAGACCTATTGTAATAGTACAGTCGGTGTCTAGAGAAATTCACACCATTATATGTTTCAGGAAGACCTATTATGATAGTACAGTCAGTGTCTAGGGGAATTCACACCAATGTATGTTTCAGCAAAACCTATTATAATAGTACAGTCGGTGTCTAGGGAAATTCACACCAATGTATGTTTCAGCAAAGTCTATTATGATAGTACAGTCGGTGTCTAGGGAAATTCACACCAAGGTATGTTTCAGCAAGACCTAATATAATAGAGGGAAATTCACACCATAGTATGTTTCAGCAAGAAAGTACAGTGGATGTTTTAAAACCTACATGTTGATATAATTGCTTAATGAAATCAATTTTATCCAAAAATTGCGTATGAACGAAAACCTATTATGGTGAAATAAAAGGGAAAAAGTTAAAATTACGTGTAATAACGGATTTCAAATACATTATAATCAAGATCAAACAAAGTAATCATGTCCGAACCACAATCAAGAAGCAAAGTAAAAATTTTTGAACTGACAAGTTAGGTTAAACACATGAACATCCACCAGGGAAGTGAGACCGGGTGCTCAGGAAGAGTAAGCACCTCCTATTTAGCTAGCTACACCCGCCGCATGTGTAATCAAAATTGAGAGAAAGGAGCACAATAATGTGAATAGTGTGATTTTTAGAGCCATTACAAAAAAAATAAACTCTATGACCTTCTTTGTCGTATCTTATGATATTATTCATTCTGTGGCGAAAAAAACCCGACTTCAGAGACCAGAAGTTAAGCATTTTGACGCTTATATTAATGTTGATGTTTATCATATACAAGCTATGATAAATAGATTTTATTTTTAAAAAATATACCAGGATCGATTTTAATGATATTGTTTTTGTGAGACGAAGAATTATTGTCTAATAACTTTGATCACAAAGTCACTTTTGTTATTCAAAGATAATAAAGATAATTTCAATTTTATAATACGTTTACAGTATATTTATATTGTAAATCGTTTCATTTTTGGAGGTTGGAGGAGTGAGTTGCAGCTTGTAATTTTTTCTGTAGAAATAGATTTAAATCGTATCGGAAAACAATCCCAATTATTCTTCTGGTAATATAAATTCATTAAAATAGCTCTGGTAATGAACGTCAATATCATTGTTCGAAAACAAATGATTGAAAAGTAAAGTATAGCAAAAATAACGTAAGCAGCTAAATACTTTTATCTATAGTCTGCATTTAATGTTGTGCTAACTTTTTATGAATATACCGATAAACATCACAAAACACAATATACTTACATATTTCACTGTGTCCGCTCTCAGCTAATTCTTTACATATATCTGGTACACCACCCGTAGTTGAAGGTGGTCGTGTTGATGTAGGGAAGGCTGTAGTTGGACTTTGTGTGGTACCACCAACAATAGCACCAGCATTCCCATCGCCATTACCAGAGCCCCACACACAACGACAATTAACATCTTTATTACCTCCTGCAAAGTGAACGATTACTCCGACTAAAGCCACCACAACAAATGCCAAGAACGTCAGGACAAAACCATTTACAGAACTGACATAACACCCGGAGTTGTTCTTCTCGTCATTGTAAAATTTAGCTGAGCCATTCTCCTTCTCTATGTCATGTAAGTGACTTCTACTGTTGGTATCGCTTTGGCTCAAGTCATACATTTCGCGGGAATCCCTTTGACGGTACATTACGCCAAAAGTCCCAACTGCAGAATTGTTTATCGGCTGTTTGTTAAAGCCCGGATGTTTTCTAGTATTTCGCTAACAGAAGTGACTAGGGAGGACTTTACAACTTCTATAAGCAGAGTTACAACATCACGAGACTTAATGTCAACATAAACTTTATTATTTTTCAAGAGTCTTCAGATAGTTATTTTATGACTATGATTGATTTAACGGGTATAATAGTCCCTGTCGACTGGATGTATTTATACCACTGATATAATAAAGTAACAATAAACCTGAAACTAGGTGTAATTAAACTTTTTTCGAACTTGTCAAATTTGTTTTATTTTAAAAAGAACACAGATAACCGCGATAACTAAATATCTAAGCTAAGCATTATATTTCATGTGTTAAATAAATTCTAGATTTTTAACCCATTATGGACTATTTAATCGCTGGCGGTCATTTCTAGATGGACATTAAATTACGGATAATTAAAGGGTTGTTTATGTTGTCAGCAAACTTATCAGTAATATATCAGGTCACATAGTTTTCAAAGTTTTTACATAGCTTTGATATTTTGATTTGGACATGGGATGACCAGTATGTTTTTGATATATACAAATCACATTGAATACCTGGATTAACGGGCAGACCTTTGCTTTACTAAAGCATTACATAAGATGGGTATACATATTACGATGAATCAAGATTTGAAGACAAATCAGAGATTAATGTGATATGCATCAAGGTTCGCCGCTCTGCCATGTGATCAACACCCCTTAACGTTTAAGCGGGACGTTTTGGAAAACTTTAACGTCACTAATTCCTGGATTAACGTTGCCATTGCCTGAAAACATGTTCTGTTGTATTTCATATAGAATGGAAAAAATTGTTCCGCACAAACCTTAGGGATACAGAGTCGAATCCCATTGTCATGTGCTATTTTGTGCTGCATAACAACATGACACTCCAATGTCTAGGTACCGAACCTTCTTTATCATAATATTTTATCTATCGTAAGCATACTAATGTAAGGGATATCATGACAACACTACTTTCAATCAATCAAACTAACATTAATTTTTACATCAGTAGTATATAATATTGATACATATATTCTGGCGTGAATCATCATACTATTGTTATGAAAACCAGTACAACAACCGGCGTTCACATCATATTATTGTTGTAAACAGCAGCATGCATTAGAGCCGGTGTCCACATGAAATTACTGTTTGAGGTCGAGGGTTAAAACCCCGCAAAGACTTTTAAAAAGTTAGTGATAGCCATGGGATCATTCGGAAGAGACCTTAACAACAGATACCCCGTGTCACGACAGGAATGGCACGTTAAAGAACACTCCCTGTTTATCGCTCTGTTCGTACTGCAAGGGTTAAAATTTCTGCCACTTCATATATAGCTGGTAATTTCTCGATATAAGTGACATATTCTTGACTGGTGCGTAAAACTCCATTTAATTAAACAATCACATCATGCTATTGTTGAAACATCAGCACTAGAACCGGTATTCGTACTATTCATACTATTGTTATGAACATTGGCATCAAACCACTGTTGTAAATATCAGCGCTGGAACCGGGGTTCTCATTGCATTATTATTATGGGCATTAACGTCAGTACCTGTGACCACATGATTTTACCAATATTGTAGATATCAGCGGTGCCAAAACCGGGTTCACATAATTCTAATGTATTTGATATCAGCGGCGATGTCTGAATTTTTTCATAAATGTTTTATATGTGTATCCATTCATATGTTTTATAACGAGATACAAAATGAAAATGATGAGATCGAGTTCAGCTTCAACCGTACGCGTATCAATCATTACACAAAATTATTTTACAAATTCTTATCTGACATTAAGTTAATTAAAAGTGTTTACTACGATGTGAACATGTCTTTATCAAATTAGACTGATGTCATGTGTAGGCGAACTACAAAGGTGTCGTCTGACAGTTATTTATGCACTGTACAAATCATTATAATGTTATTGAAATTATTTTTTCTAGAAATCTGTTGATGTGGACGTGTTAGAGTAGTTCTATACTTTTAATATATTTTTACAGACGTAGATTTTAGTCACTTCATTCCTACCATCTGATTACACGCTTCACTATACACGCGTTACTTTATTTCTTGCAGATGTTCAGCAGTCTTTTTTAGCAATTTTGCCTACAATTAAGTTTAATTTTCAATTCTCGTTCCTTCTTAATAAATAGTTTACTATGAAATACGTTTATGTGCATCAAAGGTTTTAAATGATAAACTAGATGATCATCTCCAATAAAACTAAATATGGAAATTCGGATTACATAATAAACTGTATATTGTGGTCTGCCAGCTTTTAATAAATGAATATGTGTTTTAAACTTTTACAAAATAAAATAGAATACAATGTACTGATATTTTATAAATGTTTTATTATTATTATTATTATTATTATTATTATTATTATTGTTGTTGTTGTTGTTTTTGATGGTGCCAAATAATAAAAGGAGGGGATAGAAATAGTATAATCAATAACTTAAATGTTCAGACGCCGCTATGATTACTTGAAGTTCATGTTTTGTATGATAACAGACAACGCCGTTGTTGTTGTCGCTGTTGCTGTCGTTGTTGCTCTGTCTATATCTCGTGTTATTCAACTAAAGTTAGTTTTTGGGTGTAGTGTAGAACTGAGGTGCTAGTGTCATCCAGGACACACAAAGCTATCCTGATGTATCCATGACTGGCAACTGTTTTTGCATTTGTCTGCTTTGACATAGCGCACAGTTAGCTTTTAACTGCTAGCTCTTTACAAAAGTTGTCGTCCCATCAGTCTATTATTCCGACATCGAGAAAGCCAACAGCAGTGCGACATGAAATAGCTTTTGTTGTTTAAGGTTACAGCACATGTCCATAACCGGGTTCGAACCTCAATTCTTTGATTTCAAACTTGAAGCGCTACCATTTGCCTCACATGTTTATTTATCACCTCTATTTCAAAGAAGTTACAACAATTTTTTATCAATTTTTCATATTTTATTATAAAAGTAATATATATACGTATATGTACAAGTAACCAAATGAAGTACAAAATAATAGTACAACTAAAATGCATAACATAAAATGTTCAGCACAGTGTGCATACGAACGAGTGTCTATTCACTCAAGAGAGAATCTCAGACTGCGGGGTTATCGTAGTTCACACATGTCATTGACGCTGTATTCCCTACACATTTCCACAGAATTCTGGCCGTATAGAGTTATCGTAGTTCACATTTCAATAACGCTGTATTCCCTACACATTTCCACAGAATTCTGGCCGTACAGAGTTATCGTAGTTCAAACATTTCATTGACGCTGTATTTTCTTCACATTTTGACAGAATCCTGGCCGTACAGGTTTACCGTAGTTCACACGTGTCATTGACGCTGTATTTCCTAAATCTGTCCGTACAGGATTACAACTGTTTCCACGTCATTGATCTGACATTTTCTACATAATCCCATATATTCTCTGTTACATGTATGTAAACCCACAAAAACAAAACACTATTCCGAGCAAGTACATACCAACAAGAAATGATTCCTGCATACCATCTCTTTTCGTCGAAGTAGCTGCTGGGGAATATTCCAACCGCTGCTTGTAACAACAAGCAGCTCCCTACCTTCCGTGCACTTGTTAAAATATTTAAACAATCATGTACAAACGTACATATATATATATAAAATGAAAAACATTAAACATCATATTATCATTATCATGATCAGGACTATAAACTACTTATATCAATATTACATAGGATGAGTATGAACTGAACAAAATACTATGTCATATTTCGAAGAAATAAGAATGTCATACAATTGTGACCACGACATGTTACGCACAAAACAAGAACGTTAAATATTTTATATAAATGTTTAAAAGTGAAATGTGTCATATTTCATCTGAATTTATTTTTTTCCAAACAACAATTTTCAAAACATCAATTTTTTAACTCCTAAAATACAATTCTTAACTATTTTAAATGTATATAAATACAAAATAATGTATTAAATAATCTGCAATTTGACCATGTTGATGGTAGTTCAGTAGAGTATACGCATCTATTGTATGTGTGATCTCATTATGATCAATAGAGTCAAATATGTCTTAAAAGTCACCCCTCTATAAGACCAACATTTCACAAAGGCCAATTAAATTCTAATCCGATTGCTCTTAATTTATATAATTTTGACTTGTATATAAAGGCTACTGTGACCTGCTTTAATGGTTTCCATGGGTGACCTTTGTAGACAGGTTTGGCTATATATCGTTGTTTACTTATAAATACACACACTATGTTTCTCTTTAAGAAAACTGTGGACCTTTCTGGCTATACCAATAACTACCGTTATTATAGTAAAGACCTGACAAATTTTAACTCTGGGTTAAAAAGGAGTCAAAAGTTAGCTTCCGAGAAATGGTTAGCCAGTGGGCGAAATACTACCAATACCAAGAGACAGACAACAGCTGTCTATCTACATGTATCTATAGCTAGCAAAGGTCCGAGATGACCTGTTGATTCGACATTAGTTTGTTAGCTTATTGTAAAACTTTTGAAATGCCCGTTGAGATAGCGCCAACAAAAGGCCAAGATAAGCTGTCGAATCAGCACTACATGTAGTTCGGTAGCTTAGTGTTAAACTTTTGACAGGTCTGTACTGCAGCGGCTTGGCAATTTTACTGCCTTCTGTATAATGCTTAAGTTATAACTTGAAAATATCAACAACTCTCACACACAAATAACAAATGGATATATAACAAACGAAACGAACATAGATGGTCTGTACTAGTTACACAAAACCTACAAGGAATCATACTGTCAAATAACACATTTTTAAGTGTATTGAATAATAAAATTTAAAAAAAGATAAATGACAAGATAGATTTAACATAAATACTCTGACTTATATGCAACACGATATTAACAAATGAAAGGCATAAGAATACACAATTCTTTCAGAACTCGAAACAAGTCGGACATGAGTTAAAACAAATATAATGTGAACAAAAATAACAGTACACATCATTCATGTTTCCATCACTGCAAATTAATAATTATCCATTCAAAAATAGTTTTTCTTGTCGAAACCTGGACACAACGGGGGGATGTTTCACTGTTTTATATCGAAAACTGGGAGGCTAAAACGGAAGAACGCCTAGCTTCTATAGTTGTTTAACATCTTTTAAAAATAATTTCACAAGCAGATTGATTTTCAAAATAATTGGAGTTTTCATTCATTAAATATTCCAAATATGAGCATATGCAATTGTATTGCTTTCACTGAATGTTTTGTAATTAATTAAGGTGGATTAGTGCCATTGTTTGTTTCAGAAGTATGTAGTGTCGTCTGCGACGTCTCATTAACTCCGCTAGATGAAGGTATTATTGTAAAGTCCATGCTTCCGTTAAGTGCGGGATTAGGATTTGTTTCAACCAATTGTCGTTCTTGTTCTAACTGAACAAGTGGATTGTCTATACCGCCACCATTTAACTCCATTCCGTCTTTTTCAAATCCGGTGATATTTGCTGACCTTCTCCTACAAACATATATAACATACTCAAATTAAATATCAGGGCATTGTTTACATATTTTTACAGTCAATCCTGCCTTAAAGGTCACATCTATATAAGGAGCACCTGCTTTTAAAGTTCAATAAAATTTTGACCTTGCATCATTTAATGCACGTTATTTAAACCTGTACATAAGATCAACATGCCCATTAAGATCACTTTTACTTGTTCCCATAAGTGGTCTTAATAAACAGGGTTAAGTGTAATTAAATGATCAATATTTCCCAATAATTCATGTTCCTTTCTCACAAATCAAATGCATTTCTAGATCTAGATTCACTTTCGAGTAGGTCAGATAACGATCTTAAAATCATTTAATAGTGACTGTTCTTTTGTCAAGTATCCATTTAGAAAAAAGTCAATGGTACTTCAGAAACCTGACGTCACAATACGTGTGATATTATATTAACATACAGGTACTGATTTAGCCGGTTACGACTCGATGTTAGTGAAATAATATATATTATGACGTGAAATTGCATTCAACAACTTTGCAAAATCAAGGCTAAAAATCTGTCAAAGTAAAGATAGAATTATTAGATTAAATAAAAACAAAAAATCCTTATGTTAAATCAAATGTGTAAAGAAGTAAAAAGTAAACATTTTAGTTATCCACAAGAAAATGGTATCTCTGCAAAACATAGGATAAAACTTATCATGTCTATACCGCATTCCAGAATCCGTCTTCATGCAAGTTAATTAATTAAATTCATAAGGCAAAATTCAACAAAAACTTAAAAAATGTAATTAAACTGTCATTATTTCACATCGAAAAATGTTCATAAAGTAATAAGAGTATGTAAGCATGCATAGGGGAAATAATATAACATGCATACATTGTACGTTATATGACAAAGGGGAGGCAATCACAGCAGGTCAAATGAAATACAATAAAACAGAACCAGTACCAGATCATATCCGATTATAATATACTTCATACCTCAGTCGAATAGGGTGTCTATACATAATCTGGAAATAGATAATGATTTATACACCCTTTGTACCTTATATGTGGTGCCGAGTTATCACGGGTTAAATTTCAATGTTCCCCCATCATAACTTAAACACAAATCTTCAAACACCCATGGTCAAACGTGATTCAAATATAACATGTATAAATACACCAGAAAGTGTAATACCAACGGTCTACACAATGAAACAACGTATTGGAACATTGAACGTAGTAAAGATAACACAAACACCTCGACGGAGCGTATTGAATAGGAAACCAAGGGGCGTACATATGAAACCCCTGGCTATAGCAATCTCTGGCTTTTTGTGGGCATACCGAATTATTAAAATGGTAAAATTAAGATTACATAAAGATGACATGGATACTAGTACATGGCATTTGTTTGATAATGTTTAAAAAGACAGTTAAAAAGCTATTGCATGGGAAATTTTGTTTCGTCTCGAAAGCAGCGAGCCAAAAGCATACATGTAAGTGAGCAGTTTTAGTTACAAACAATATTAAAAATAGAGAACAGTAATATGTTAATACAAGCAAAACATAGCGGCACTCGAACACGACGACGAGACGTGCAATGTAGTGTAAGTGATAAGCACAAAGCAAAATTGCAATTACAAAGAACAAGAAACGGCTGTGCAGTTTGTACTATTTCATAACTTTACCTTGATTTCATGAATGATGCAATGATAACTATAATGGCGATGATGACTAACACTCCAATTACAGAACCAATGATGATAACTGAAATAGATCAAAGACAGAAATTAGTAACCAAAAATAATTGGTATTTGGTAGCTGAAACAAAAGTAACATAAAACTAAACAAACAAAGCAAAAACCAAGATTTAAACGTTATACAATGCAAACGCACTAATGGAATCATCTCATTTCACCCACGGCGGGTGTTGCTATATATAAACATGAGTAGCTACTTTTTTACTTTGCTTTTCAGGTTGTGATTTGAAATGCACCGGTCTGATTGTGCTTGATAAAATTGGGGGAAATGGCAATACAGGAAACTAGAAATTGAACTTTAAAATGATTTATTCAAATTTTCAAAAGTTCGTTAGGTTCTGTTATTTAAATGTAAACATAAAAGAAAACATTTCATCTAAAGCTATGCCCGTTTTCAAAGTTTTCGCTTTGCTTTTGGGATTGTGATTTGGGCAAGATAGGTGCCTTTATGTTTGATTGGGCGTGACTTAACCAGACGACACTACCGCATATCCAGTAAAAAAACTGTGCTTATTGATAAACAATGATCATGGTTGTTACACAGAGTTATATTTGTCATCAGATACACGCAGACTGCATTTTCTTAGATACAGTACGGACCTCTCGAAAGTTTAACACCATGCTATTGAATTAGTACCGAATCGGAAGCTCGCCTTGGCTATATCTCAATAGCTTTTCGGCATTTGTTTTCTATCTCTTGACAGCCTTTCTGTCACTAGTTATCCGTATCTCAGCCACTAGGCAGCCTAGCCACGACTCATCTTCGTTATTTTCAGTCTTAAACTTTCGACAGGTCTGCACTGTAGGACATGGACCGGTATATGTGTGTTTGATGCTAATATAAGTGCTATACTTACTAGTAAGTGTGTGGTTGTTAAGGTAGAACGAATCCTCAGCGTCTCCGGTTTTATTGGCATTTACTGATCCACTTGTTCTATTTCTAGACGTAACGTCTGTACTGTTCCTTAATGGTTTTGTTGTAGTTCTAACGCCTGCTGTATCTGTTGTGTTCAGTATCTTGTCTGTCGTGATAATGTTTGATGTTGCGCTTGTTGTCTTTCTTTCAGTTGCCGTTGTTTTATCAGCTGACGGTGTTTCTGTTACTTGTTGTGTTGATTTATCTATTCCTCCAGTACCAGTTGTAATAGGATCGCTGACTGGTCGTAGTGTTGATATTATATTTGAAGTAGATAACGATTTTTCAGTACTTGCGTCCATGCCTGTCGTATCTGTATTACGCGTGGTAGATTTTGGAGCCATATGTGTAACAAGTTTTATTGGTGCTTCGGTTGGAGATTGGGTGGTTTTCTCTGTTGATTTTGGAGCAATGTTAGAGCCAAGTTTTATTGGTGATTCATTTGGAAATCCATTAGTGTCTTCTGTAACTGTGTGTGTTACGACTTTACTTGGCGCCTTTGTTGGATGCTGACCAGCTCCATCGGTAGATGATTTCGGACCCATGTGCGTAATGAGCTTTATTGGTGCTTCTGTTGGATATTGACTGGCGCCGCTTTCGGTAGATTTCGGACCCATGTGTGTTACGAGTTTTATTGGTGCTTCTGTTGGATATTGACTGGCGCCGCTTTCGGTAGATTTCGGACCTATGTGTGTAACCAGTTTTATTGGTGCTTCTGTTGGGTATTGACTTGCGCCTTCGGTAGATTTCGGACCCATGTGTGTAACCAGTTTTATTGGTGCTTCTGTTGGGTATTGACTTGCGCCTTCGGTAGATTTAGGACTCATGTGTGTTACGAGTTTTATTGGCGCCTCTGTTGGATATTGACTGTCCGTTACTAGGGGAGTATCCGATATTGGTATGTCGCCTCGATGTTTGTCGTCGGTGATAGTTGATCCTTCAAGTAAAACACCAGTTTTATTATTAGTTTCAGACAAGGATTCTGTTGACGGTTTCCGCGTGGACAATTCAACCAGGTTTTTCATTGGCGGGAAATCGCTAGACATTTTCCTAGTTGATGTTTCCTGTATTATAGAGGACGTAGTAAATTCTGAAGCAGAATCATTCTTTGTTAGTGATGACGTATCGAAAGGCTGACTAGCATTCGTTAGCGATAATGCATCATGTTCAAGACTCTTCGTGCTGGATATATTATTTCCGATTGTCGATTCCGTTGTACTAGTTATAGGGTATGTTAAATCATGTGAGTCAGTACTTTTGTTGTACGGAAGTCCAGAGGCCGGAAGAAGAGGAGTCGTGCGATCTTTAATTAATTTAGCAGTATTCAATGCTGTCGTTGATTGATTCTGTTTTGGAAATGTAAAGTTTTCATATGTAGCTGGTTCAATGGTAATGTCCGATAAATTTGAATATTTCTCCAAAATGGAAGACTTGTTATCGATCGAAGTATCGGCCATTTCGTCACTGATGTTCTTCTTCCAGGTTGATGACTCAGTTTTCAAAAACGAATCTGGCATTGATGTAGTTCCATTTTGTAATAACGCCAAAGTTTCCTCTGTAGCTGGTTCAATAATAACATCAGAAAGATTAGAATGTTTCTCCAAAATGATAGATTTATTAACGCCAGGGATATCAGTGGTAGACATAATATCGCTCTCTCCTAGTAGCATTGAATCTGTTGTGACTTCTGAGGGATTGAAACCAGATGTTGTTTGATTATTTAACAACAAAAATGTTTCTTCTGTAACGGGTTCAATAATGACATCTGATGTATTGGAAATTTTTTCTAAGACAGCCGACTTGTTAACAGCAGGAAGATCTGAGGTTTCCGTCGTGGATTCATTTGAAAATAATGTTGAACTTTCGTGCGAAACTGGTTCAAAAGTGACATTCGACAACCCAGAATGCTTTTCCAAAATGGCCGACTTGTTAACGATAGCAACATCTGAGGTTTCCGCCGTGGATTCATTTGAAAATATTGTCGAGCTTTCCAGTGAAACTGGTTCAAATGTGACATTTGATAACCCAGAATGCTTTTCCAAAATGGCCGACTTGTTAACAGTTAAAACATCTGTAGTTTCCGTCGTGGGTTCATTTGAAAGTAATGTGGAGCTTTCTGGCGAAACTGGTTCAAATGTGACATTTGACAACCCAGAATGCTTTTCCAAAATGGCCGACTTGTTAACGATAGCAACATCTGAGGTTTCCGCCGTGGATTCATTTGAAAATATTGTCGAGCTTTCCAGTGAAACTGGTTCAAATGTGACATTTGATAACCCAGAATGCTTTTCCAAAATGGCCGACTTGTTAACAGTTAAAACATCTGTAGTTTCCGTCGTGGATTCATTTAAAAATAACGTCGAACTTTCGTGCGAAACTGGTTCAAATGTGACATTTGACAAATCAGAATGTTTTTCCAAAATAGCTGTCTTGTTAACAACTGGAATATCTGTTGCGACACCTGCCGTCGATATATCGCTTAAAGTGGTCGACGAAGTTTTTGAAACAGTTGTAGACTCATTTTGAAATGATGTAAAGTTCTCGTGTGGGACTGGTTCAATTATAACATTGGATATGCCAGAATGTTTCTCCAGGATAATTGATTTGTTGACAGCCGTTTCGGTCGTTGTCAAGTCAATATTACTTGGGATTGGTGTTGATGTCAGCATATCCAAAAACGATGAACCATTTCTTGCTTCTGAATCTTTGGTCAAATTATCAACTTTTACACTTGTGCTTGGGACTTCTGTTGATACGCCATCAACGCTGGTCACGGTTGATACAGGTGAAGATGGCATACCTGCAGGCGTGTTAACTCCACTTCCGGTAGACGTGCTTTCACCATCTGGTGTTACAGTAGTCTTGGGTAAAATGGCGTCTTCTATTGGTTTAATCAGGTCAAGCAGACCTTCGGGCACCGGTTCAATTACGGTTTCATTAATTTCGGGATATTTATCCAATATTGTGTTTTTGTCAGCTATTGGTTGATCAAGTACGATTGTAGTAGTGGGTAATCGTGTCGTCTGTTCCGTTGGCAGTGCGGTTGATACTGGTTGTTTTTCAGTAAGTAAGACTAATGGAGTTGTCACCTCTGGTTGTAAACGACCATGCGTATCTGTAAAACTCTCTCTAGCAAATTCTGCAAATAATCCTTTAGTTGAATTATCCAGTAAATCTTCAGGAGTAACTGGTTCTATAATTAGTTCACGTAAATCGGGATACTTGTTTAGAAATCCTGACATCTTATCCTCAGAAATCTGCGTATTAGCAAAGAGTCTTTTCAGTTCGGAAGCAGTTCTGTTTCCAATATTTTCAAAAACAGTTGCATTTGTACCAGATTTCGTACTTAAAGTACTTGTTTGATTCGTAAATGACGTATCTTTTGTTTCATTCGGTGTTGTTGTTGTTGTTATTTTGGTATTCGTTTCAGTACTTGAAGGCATAGTAGCATTTGTTGATTCTGTTGATGATGGGACTACAGACCCTGTATCTGTCGTCGCCATATTGGATTCTGCAACTGTAGTTGACATGCTGGGATCGGGTTGCTGGTCCTCGCATACCAAGGATACTTCACCTGTACAAATAAAACAATTTATACTTCAATAACAAAATAACGAAACCATTCAAATGGGCAAAATCGGAGTGGAGTAATAACACTGTGTGCCCTAGTCAAAATTCGTTTGCTTGTATTAAGGTGTTCATTTTTAAATTAGTGGAGGAAAGCGTTTAAAGACTACCGCTCAGCGATAATTGGGATCTAGACGGTGAGAGTTGATATGATCCTCAACCCGGTCATTTATACCACTTGGCCACCCGATCCCTTTTCAAATGAACAGTAAAAGTACTCCATATTATTTCTAAAGATGTTACCGCTGAATTGTAGAGTACCATTGGTACCATTCAAATGAATTCCATCTAGATTACTGTAACCATATTCCTCAAATTCAATTTGACATTATTTTGGTTTGCATTTTCTTAACGCCTGCGTATAATAAAATATGTTTTCGGGATCAATTTGAATATTCAAAGTACATTTTATTTATGTATAATGGACAGTAGTATGTTTCGCGTCGTTTTAACAACTAGAGATTGGTATATATTCATGCTTAATGGGACTGTATTTATTCGGGTATGTCAATAAAAAGCTATGTTTGCAAGTAGCAACAAATCTCAGTGCGTGCCACTTAAGGAACAGTACTTATATAATTTTGTGTTTGTTGGTTTCTCATATAATGTTCTTTATCACAAAAAAATTTCCGAAAGGGAAATGAATTAATTAAATAGTGAATCTCAACTCGTCTGAAACGTAACTGCCGAACTATTGTAAGATGTGTAATAGTTTACATTTCATGTAACTAAGCATTACCTTCGCGAACTTGAAATAGTACACAGTAATCCGAGGCTAAAATATTCTGAGTTGAATTCAATATAGTTATGCTTCCTTCTCCTCTGGTGGAAGTGTGGGTAGCCATTGCACAACCAAAGTCCTTCCGGTCTTCCCCAATAATTAATTCTAGAGCTGTGCCACATTGCATAAATCCTGGGGACGAGGTCGTTACGACTAGTACTTCCGGTGATGAGACAGTTAGTTTGCAGCTGCATCTTGTTCTTCCAGAGTCTTTAAAAAGTGAGGCATCGACGGACACTGTGGAACCTGTTACGTTACTTCTACTACACAACTGAGCAACTGAAAGTAACAATAAAACCAAGGTGAACTTTTGTAGTGATTTTTCAATTAAATGTATAAAACAAATATTTCACTTATTTTAGAAAGATCAGGTAGCATTTCTGAACAAAATGTGATGATTTTTCTGACCTATTAAGCAACGTTGTGGAATATTTATAAACTATGTTCAACTTTATGATACTTAATATTAATTCTTTTATTTTTTTTTAAAATGCCACTGGCTTTAACATAAGTGACATGTTGGTCCTCTAACAGTAATATACCCGGATCACTGGATACAATGCTGTATCTTGATTCAGTGTCCATCCAGAAGTGACAGTTCCAAATATCCAATAATTATTGGTCAAACTATCTAATAACCAGAGATCCAATATGTGTTTGTTTGTTTGTTTTGCTTGTCTTGTCTGATTGTTTTTATTCCTTGTTTGGTGTTTTAGATTCATGTCTAATGTCAAGTACATGTTTTCGTCTACAAAGTTGCTTTTTCTATATTATTTTATTTTTGTACCCCGTTCCTTGCTTAAAACAACTGTTTCAAAAACAATTTATGTGTTCACTTATAGATCGGCAATGACAGTTAATAAATCTTTCGATAAATAAGCCCATAAGTACGATTTGTGCATCACTTTACAATATTAACATGATCACCCTTCAATTATATTTGATATAATCAGTGGCTTCGGTCACTTTTTACTTTTTGCTGTGTCATATACGTTTTTAAAATGTAACCATGAAATACATTTAAAAAGTTGTGTATGACAATGTATCACTTTTTGATTGTATTTTTATGATTAAATTAAAAAAGTGGTGTATGACAGGTATATAAACTTAATATATCTTGTACTAGAGTGTGCCATACCCTTGTGTTGGCCAAAAATTACCATTAGTTGAAGAGTTTGTTAAAAACGTTCAGATGAGGAACTATTCAATAGACAGATCTTGTATAAACATGATAGTAAAATAACAAGATATCGGGAAAGTTTGTAACCTCATGAAAAAATAACTATAGGTAGTACACGTCCAAGGTTATTAGAAGGCACTTAGACTGTTAAGTACTGGTCACAAGACACTGTGGTTGATAAATGTATATTTTGTTTATCCATTATGGCATGTCAGGTAATTTCACAGTCAGCAGACATGACATGTACGAGACTAAGGCGTTGAAAGGAATTCTAAATCATTTCAATAGATCATTGTACTGTCCGGAGAGACAGAAACCAGATCTGTCATACAGTTCTACACCTTCCTCGTGTGGCTGATCATTACTACACTAATACCTATACACCTCAAGACTTGACCATCAGTAAGACATTGTGTCAGTCGGAGTAAGGGTTCGGCATTCCGCTCCCTCTTGTTCGGAAGACTGAAACTGTGTTCAATAGTGTATTCTTCTGAGAGGTCATAATTGCTTTATTTAACATTTTCCTTTTGCCTATTTGAATGAATATGATTATAAAACAATGCATTATGAAGGAATGGTCAGGCACTCCTTTTTTGTCATGTAAATATATACCCCTATTTTGACAAATAAACGAAAGTTTTAACAATTTTGTTGTTTTTCTTAATAAAGTCAATGATATTTTTTAAATAGAATGAATTTAATTTCAATCTAAATAGATTGAATGTTTATAAAAGTAAAGATCATAGAATTTTGAAAAAAGCCAAAATTAGATATGGAATGTGCACTAATTTTATAAAGCCACTTTTATTGGCCATCTTATTTTTGCCACTGGCCTTCTCCGATTAAAGAATCAGTTGAAAATTACAAATTGACTGCATTTTATTCAAATTATACTTGTCATTAGTACAGAATTATTTTCTCAAAGTTTAATGTTGTCATCATTATTGTTCAATTTATTAAGTAAACAATTTTCCACCAGTGTTACATATTTTGAATTTGTTTCTCTTAATACCACATGAAGCTGGAACAAAATCGACTATAACAAAAGTGCCTAAATTGTTAGGTATCATAATATAGAATGATTAGATTTTGAAGTCGGCTTAAGTAATATTGAGTGAATTATTCCTAAACCCGTTCCAATTTTGTAGCTTCGGAATAACATTCCTCATCAGTAGTGCTCGGATAAAATCGTGGGAATCCAAATATTTTTCTGAGATGTTGAAATGAGAAAAATTAAAAGGACCAACAGTGCATTATATCTAATCCACCTAATTAGACAATACTTTGAATACTAGCTGTTAGATCTTGTCGATCAAACGTGATTGTTTTACTGGAAGACATTATGGTTTAAGAATATTTGTCCAGGGGCTAAAATACCCAATCAGATTTTTAATACATTAATTTGTAATATCCCACATACCTTTAGGATATTACGGTTTTGACATCATAATTATCGTGATTAACCTGTCTAAATTTTATTGCTGGTGCACCATACTCGTGAACTTTAGAATAAATCAAATGTACTAATACGAAATTTCGAAAATTCAAGTTTCAAAATCTGCAAATACATGTATTTCATGGTTAACACTGGTATACCTTTCTAAATTTCATTACTGATACACCATACTGGTAAATGAAATGTTCATTGACATGAACTAAAGAAAAAAGTACTTATACAAAATTCCGAAAATTCTTCGAAATCTCCCCATATTTTCTACAAGACCTTGGAATTGACCATTACTATAAGGTATAGATGACAGTTTGATGATAGGTGTGTCATAACTGTCTGATAACTTATATAACGGATATGAAGTATGTGTTATAACATTTATAACGGTGTCTGGACCTTGTAACTAACAGTTAACTTGTCAACCTACTGTCAAAGGGAGGAGTGACTGACCAGAATAGTGAATGTCTTATAAAATATGTTCATTCCCTGAAAACCTGTATCGGTGAATTACTACCGGGATGGTGTCAGGTAGTTTAAGGTCACGTGCGTGAAAAATAACTCAAAACATGCATTTGGCAATAGTCGTGCAACTGAAAGACATAATTATGTAATCACAATATAATGCCCAGTGTTGGTAATAGAGTTCTCAGCTATCCCGCTTAATGTAAACACGTACTATAAAAAATATACAAGTCTAATTTTTCGAAAAAATAGCCAACAACCCAGTGTGTAAATCTCATTCATAAAAAATCAGAGAAATGAATATACATTGCACCATATAAAGCGTGGATGATTTTTTGTTTTGAAGAAACATTGAATAAGTGCCACCCATACACATTAACGTATTGATTCATTAATAGAAAGGGGTTTTACGTCCCAGTCAGGAATATTTCACTTATATGGAGACGTCACCAGCTACAAGTGAAATTTTGACCTTTGCATTTGGCTCAGGGCAATGTGCAGGGAGGGTTCACGCCTGCCGTGACACGAAACAACGCTTTTTAAGGTCCCTTATGAATGACCTTGTGACTTTCATTTTTAAATGCCGAGTGCTTGTCGAAAGAAAAGTCACTATTTATTTTGAAGTCTTGATCAGAACCCTGTCCGAGATTGAACCCACAACTTCCCATACACGAAGCGAGGACTCAACTATCAACTGAGCTACCGTAGTGGTATGACACCAACATACAGACAGACAGTAATCAAAAATCAAAACTCATCTACCCACGTTTTAGGTTGTCCACGCCATTGATTCCTTCCAGTGTAGCCAATCTTTGTGCAAGAAATTAGACATAATGCAAATAAGGGGATTGGTGTCCTGTTTAACATAATTTTTTTTCATATGAGAGGTATAAAGGCACCTGATGACTTTATAAAACAAGATAAACTAACACTATATAGACTAGACAAACCAATACTGAGAAAACAAAAAGTAAGACAAAAATATACGAGAGCATAAGACACGAGGCAAACATATAGTGAGGGCAAAAGATGGAAAATAACAAGCATAAATGAATATATAAGACGCAAGACAAGAAATTATTCAGAACACAAGACGCTGGACAAACATATACTAAAAACACAAGAAGCAGGACAATATTGAGAAGGCAAGACACAATAAACTCAGACCACAAGGCATAAGACAATATACGAAGAACACAAGACAATATCATAATAAGAACAGAAGGTGTAAGGATAAATTTTACAGAGAACACAAGACGCAAGATACATAAATATCGAAAATACAAGACCTAAAGAAAGTTTTGAAATCACAAGACGTACATGTTAGCAAAACAATTATTGACACCAATGGCATGTTAACTACGCAAAAGATTGATTGATAGAATGAATTAAGTTTTACGTTCAACTCAAGAATATTTTACTTATACCGATACTTCACGACCTATTTGCAAAGTCTCAGAAATGTGACCTTTGAATGTGCAGGAGATCTAGAGTTCTTTAACGTACCACGCCTGCCATGGCACAGGGCATTGGTTTTATGGTTTCTCCCGAAGGACCTTGTTACTTTCATTTCTAAATAACTAGTTCTTGTCGAAAGAACTGACACTACCTTTTTTCAAGTCTTGGTCAGACCCTGACCGGGATTCGAACCCACGATCCCCATTTACGATACGAGCACCCTACCAATTAAAAACAACCGTTGCGATACGTTCCCAAAAGAAATATTCAAAATACAAAACTTAGAATTTGTAAGCATTTCTCTGTATTTTACTTCCGAGATTTTTTCTGCACTCTTGTCCGTTGTTTTTTATGTAAGCGTGTGTTTTATATAAAGGGGTCCGAAATTTAAATATATTCTGAAGTAAACATACTTATATCGCATGTTCAATATTTATTTATTTATTTATTTATTTATTTATTTATGGTTGTTATCTATACATATATTATATGTTAGTCATGTACAGAATTTGTCATTAATTTCCTCTAGATGATTTATCGATAGCCAGTGGTCAGTTAATCTTGTTTATACACTTTAATTACTACTACAACACTTAATTGCCGTGGTCAAGTGTGCGTTTATGTTAAACAGACCAGAATATACACAAAATTTCTCCAAAAGATCTCATTTTTTGTGTGGTAATAATACTTTTGTAAATCCTTAAAGAAAAACAAATTCAATTAATTTAAAACAATAAACGATTCAAAATATGTTGTCAAGAATTGGCAATAATTATTAAACGGATTGACTACTTTAAAATGTTACACCACACCCAGTAAAGTGCTCTTATGAAGACCACTAATTGAGATGCATTGTTGTCTTTTTTCTTAAACTTTACCTGTGTAAGAATATTTTTTTTAATTTTCTATCATTTTTAAAGTTTTAAAGATAAACAATAAAAATCTAGCAATTAATTACACTGTCTGACCCCAGAAACTGGAAATTTTAAAAACCACAAAACCAAGTTGACTTGTGTGCGCAGAAAAATTAAACATCTAACAGTGAATGTATGAATGAACGGACATGAGGGATTGGCAGCCGGAGGGGGTAGTTGATCCGTTAAAATATTGACAATATTGTGCATGTACAGTAAAACCTGCTGTAGCAAACGCCTTTACATAACAACTAACTGTCTATTAAACTCCCTTTTCTTCATATCTCAACCAGAAAACCCCCATTTAAAGACAACTTGTCTATATAAGTCCTTTTATCTTAGGTCATATTGATGGTTTTTATATACAGGTTATACTGTATTTCAGGAAAAATACTATAAAGTATAATGTGTTAATAAATACAGAATCAAACACAAACATACCAGTCCATGTTCAAATCAAAATTTTAAAAAATAAAGTAAAAAAACTTTAATAACAAAAAATAGCGAATTTAGTTAAACGCGTGGAATCCCACATAGAAATTGAGACCAGGTGCCCTGGAAGAGTTGAGAACGGAGACACTAGTGATATATGTTAAAACAGAATGTTATATTTAAATAAGCATTTAAAGACACTGAGAACGATTACATATTGCCAGATACATTGTTTTCCAAGTAAAGAGATTATTCGTAATAGATGAAGATCGAACACGTCTGTGTTATATAACCTGTAAATTACACAACAGGACAAACTGTAGATAGAGGTAGTTTTTGTTCTCTGTCGTCTCATTTATCAATCTTGAGAGTTAAATAGGTATAAAAAGATACATAAACAACGTAATCAACTATGATTAATGTTTACCTGAAGTACGACACCTGAGCTGAAAACTATTTATGAATAAAATAGTAAGGTATTTCACTCAGAAACTAATGTGTCTATCATTAACAAACTACATAAAATAGTGGGATATTTTACTAAGACATGTCAACAAACAAGTCTGCCATAATTATACCATGTTAAAAGTTAAAGTCTGTCCCGAGCCATTAGGCCCATCAGGCCGGAGCTTATCCCGGTTTCGGTGGCGTTAAGCGACTGAGAGTACAAGACTCTCCCCTGAATGGGACGCCGGTCCATCGCAGGGTTAACCCCCAGCATTTTGCTGGTACTCATTTATTTTTCAGCTGAGTGAACTGGAACAACATGAAATTAAGTGTCTTGCTCAAGGACACAACACATCACCCGGTCCAGGGATCGAACCCACGACCTTCGAATCATGAGTCCAACGCCTTAACCACTAGGCCACGCGCTTCCACAATTATACCATGTAACATGCTTCAAACATGTCACTATATAGCTGAAAGAATGGTCAACCCCGCCTATAAAGTTCACCTAAGAGAGCCAGTAAAATTGGCATTTCTGGACAGGTGACCTTTATATATATACAGGTTCAAATAGCATGAATAAAGAGCAATTTGGATAAACTTTTACAGCCTTTAAAAGCAGTAACCCTTAGATAGAGGTTGTTTTTAAAGCAGGTTTCACAATGTAAGTATTTCACGCAGGAACATGTCAACTAACGTGTTGTAACTTAGTGAACCATGCAAAATGTTTCAATTTTAAAGATGGTTATAAAACAAAACCCCAATAAAGCTGTGGAGCGTTTCATTCAGAAAATGGTCACTGACTACATGTTACTATTGTTACTTAACCTTGATTAGTGTATTTACCATGTTGTAACATGCAACATTGTTCAAACATACTCTAACAAAATTCATCATTGTTTGCTCAAATACTAAATTGTCAGTAAGGGTAACTCAGTTGTCGATGCAATACAATAATAATGTGACTGACACATAGATTATAAACAAAGATATCACTGTCGCATCTTAAACAAACGTGCGAAAAAACGCGCGATTTGACGTTTTTACACGCATCACATGTTTTAATGATTTCGAAATTATAAGAAACCTGATTTTTTTTAAATTGGTATCTCACTGGAGAGAATAACTTCTCATGTCTATAGCTGTTATAAAGTTACAATATACAAAACTCTCAATTCATTTCATGCACGTGTTATAAGGTACACATGGGTTCTACCATGTTTATTTTACTAGGATTATGTAGTTTCGTGCATGTAGTTTGAGTCGATGTTGCTTACAATATCATGTCAACATTATATAAATCTGTTTCAAATGATGTGACCAATGCTTGCTGATGTGTTTCTTTATTCATATGAAGCAGAATTTATGAAAAAGACCTTGTTAAAGCCGAAGAGAAGTCTGTCGTTAAGTGATTCAACTCTAAATACAGAACACGTGAATCTAATCTATTCTAGTGAGCTTGAAATGAAAGCTACGATTGATCCTTTAAATTCTGCTTTATATTTCCATTCATGCCTAAAAAAGACATCAATTGAAACTATATGACAAACGCGATGACTTCATTTTTTCTATTGTCAACTTTCCTTTTCTATCAGCAATATATAAGCTTATGCTGTATATGTTCCGCAGTTAACATGATATGGTAGAGCTTATTCCCAATACTGGAACTTTATACAATGAAGCAAACGGCTTACAAATAAATTCCTGACACATGGATATTGCAAGCATAGACTTATCAAGATAGTACAGACGTTTTAGGCTGTTGACAAGTATGATATCGTTGCATCCGCAATTATCCCGCTTGCATTTCACACCCTATCGGTTCATGTTTTTTTCGTTATTAATTTTGGTTAAACACTTGGTGGGTGTAGCTATATTTAGCTAGATACGAGATGCTTACTCTTCCGGAGCACCTGGTATCACCCTGGTGGAATTCCACGTGTTTAACTTAATTTCCAGCTGTCTAAGATTTTATTTTGCTTTTTGAAATGTTGTTTTGACATAAAACGGTATGTTTTTGTTTGATTATAATGATTTATTGGAACGTTAACAATGTATTTTTATATCACATTTTCATACATATTTTCAACATTATCATCATTATTGGAAAATGCAAAGACTTGTAGTTGTCTTGACAATACATGTAGTTTTTAATATATTACTCACTTGGTCCTGGATTTCTGACGCATGCGCCTTTATCAGCTGAAAATATAAATGAAAAAGATTTAAACATGGTTAAATGAAAAAGACTTAAATATAGTAAAACTATTATGTACATGTATTTGTTGATAAGATAAATACCCCTGCAAAGATGAAATGATGAACAAATATCAACTTATATCGAAGCACTTGACGAAAACGTTGCCACGTGATTTGAAATTGTTGTGCAACATTCACCTAATATAATTACATGTAGTCTGGTTTTTTTTATCGTTTTGCTTTTAATGCGAAGATGAGTAAAGATTTGAAATTGGTACGGGTATGTCTTTTAAAAGGAAAAATTGTTTTGATTTGGTTTTAGTAGTGGTTTTGGAAATGCATTATCGTGCGTATATTATTCTCTATTAGAGAAATAATTCAATCATTCACTATTTTAGTTTTCATAACATTGAGAGTTGCTTCTGTAATAATATTTAAAAGTACAAGAAAAAAATTAACCCGGTGCTTAACATGACTGAAAGCTGAAAGCAGTTATGAAACCACTTAGGTTCTTAGATTTGAAACCCTATCAGGTAAAGGCTCTTTTTGCAGAATTAATATTAAAACAAATCTTAGTTGTGAAAGTATTGGTAAACTGGGCCAGTGATTTTATAGGTGTTAATAGGTGTATGCAAAAATTGTGATCATAATGATTGCATGCTGTTTGTTACACCAAAGAATAGATCAAACTGATAACGATTAATTTGATAATAATATTTTCGTTAATAGATGTCAAGGTTTCTAAAATAATAAAATTATTTGTTGCTGAACTCCCAAAACTTGTTTTTTCCACAAATTTGCTCCAAATAATATGTTACTTTTTGAAAGAAATTATTATTTTAAGAAAACAGTAGTCATTTGCGATTTTGGCTACCAGGAATGGAAACATACAAATGAAGAATCATGTTGTTACAGTACTTTGATGACTGTACAAAAATCTGGCTGTAATCACCCTTACTTAATCATTAACCAACAATGATTAATCACATCACAATCAGACATTCAGAGGATATAATGCGTAGAAAACAAATAAAACTTCACTATAGTCCGTGTAGGTGTATAGTACATATTTATCTCTCTACATTGTCTAAAGAATGACCATTAGAAGTGTATGACAATGTATGGCCGAATTACTCATTCGGAAAACTCTGATAAACACCCTGTACCAAATACAGTTTGGAATGTGGTTTACTGGTCATGGATTAGTTTTGACTTCTTATTGTGGTGCGAATTAATCATGTTTGGCAATTTGCTGAAAACAATGAACTGCATTTTGCTAGTAAAATGATTAGAGTTCAAGTACATCCATGACTGTATAGACACGTGCTTCCATGACAGACATTGTGACCACGTGTCTATTTTGTATCAACTAATGCTGGTTATTGTATATGCCTACAAATAAGCAATGGAAATTTGTACATATACATCATTGCCGGGCGTGATCTTCAAATATAGAGACTAAACATTTCAAGTGACTGTTTAAATATATCGACTTATGCTAAGATAACCAGCATCGATAATCTTCTGGTTCTAGCAAAACAAACTATACTAGTATTCCAAATCACCAGAACATCCTAGAAGTTCTATCTGCATTGCATATGGACACACATTTCTCAGCATACAAACCATAATATTTTTATGTATGCTGCGTTAAAGATCGCTAGTTCTGACATAATTGGGTGTAGTGGGGAAACTGTATTTTTCGCTAAAGTGAAGATCTTAATATTCATATCGAGAACAACAGAGAACACTAGAATACCCAACGAAAATCCTTGATCTTAGAAGAAAACCAACATTTTCTCTTACGAATGAGACTCGGACCTAGGGTTTGCAAGACGTCGTTTCCACAAGCCAATCAAGGATCCTAAACTAATTAAGCTGGATAGGATTCAAGGATCTTTAGTCTCGTTTGATATCTTTGACTCTGTCCACGGATATGAAGACTTTTTTCACAATTAAAGAATAGGAAACATGCTTCCCGTTGACCTCGTCAAACAGGAAAGTGTTCAGTCTTTTGACGTGTTTCCAATTACTACCATTGTTCATACAGCACTTCCCGAAATTGTTAGTCACATGAGGAGACTTACGACCCCTATAATAAACAATGCTTATTTTTTCCTTGCTTTGTTTACTGTGTCATGTTCATGGTTACTTTGGCTATAAGCCTATATCTAAATGCACAGTTTTATTGAACTCTATCGTATTATTAAACTATAAGAATCACTTATGACTAGTTTAAAATGCCGTGTTGATGTATTTTCACGGACGTACTCGTGACTGAGACAAACAGTTTTATGAACAAGAACTTATGAAACAGATTATGTTATTTTTGTCAGGAGTCAGGAATCGGTCGTTGACAAAAATAGGTACTGATGAAAATGGTACTGTATTAGGCAAAAACCTTGAGCCTAAGACAAGCTCAATACACATATTATACAGTGACTTATTCTGTGGTTACTATTTAACTTCAGTTATACAGTCTTTTATTGGTTATAACACTACATAAACACATTTTTTATGTTGTGAGTCTGTACACACACGTTTTGTACATATATCCTTGATTTGATGACTTGTCCTGTAGGCATGTAGCGGGTAATGAGCTTTAACACAGAGGTCATAATATCCTTAAGCGGCCTTCATCAAACGATACCTTAACACATTTAACATTTTGTACTCTATCTATGTACACCAGTACATATCCTTCCGTAAACAAAACATCCAAAGAAAGGCTCATGAATTATTAACAAAATATTAGTATACACAACTTGGACCCGTTCTAAGTGGTACGCAAACCTGAAGAAGTATCGGAAACTTTAGAGTTTCAGCTTTTCCTCAATGATTATCAAATCTTTCTTTTAGTACTTATGAACACAAAAATTTTATAAACTCAAACGATATGCTGTAAAACTTATAATAAGCAAACAAAATCTTAGAGTGACTTTCTTCATTGTTCTTGTGTTAACCAATAATATCTTTTCGTAAACATTGCACCCAAAGAAAGGTTTAGCGACTGCAATGTGCAACAAGAGTAATAGTTGAAGTTTCAATAAGCTTAATTGGTTGACCTTATACATCCCATTGCAATATTTCATTTTTTAAAAAAACGTCTGAAATTTGGTGAAACAACAAGCCCCTGAAGATTTAGACAATGTTTGTATTCTTTCTTTACTTCCTTTTACATGTAAGTCATGTGTCTACACTAAACCACAAGTACGCAATTAAAGAAACTTCCTCCGTCGTCAATCTCTTTTGAAGAAAATATCATTTCCGAAACGTGATTTTACAATAAACATCACTAGGGTAAAATAATTTATTACTAAGCCTCCTCTACTGTATAGGTGGGCTAAATGTCGAGGGAGATACCATGTCAATAAACGTATCCATAAAAAACTTGCAGCTGCATAAAATATACCACAAACAATGTATGAGTAGTAAAACTCTTCTTTGATGTTTTGTTAGAGTTGTGCTACAGAAACAATTAATATGTACACCAGCAATGCATAAAGAACTCTTTAAATCATGGGGTGAAGAATTTGAAAGACAAAATATCAAAACATAACACCGCCGCTGAAAGACTGTCCACTGTTGAATTACTATAATATGCACATTGGTCTCACAATAACGGTGCAATACGTTTGTAGAGGGTTTGTGTTGCCTATTGGATACTTGTATTTTAAATGCATAATATATGTATTAAATCAAGTTTGATTCCAGGTTTGTTTCATACTTTAATGGTGCATCAGCTATATATATATATATAAATCGAGCTTAATTTCTTTTGGTGGGTGCACGGGTGGCGATCCATAGTGACACGGAATAAATGAAATTTTACTGTCACTGAATAAGCAAATACATATACACGACAAGCTAGGAAACAAACATCATTTTGAAAACCAATGGCGAATCAGCAGCCATAAATCATTCTGGGTTGCAAGGTTAACCCACAACTACTTTATAACTTGGAAGTTGCAAGAATTTTGCAAAGAATCAATTGGCTATATAACCAGTGGAAGGTTAATATATTTAGCCGTTTGTCGTTGATAATGGACAAAGTAGCAAGTCGTAATCGTTCTGCTTAGTGGACAGAGAGTCTGAATTTTCGATGTGATTTTGCACTTTAGTGGGGTCATCATTCAGACATCTTAAAATATTTACTTGTTCTAGTAAGTGATCACATGTTTGTCCTGTAGTTAGTTTAATGCATTACCACGTGTCTGGTACTAATAATGACTGTTACCACTAATGTAGTACTAGATAGTCGTACGACAGTTCTATATCTGTCGTGTGTAAGACTAGGTTCTACTCCTAAAACATGACTGATACTTGTAGCACATATGTGAAGGGCAGTATAAATAAGATTGATATCATAATAAAACAAGTTGTTCTATCTGGCAGTTAATACGACAACGTTCTCTCTTACTTAAGTATCGGACTATAGAGTACTGGGTTTTACGGTCAAATCACTACTGTCATGTGTGAAGGCAATTACCAAATACATTAAGAATACTAAGAAAGATCATGGTGATCCTAGACTGAAATAATGTGGTCATTAAAACTACTAGATACGCACACGTCCCATGATCACACTTCATTAATGCAGATACCCACCATTGTTGGGCTACCGCTACAAAGTCTTGTTGTTACGCTAGCTTATCATATCTACCTACGAAAGCAATTTAAATGTGTATATAAAACAATGGTGTGGTTATCAAACCCTTTAAGATATAAGCCTTATGGTTATCGCTTGTCAAGTTTTGCAACTTTTTCGCTTCTTTAATCCACATCCAGTCATTAACTGTAAAATCCACTTTTTTTAATTTCAGAATAACCTATTAGTAGTATACATGTAGATTTGAAATTGATGTCCAGTAAACCTGGTCACGATTGATGCCAAACATAGAAGGAGAAAGGAAAAGGTCAATAATGATTGTATAAATATATAAGATGTCCATCAATGACAGAGCTACATGTATATATAGTAATGTTCTTAAATTCATATACATATATTACTGGTTCTGTATAAAGTGGACATATAATGAGGAAATATCATCTAAGTCTATTGTCCTTGGAGATAACTTTTATATAGCATGTAACAACAAACAACTTTTGGCTGCCTCAAACGCTCCGAAACATTGACAAACACTTCTTGACTAACGCCTCTAAGCATTGGCTAACGCACGCCTCTTTAGGTAGACTAACGCATTTTGACCTAGAATACTGTCTCCAGAAATCGACCAACACCTGTTATTTGTCCTTTCTGGTTTCCAATCTTGTTTATATCGTCTTAGTTTTGAATATTGCCTCTTGACCTTGACTAATGACTCTTGACCTTGACAATTATTTTTTTTACATTTTGGTGAATTACGCTTCTAAGTATTGTTAAAAATAACAACTTGATGTCTTTGAAAAAAGGATATAGCCAGGTACCAAAATTACAACAAAAATACGTACACCTTGTGTATGTACAAGTATGTTAAAATGTGTTTCAAAAAATTATTTTCAAAAATGTCATGCATGTATATCCTGTTGACTGAAGTCACTAGGCTAATCTGGTTCAACTACTTAAGACAATGCCCTCTGTTTGTTCTTAGAAGGACTTCCAATTGTACTTTATACTTATAAATTGTTACTGATTATAATAGAATACATTCATTTTGAACATGTCTGTGATTTGCTCCAACATAAAACATACACGTAAAATATAATGGTTGTAGGTTATCGTTGTCTGGTTTTAGAAGTAGATGTTTTAAACATTATTATTAATACCGGTTGTGTTTAACCAATTGATTATAATATCATGTGCTACTTTGGAAGTTTTATAAAATAATAATGCATTCAAAGTTCAAAAGTGAGTAGCACAGGGTCGTGCTGAAACAGAACACGTGTGGCTAAGATAACTATGGGAACAATGTAAGTAAAACAATATTGAACTCTATTGAAATCGGTTCCTGAGACAAATAGGCGATCCCAGGAGGGTCTTTTAAATCAGTCAATCCTTAATTATTTACTTAGAATGAAATGTTTAAATCCTAGTAAATAAAAACATGAAATAAACAAAATAGTTGAAATATCAAGTAGATAAATCGCATATTTACGTAAAATAGTTAATCTCTTTAAATAACCGTAGATGATTAGGCCCTGAAGAATTCATTACTAAAAAATTGCAATTTATTTTTACATCAAAATTCAATATAAGATATATTTATTAAATATCTTACTGAAAAAACACGATAAATAAAAATATATAAGCTTTATTTTATAAATGAGTGATTATTTTTACAGTTATATGCGCACATGTACTTATTTTGTACTTACTGTTTATTTTAATTTTTCAGTTTTTATCCTTTGCTTAATTTAATCACTTTTTATGATAAAAATGCTCTCTTACAACAATTATACACACTGTTTATGGCTTTATTACACACAAATTTTAAATTTATACTTTTTTTCAGAATTAATGATTAATATTTTGAAATCGTTGTTTCTTGAAGCAAAACATTATTTTAATAAAGAAAATGCAATAATTTTATACTCACCAGCTACGTATGAAACAAAAAGGATGGACGAAACAAAAATAAATAAACATGAAGAACACTTGATAAACTTATCCATGGTGATAGTATCCAAAAGTATATTGTAAAAACTAACTACTTAATTCGGTATCAGTAATCGCCGGTACTTTGTGTCTAAAACATTTTAACTTTTGATCCAAATTAAGAATCTCCCATATGCTATTTATCACTTTTCACCCATCCTACATCAGAATTTTTCCTCAAATTTTAAAACGTAAATTCTCTCCTTTTTCTAGATTCGTGTATTGTACTTTTCACTTAAAAACAAAAAATAATAACAAATAGTTTGTTTTTTCTCTGTCTCAACTAAAACTGGAGTTGTTCCATTAAAGCTTTGGGCGTCAATATCCGTAGCTATTGGCTATTGTATCAGAGTTCCAACAAGTTAAGATGTCACAGCCCAACTGTCCGCCATGACGGATGGTCAACTGTCATTACTTGGACATGATGTGTTTCCCCAAATCTTAATATTTTACGGTAAAAACCTGTCATTGTTTTAATGCCGATGATATTTATAGATCTATATAATTCTGTGGTATATTATGATAGATATACAGGTGTTAGCTGACTGATCTAAGTTTTATTTATATTTTTTCCTGATACCTGTAAAAAGATCAAAAGCCTCACTATGACACATTGCTAGCTGATGTCGTCTAGCGATCTTAACATTTTTTTTAACTTTAAAACTCTTGGTTAAACTTTTTGTGTGTCTCGGCAAATTAATTGATTTTTTGTAATTTTTTTTTTTACATAAAACGGATCGTTTTATATTTAAATTTTGACTAATTCTTAATTGTGTGTGTATTTTCTGTTTTTACGTGTGATTTATGGGTTTGTACTTTTCAATGATAAAGATGTTTCATTATTAATTCGATAATAGTACTTTCGAGACTGCACAGTTATGTTTTACCATATGTCTGGGTTGTTCTGCTTAACTATATTTATTTCATTCACAGAGACGTTACTTTTAATATGAA
The DNA here is from genome assembly GCA_021292105.1 of Anadara kagoshimensis. Classification (NCBI taxonomy): domain Eukaryota; kingdom Metazoa; phylum Mollusca; class Bivalvia; order Arcoida; family Arcidae; genus Anadara; species Anadara kagoshimensis. Next base: position 68,803,958 of record CM037865.1, on the reverse strand, counting down.
GGTGTTTCATCATTAATGAGACTTTCAAAATTGCACAGTAATGTTTCAACATGCATTTACATCTACATAAGAGTGTTCTGTGCATATACATGTAAACGGTAAATCATTCGCAAGAAGAAACTTTTAATATAATTCATATAAATTATTATTATCATTGGTTTCAAATCGGTAGTCACCGGGAAGACACTGATATATCATGGAAAATTATTTATTTCAAAATATTTCCAAGAGGCGAAATGTAGAAATGTCATATTTTTCTAATAAAAACATATGTCGATCGATCGAAGCCTTCGTCACCTTTTCTCTATAAATAAGGATAATAATTTTAACTATCTCATTCACAAACATACAACAAAACTTTGAAAACTTTTTTTGGAAAATGTCGGTTTATAATGAATGAACTTGTTTTGCTTTAGTACTCAGAAGTCTTTTTAAAAAGGTGCACTTAATGTCATTTTTAGTTTATTTTTATGTTAATGCATTTCTTTTGATATTTTCGCACTTTTTAACGACAAAAATGCTAACGAGCAATGTGAAAAGAATACATGTATTTTATTATGTTAAAAAATATTTCTTTAATGAGAATTATACAAAAACATTATATTTTTATTTCTGAAATATGCTATATCCTTATAGTGCTTTTCGTATTTCTATTTGTCTTGCCAATTTCTGGTTGGTTTCGGTTATAACAAATAATAAAATAATATCAAAATTATGTGAACTATTCGACAAAAGTCATATGACATTACTGTATTACTTAATTGAGTCATATATATGTGCACATATAAAACTGGTTAGACATAGATGGATCAATCATCTACGTTGACTAGCCTTACTCACATTACACAGGTAAGGTATCGCCAATTACAGCAGTCTCATTAGTAGCCCCGAGCCTCGTAACGGATCTGTCTGAATTGAGATGTCAAAGAAGGTGGTGACTTATATTTCCTCACTGATAATAAATAAGTACATAGTACATAAAAATATGTAGTAATGAAGTATGCCTGATATATAGGTGTTGACTAACCTCACCACAGTGAAAATATACCAATTACGTAAAAATATATCAAAGTTACACATATCACCCATGCTACATGTAAAAGGTGTCATGGTGACAGGTCTGAAAAATGATTTGATTCTGAAAAATGTTTCATTTAGTTTCAGGTGTTGACTGACCTTACCACAGTGAAAATATACCAATTACGTAAAAACATATCAAAGTTACACTTATCACCCATGCTACATGTTAAGGGTGTCATGATGACAGGTCTGAAAAATGATAAGATTCTGAAAAATGTTTCATTCAGTTCCAGATGTTGACTAACCTTACCACAGTGAAAATATACCAATTACGTAAAAACCATATCAAAGTTACACATATCACCCAATGCTACATGTTAAGGTGTCTTATAATTAGTCGCATTTCTAGAAAATGGTTAGATTCTAAAAAAATGTTTCCTTTACTTTTTAATGATAAAGCCCTTCGACTAAAAACATCTACGGTTCTGGAAATCGTTATTTCACTGGTTTAATCTTTCGTTTAAAATATACACACAAAAGAGCAAGTTGAAAAGATATTGTTGACCGATTGATTGAAATACATGTAGTTTGTGCCATGCAAAATGCGTAAAACATGCATCTACTATAGTAAATTATGCAACGCCTTTAAATTAAACTTGAGATAAGTTTGGGTAATTGCATCTTAAATACTAAATTTTATATAATAACATGAAATCTCAATGAAGTATTGAACTAATAAATAAGGAATTTTGGATTTGCAGAAACATTTATTGTCATTAAGTGTACTCGGGTTCAAATACCTTAATCAAAAATAAACATACTAATCCATGCCTGAATCACAATCCAGAAGCAAAGTATAAAACTTTGGAAGTTAGGTAACGGACACGTGAACTTCCAACAGGAAAATGAGACCGTGTACTCCGGAACGGTAAGCACCTCCTGTTTAGCTAGCTACACCCTCTACATGTGTATTAACAAATTAAAATGATGAAATTTACAACGGTTATGTATTTTGGAAATCTACGTTTTCCCTATTAAACAGTTATTACAGTGACCATCATCTATATTCTATTGACTGTTAAAAGTTTAAATATAGCGTTATTAAACTAGGTGATGTGGATATCACTATCTTGGCGAATTTTAGTAATAAACCAAGCGCCGTTAATAACCAGTACCGCATCTTTACTGGAAACTTCTTTATACAGCGATGGTATTTCAGTCAGTTATGAAACTGCATACTTTGTTCTGATTTTACCAATAAATCGCTGTATGGTTTTTGTTTTATCAAGGCCCTCAAAAAGTTTTATGGCCGTCATCACAATATTGTTGATAAGTATGCTGTCTCTGTATCCAAAATTAACTTGGATATACTTGGCGTTCCATCCTCCATGTTCCTTTCCTTCTCAATTTTGATTCCACACACTTCGGTTGAAGCTAGATAAACAGGCGCTCATCGTGTCTGTTGGAAGTTCATATTGCCAGTTTTCAAAGTTTTTACTTTGCTATTAGGATGGGATTCGAACCTAGGTGGGGAAATTACCATTATATAGCTCACTGCAACATCTTCATTAAAAACAAGATCAGTTTTAGCAGTGTGTAGTACTACTGTTCCATGGATATGTAGGCTTTTCGATTTGTCTAAAGCGTGCGTTTACGGATTACAACACAACTCACCACCTAGTCTCCAATCCCCTTCGGAACAAATGAAGTGTGGGATAGTTTGTAAGTTCGCTTGCCGAACCTCGGTGGTGTTCTCCAAACCGTCCCGGTTTCCTAAACCTTCCATGAACTGACCGTCTCGATATAAATGAAGAGTTTTTATTCACCCGGGAGCGTGTCAAAACTCCATTACTGCACTCCATTCGCATGCATCCGTTTTAACTGTGGTATGGTTTCTGGATGGTCAATGGACCCCCAGGAGCAGTAGAAAGAGGAATCTTAAACATATATAAATAATTTTAATACTGAATAAATTATCGCAAAATATATAGATCAATTCATTAATAAGCAACTATAACTATATGACGTCATAAAGAAGTCCTTAGTTCATCTGGGTCGTCATCAAAAGTTAATTGTAAATCGTGAATATCATAGTCATAATCATCCGGGGCTTCTTTCTCTTCCATCATGGTGTCTATATCCGTATCCGGTATAGATTGTTTCTCACAAAAAGAATAATCATCATATGCGGGATTTTCGTAGGCTCTTTTACGTCTATATTCAATATCAAGTTCTGTTGTATCAACAAGAGAAAGTGAACGATTATGTTGTTTGTTTCTTCTGTAAAACAAATAAAAAAAGAAAATGAATTTAATACCACACTAAAAAACGGAAAATCCTAATAAAATTATAACCAACATCAACCGATCTTGAAAACTAAAAACGAAAAGAAGAAAGAAGTTTGCGCGGAGTGCAAACACTTAAAAGTATTGTCTTCACTTGTACTATGCTCCGAAAGACTGATAACTTCAATATGAGTTTGGACAATTAAATTAATAACGCGATTCGTAGTACATATATGCACCGTATTGTCTTTATTGAGAGAAAATCCAAAATGATCAAAGTTACGATTTGCAATTATAACACAAATACACATGAAGGTCGTAACCCTTTGTTTGTTGCTAAAGAAAGTCATTATTCAAAGTAAATAAATATAGATGGATACGTAAATACCAGTAAATAAATAAATAAAATAAATAAATGTAAATAAATAAATAAATAAATAAATAAATAAATAAATGTAAATAAATAAATAAATAAATAAATAAATAAAGTAAGTAAGTCATGGAATTGTCTTTTTTCGAGTTATATAGTTTCCCTACCCGTTCGATAAAAACACATTTATAAAACATATGACCAATGCATATTTTAACGCTTCAAAATGAAAAAAAAGCTTTATTTGACAAACCCTGGTAAAATTCCTGATATTGAAGAATTTGACCGCGGCATAACCCGCATTAGTCCTGAGCTATAGCCCATTGTCACCTTCAGTATGATAGAGTACCACCATTCATACATGCATGGCAAGGGGTTGAGGGATGAAGCGTAAATGATACATGCAGTATTAAATAAAGCTACTATAGATACTAACTAACTAAAGATACTAACTACTAACAGATTGTTATGTCATACTAACATGCTGATTAGAAAGATAAATATCTAACCTTAGTAAGAATTCTACCTGAGCTTGTAGGCTTGCTGAGATTGTCGCCTAGAAAAAAATAAGGAAAAATGGCTTCAGGGAGGAAGAGGTTATGTTATGGATTTAAGATGTTAGCAATAGGTTAAACAGTTCAAAAGTTGATGTTAATGGGGTTAACATTCATTTTCATTTAAAATATGGTAGGGACTGGCTAATCAATCTAAAAAGTGTTTTGTTTGGATAAGTGGAAACTTGGATTTGTGTGTTTTGTTCGGTATAAGACCACCACGTTCATAAAAATACCATGTTAACACTTTATTAACAATTTAAAACTGTATTGAATCATAACATTTTCACTTCTAATGGCCAATAAATGACAAATATGCTTTTTGTTGTCAATATATCTTTGTCAAGTGTAAATATACATCAAATTACCGGAGTGACTATGGTTTAAACTTTTAACTGTTAGATGGATGATATTAACCATTTTATGAATGTATTAAAGTTTAGATATTCGTGTTGCACACGTCAAAGAATCAGTTACAAAGAACCTATTTTTGAGCATGCGCAAAATCTAAAACATATACTGCCTTGCAATAACAACAAAAATAATCCAAAGCAGCAGAACGAGTGGAATACAATGTGCATGTTAACAACAGAAGCTCGTTAGCGACTTTAAAGATAGAATAACATCTTTACCGAGTGATTTTTGTAAAACAGTTTAAGGCATTGTCTGACACTAAGGAGCTTCCGTAGACATTGGAATGCTGTTAAGTGCATGCGGAAGTCACTATAGTTATGGGATACTACTTGTAAAAGTGCAGACGAAGTAAGAAAATAAAGACTACGTATGTGATAAATAAGACGTGAAATATTTTACCTCAAACAAATGACAGCCATTATAATAATCAAAATAACAACGAAACCAGCTGCTGCCGCTATAGGTGCCACCAACTCAACTGAAATACAAAACATAATATACATAAGAGTCAGTAAAACAACATAACCAGCTGCTGCCGCTATAGGTGCCACCAACTCAACTGAAATACAAAACATAAAATTCCATGAAATATACAATATAAAAACATCAAGATCGGTATTACGACACAACCAACGGCTGCCGTTATAAGTTCTATTTTATTGATTGATGACAATCAACTGCTGCCGCTAAAAGTTCAACTTAATTAGATGAAATACAAAACATAAACTGTCACAATTAGCTGCTGACGCTTTATGGTTCACCAACTAAACTGAAATGTAAAACACATCAGAATCAGTACCTCCTTGTTGAAACATGGCAAGGCAGCATCAATTACTGCACAATTGCGAAACAATTAAATGGAATGTTACCTGTTACCAATAAAATGACAACTACTTCTGCCAACAGGCAGGGTTTTGATATCAAAACAACTTTGCCTTCTTAGAAATTTTTGTTTTTTACACGCGTTTTATGTTCGAGAAGTGTGCAAGGTTTTGTGGAGGCCCCAGGTATGTATTTATATAGTGGGAGAGACTATTTTAAAATGTTTTAACATCGTTAATTCCCACATAAAAGAAAACATATTATCTCTTCTTTTGATGTGTCGACTGTTTTTAAACTACTTACCGTAGATCAGTAGTTAAAGTAATGGCTTGTTTTTAACAATAAATAATTTATGTGATGTTGGTTGGTTTGCTTAAATAGGGGTTAAACGTCAAAGACAAGAATATTTCAAAGGGGTGCATCAATAAAACATTCAAAATACCTTGAGTTGCTTCCCTTAGAACATACATTGCAATACAACTGTGCATGCACTCTTACTTACTCAGAATATCCGACATTTTATCTCTGGTTGATACATAACTTACGTTGCTACCAATATGTTCTCAGAAGTAAAGTATTTATTATAATCAATTGATGCGAAACTCAACAGAAGCTCATTAATTTGTAATCAACAGAGAGCTGTATATTGTTGAACACTACTCGCGCCTTACTTAACACATCTCAGTATACCAACTTCTCATCTTATTGTTGTATTAAGGGGTCCTTCACACATTTATAAATTACGATTACGACTTACCTGGAGGATCTCCTTTACTTGGCAGATTTTCTGTAGATAGCGTGGTTGCTGGTGAGGCTGTAGTTGGTGGAGTGGTTCTATTGGCCGTGCTTGCTGTTGTTGTACCTGATGTTAAAACGGTAGTTAAAGACATTGTTGTGGGCTTTGTTGTTGTTGAACTCGATGTGGTTGTTGTTACTCTTATAGTGGTAGGTATGGATGAAGTAGAGGGTTTGGTTGTTGTTGTGGATGAAGTTGGTATTGGAGTAGTAGGCGCTGCTGTTGTGGGTCTAGTTGTTGTGCTTGGTGTTAAAGTGGGCGTGGTTGTTGTGGAAAGTGTTGGTTTTCTTGTAGTAGTTTGAGGTTCTGTTGTTGTAGGCATGGTTGGTTGTGGTGTTGTGGGAGTGGTTGTTGGTGGTGTTGTGGTTGTTGATGATATCGTGGTTGTTGGTGTTGTTGTAGTGATGGCTGTGGACGTTGTTGTTGTGGGCGTGGTTGTTGGTGGTGTTGCCGTGGTTGTTGTTGGTGTTGTCGTGGTTGTTGGTGGTGTTGTGGATGTTGGTGTTGTCGTGGTTGTTGGTGATGTAGTGGTTGTTTTGGGCGTAGTTGTTGGTGTTGTCGTTGTTGTTTGTGGTGTAGTGGTGGTTGGTGGTGTTGTTTTTGGCGTTGTTGTTGTTGTGGGCGTCGTTGTTGTTGTGGACGTGGTTGATGGTGGCGCTGTGGTTGTTGTTGGTAAGGTAGAAGTTATTGGTGGTGTAGTGGTGGTTGTTGGTGGTAGAGTAATGGTAATTGCGGTGGTTGTTGGTATGGGTGTAGTAGTAACAGTTGTAGAAGTAGTCATAGGCGTTGTGCTTGTTGTTGCTGTTGGAGTGGTTACAGTGCTCGTCGTGGTTTTAACTGTCGTTGGTATTGTACTTGTTGTAGAAGCGGGCGTTGTTATGGGCGATGTACTTATTGTCGATAAGGTTGTCGTTGAACTTGATTTGGTTGTTGTGGTTGAGGACAATGTGGAAGACACAGTTGACGTGACACTGGACGTTGTATTTGTATTTATGGTCGTAGAATCTGGTGTAGATACAGGTGTAGAAGTGGTTGTCTCAGTACCGGAACCGCTACAGCTCAGTTGTATAGTTGATGTCGAGTCACCTGAAATAAAAACAACTCAATTGGATTACATTCCAAATTTTGGTACGGGTGCTTGCATTTTTCGACATGTGTTAATTTTGGAATGGCTGCTCGCATTTTTTGACGTGTTAATGATTCTGGAACGGATGCTCGCATTTATTGACATGTGTTCATGATTTTAGAACTGGTACTCGCATTTTTCGACACGTGTTAATGTTTTAAGAAAACGGATGGCTGCATTTTTCGACTTGTGTTAATGTTATAGAACGTGTGCTCGCATTCTTTGACATGTGTTAATGGTTTTTAAACGGATGGTCGCATTTTTTAAATGTGTTAATGTTTTTAACGGGTGCGTGCATTTATCGACATGTATTAATGTTTATAGAAAGAGTGCTCTATTTTTCGACACGTGTGAATGTTTTTAGAACGAGCGCTCGCGTTTTTCAAATTGTGGTAATGTTTTAGAACGGATGCTTGGATTATTCGAAATGTGTTAATGTATTTAAGACGGGTGTTTGCATTTTTCGACATGTATTCATGCTTTTAGAACGGATGCTCGCATTTTTTCGACATTTTGTCTTGCCTGAAGTGATATCATGGTAAAACATGCTTATATAAATAACATTAACCTGATAATAGAGACCAAGATATGAGATAGGTAAAGTTAGCTACTAGTAACTGGCTACTTGTAGAAGAAAAGTTAGCTACTAGTAGCCAGTTACTAGTAGCTAACTTTACCTATCTCCAAGATATGTTACTTTTGTTCTTTTTTCTGTTAAAGGTGGTTTTGATATGTACATTTTCAGCAACAAGGTCTTACCTAAAAATAATTTGATACAGTATCTGGAGTCAAATGGTTTAAAGTCTTTATAGAAGTCTAGTTCGATTGTCTCCCCTTCGTTAACCTGCAGACTGCCAGAGACGAAACAAGTCAAAGAAAACGTGTCGGTTTGACCGGAAACCAGTAAACGTGTTCCACATCCGTTGTAGTTTGGTTGAACACCGTTGTGGGCAGAGAAGTACATCCGGGTACTGGAGGTCACGGTGGCTGTACATGAACACGGATTTTGTGACGATTGTGTGGAATCCCATGTATCTAGAATTACTTGGCTACCGGATGCTTGATTGTTGATACATGTTTTGACCTCTGAAATGTAAAGATATAAACCATCAAATACTGTTCACATTAAAGAAAGCAGACTTTACACATTCCTGTTCTATAAAGGTTCAATCTAAATTGCATTTATCATATGTTACAATTTATACAACATGGCATTTAATGCTACATAAAATTAAGTACAACATCCAAAAGCGCATTATGAGTGTTGGTTGCATGTTAAGCGACGTTATTATTACCCAAGCTGAACTTGAACTAATGAACAAGAAGAACAACAACAATTGAAAAATATAAATGACAATTTTAATTTTTATTAATGATAATTACCTCCGGTTCCAGCTGGGTCTGTGCAGTAAGAAGTCGCCAACACAACTACAATACAAGAAATCATAACAGTAATCATGTGAAACTATTACAGTAAAACATTGATTCACTAACCACTATTCAATTTTTTCAGATTTGGTATAATAAAGGAAAATAATATTGGAGTTTTATGCCAAGATTCTTTTAAGAAATGGTGAAGGAAAACAGTGTGCCGAAGAAAACACCCGACCTTTGGCAAACTAACTGAAAATTCCATTACAACAGAATCTGTAACAATAAGGATCGGTTCATACCTAGGGGGAGATTATGTACATAATTAATAACATTATATTAACTAAATTATTATTATTTATTTGTTTATAAATAAAAAATCACTGTTTTTAACAAAATAAAGGACCATTTATTATGTTGTTGTATCTATGTGGGAAATAGTTATGGTCGACTAGATGCGCATTTCCGGGTAGTTCCGTTGTGTTTTAAATGCACTATTTGTGCATGTGATTACAATCGACAATAAAAATATGTTAAACTTAACTGACTTAACCTAGATCTAGACTGATCATGGTTAATAAATCAATTCAGACACTGTAAAACCGGTTGTTCCGTTCTTATTTACATATATCAGTTGACGCGATCAATTAAAAACTTTAAATATTTTATCCATTGATAAATTTGGCCTATTTATTCTCATTCAGTATAAACGGAATGTTGTAATAATAGAAGTTATATAGTTAAATACAAATACGCAACACAATGTCCAGACGTCTCAGGTAAAACTCAACTCAACAAAACACTTTACCCGCCGTACGCGCCTACATATCAACACAACATAATGCAATACTCAGACGGTTCAGAATCATCTCAACAAAACGTAATAGCCAGGGGTTTCAGCTATAACTCAACACAGCAAAACGTAATAGCCAGTGGTTTTAGCTATAACTCAACACAGCAAAACGTAAAAAGCCAGGGGTTTCAGCTATAACTCAACACAGTAAAACGTAATAGCCAGGGGTTTTAGCTATAACTCAACACAACAAAACGTAATAGCCAGGGGTTTCAGCTATAACTCAACACAAAAAACGCACTCAACAAATCCTAATGCCCAGAAGTCTCGGGTAAAACTCAACTCAACAAAACACTTTACTCGCCGTACGCGACGTTTCTGCTTCCTGTCTAAATGGAATTGTCATCTTGGTCGATTGTCTGTCTGGTGTCAATCAGCCAGGTTTAACTTGTTGAATTAAGTTATTTGACATAGACGGGATAGGTCGAATTTAAAAGCCGATTATGTCTTATTTCACAAGAGATTACTCCTGACAGGACTAAAATACCTTTACACCGTAATTAAATAACGTTTACAAAAAGTACTGTAATAATATTGTGTCATAAGGAAGGAGATAAGGTACTTGATATGTGTGCGTTGGTTTTAGGAATAAGCATCTACGAAATTGTGGTTCATTGTTCATGGAGCGAGATGCTCCTTTGTGTCCCCAAAAATACTGTATCTAAAAATGCTATTTACAATAGAGCAGGGTTAGGTTAGATAGGGACATTTGGTTGTCCCCACAAAAACTCCATATTTTTGATACTGAAAATGTAGGTAAAAGAACAAACACTAATGAATCTTGCATTGTCCCCCCTATTTATCTCACTCGTCCATACTTTATACTGTTAAAATACCCAGAGCCTGCACTTGTACCCTCAACTAAAAAATTAATTTTGAATAAAAAAGCCTAAAAACGAGACAAAGGACTATGTGAATAGTTCTTAATTTTTTTTTTTTTTTTTTTACATAGAACTTCAATGGGGATGTACAAAGGAATGTCTTGCCTATATTTGAATATGGTGATAGGACAGAGCTTAAAATCTAACCGCTGTTGGTGACAAATAAAAACTCAATTAATTTGGAATTTAATAATTTTCCATGTTAATTTGATGTCATTGTCAAATTTATGTAAAATGAGTTTAAATCCCAACTGCATAAATCAAACACGTGTTTATTTATGGGCGTGGTTTTATATGATAATATTTTAATTTATAATCAATCAGATATATCGATATAAAACTTACCTTGTATACAGGTGTAAATTAAACACAATATTACAAAGCTGTAATAACGTCCAGATATAATTCCCAACATGTCGAATTTACCAAAACATTTCAAACGGCCATTATTTATCCAGAGAATTACGAACTGAATTAATGGTAGACATGCACGTAAAAAATCGCCCAAGTTTAAGCATGTTTTAAACCAGTATTAAAAAGTAATACATCGATAAATAGTAGTTGCACAGCGATCTTTAACAATAGATTTTTGAACATACAATTCATGTAGTAATGTTAACGGATATTTAATACTACCGCATTTTTGTAATTAAATGGGTCAGGCTTAAACGAACAGATATATTAAATATTCCATATAAAGAAACGGTATTGTAACGGATTTTGAATTTTAAACAATGTCAACCAGACGCTTTTGTTTTCCAAAAAATATATATTATATGTGGAACTGTTAAATGTATATAATTTCCATTCAGTCCAAATACCCCCGATCAGTCAGTTCCACTCCACCGAGCCAGGACCAATAGATCATTAACAACTTTATACCTTATATAAACTCAATGAATTAGAAGAACGGACTCATTGTGCTTTTTGTAAACACACTCAATAATAATCAATAAGAACAAACAAATTATATTTGTGTAGGATTCTAACATAGGCTTGAGTTTAACATAAATTAAGGCGTGGCATGTTTACTTTATGTTTTTGCATTTTCTCCAAGTAAAATAATTAAAACGAATAAATATTTAACTACGTGTATTGGAGAATTTCAGTATGCATCGCGCCGTTAATACACAGTAATAATCCCGCGACAACAGTATTGATTCCATATTTCATGTAAATGTACACAAATATGCCTATAAAATGTTCTGACGAGGGAATATATTGCAAATATATTACAAGTTGTTTGTAAAATAGAGCAGTGCAAGCCGTGCAATAAACCTTTACGATAACTCAGTTTTCCGGGAAGAGCACTCGCTCCGTATGTGGGGGATAGGGGTTCAAACCCTTGCTTAGTCCGACCAAGGCCTAAAAAATGGGTTGTGTCTGTTAGTTCATCAAGCACTCGACATTTAGAAAAAAAGTCATAGTGTCCTTCGGAAGAATACTTCAATCCGATGCCTTGTTTCACGGCAAGTGTACATTTGAAAAGAGTTTGCCTACAAGCACATTTATTGTTCGGATTGGAATTATCCATCTTTGACCATAATCAGATAATGTTGCCTACTTCCTACAAAAAGTGCCAAGGCATATTTTTATACAGTAAAAATTGATACGTTTATATTTCATAATTATTACTTTTCAAATTCGCGTATCATCATACAATCATATTAAACTAACAGGTAATTTCATCTTTTTGAAGAAAGTGTGAGTGTGTGATCAACATAGCCACATGATAGTCACACGTGCTAGTTTCAGTGGTTTGATTGTTACAAGGACATGTTCTAATAGAGTAATCTCCCTTTTGCTGTACATATCAACCTTAGATGGTTTCTTTTATAACGTTTATGTTGAGAAAGTCATTTCAAGATGAGGCTTGTCGATCATTTTGCCGACATTTTCAGGTCACCCGATCTCACACCGAGTGTGGTGCAAGATTTTGTTATACAATTACTGACACAGAACATGAAAAATGACCCGGATTCTGAAAATCTTTAAAAGTTTCCTTTATCTAAGAAGAACGGATTTTCCTATGCAGTCTATTGTCTAGATTATCTGATAATCAAATTGTTTGTCATATTGTGTACAGTGCCTTGTGCGAGTTAACGTTGCTTATATAATCAGCACTAAAATCATTAACGAAACTCAATGTATCATTATCAAGCTCAATAGTTTACAACAATGATCTTAGTTCGGTGGATTTCTTTCAACTTGTGATATTTTCAAGAAAATGTTGGGCACAATTTTTGCTGATATACTGGTCATAATCGCAATAGAAAAAAAAAAAATACTCGAATTTATTGTTTGGAATCCATAACACGTTTAGCTTGTAAATAAAAGAGACTACAACTCCATGATAAAGCTTCAAGATTCAATTCTGTTATATAACAATGTTGTTGGTATCTGTATGTGACGTATAGTGGTATGCTAGCTCCGATAGATGAACATACTATGTCTCCATAGCTTCTGGAAAGGTAGATTACACCCTGTCGGTCTCCACTCTCTTTCCACCGAGTTCCCTTCTTCTAAAGTGTTGGCCAGAGTGTCTATATTTTAAAAGTGCATGCATGTATATGTGAAGGCATAACAGGTTCCAGTTTCACAATCATTTCTTAACTAAGATTTTCCTTAAAATAAATTCAGCAAATTTCAAATCTTAATAACTTTGTTAATTTTTAAGATATTGAGTTATTTAAGGAGTAATTTTTAAAATCATTTCAAGTTTTTAACATTTGTATTCAGTTTTTGACAAAAGGGTTGACATGTAGTTCCGAAAACGATTGTTAGAATTCACTAAATTTAAGTTAAGAGAAATCTTAGTTAAGGAATGATTGTGAAACAGGGACCAGGCCCCAGTTTCACAATCATTCCTTAGCTAAGATTTTCCTTAACTTAAATCTTGCAAAATTTCAAAACTTTATAATTTTGTTAATTTTCAAGATATTCAGGAAATTAAGGTGTCAATTTTAAGGTCACTTCTAGATTAAATCATTTGAATTTAGTTTTTACAAAAATATTTATCAGTATTTTCAAAAAGTGATAGCCAAAATTGGCTAAATTTAAGTTAAGGAAAATCTTAGGTAAGAAATGATTGTGAAACTGGGGCCAGTTGCTTGTATCTGAATGTCATATGGACATAACACAAGCAATAATATTATTCAAAGAAAGCGTGAATTGGTCATCATTGGAAAACTTCTGTCATATACCATTTTTTGAATGTATTTTATGATTAAATTCAAAAAATGGTATATGACACTTCTATGCATCTTTTAGCAAGATCCAACGATTATACACTGGGCGGCTTTATTGTATTGTTTCAGATTATCTAATGAAAAAAACACAGCGTGAATTAAATGGTTGATAAAGCAGCATGAGGTAATCAAGCATTTTACTTAAAGCTCGATATAAAATAATTTATAAATTAGGATATAATTAATTATCTTTGGCCAAACAATATACCATGAGAATGAATTAAAAATTTCTATAAAGGAGTGCACATGTATATTGCTACACGTGCCCTTATTTTAAACAAAATATAAATGTGTAAAATAAAGATTTTTAATAATGTTTTGTTTATTTTTATAACACAAAAATGTGTGCTACCCCTGTGTAAAAATTAGCGATGATTATGCTGCGAATGATAAAAAAACTGAAATAATTTAATTATATAACGCTTTATTTTACAAAAGATGTTACTTTTTTAATTGTTATATATTTATTATTTAAAGTCAGTTTCAATAGTATTAAAAGTAACAATAAAACGATTTCGTGTAATAAAGGTTAAACAAATTTAAATAATATCCCTTGAAATTGGCACACAATAAAATTAATATTTTTTATATCCTTAAGATGTTTCGCACTGAATCTGTATGGTGTGTGGTGATGGTCATGGTACGTAGTCCTCCGAACTGAATGTCCCCAAAGTAATTTCCTTGGTATTATAAATATGATAGCTTAAATGTTCCTGCCTCTACGTTAATATCCATGTTCTTGTAATGATAATGTCTTTCCACAGCATATACAATGTAACTAGAACGATGAAAGTATTGTATCCTGTATCTTCATAATTACTATTCTTTTATATTATTCAAAAATATAAATAATTAATGTAATTGATAGAATTACATGTACCACAATTTCTAATATTATTTCTGTATAGTTTGTCCACTTGTATTAAGTACAAATAACTGCATGAAATAAGCACATTTCTAACTTACATATTAAATATAAACTATCTCAGTATCAGTCACCACACTTTGTAATATATAATACTTTAAATAATCATATAATATAATTACGCGTATACATTTAGCACTACTAATCTTTTAAATCTGAAGAGAACTTTTACGTCTATGCTTTAATGGAAGAAACAGCAAACTGGAATAAGTGGAAAAATCTGACGCCTGTTCTGGAAAATACCTGACAAATTTTAAATGGATATTTATTGTTTCACTGTATCCCTCAATTCATGTATGTATGTATGTATTTTGTATTTCTTTTGTTATATACATGTTCCAATAAGTTATATAACTTACGGAAATAAAGATTGAATTGAATTGAATATGGAAAACAAATGTCCCAAAATCGAACCACGGAGTTGTTGTATCCAGTGGTTGAAGAAGCGGTGGTGGTATACGTTTTTGCTCTTTCCTGGCACTGACAACATTGTGTTTACAATTGAGTTCAGGTTGGTAACACATGTAGGAACAGCATTGCTAGACTTGTCACTTCATGAGGCTTTTCATGTTGAATAAATTGTATAATAACATAAAGTTTTACCACAAAGAGAAAAATGGTGCCAAAAGTATAGCCAAAATATGTCCACGAGCTGCTTGATAATTAAAACAATAAATAAGTTAGAGGTGATGGAAAGCATTAATTTCATGGATTTTTTTAATGATTATAATAATTATTTAATTTCTAAAATGTTCATTTTTGTCGAACTTTGGAATGTATATCATTGTATGTTAATTGTATCTGTATTGTCATGTAAAACTGTACACTATTATATTTAAGTCTACATTGTGCGCCAATACATGTATGTTTGAAACCTCATATATATACACCACCTCCAGTGTTTTTGAGAGTAATAAGTTTGATTTTATTTGATTTGGAAGGATCCTGAATGTATCCAAAACATTTCTTTATTTCTCTTTTTAAATCGCCCCAATTAACGAGATTATGGAGAGATCTAGATATAAAACAATCGATATATTCAGAAACTGGTCCAGTACAAGATTGATACGTCAAAAGATGTTTTATCACGCTGGCATGTGCTGTTTTTGAATTTCTATTAAAATAATGCATTAAAAAACAGCACATGACAGTTATAGAAATTCAAAAACAGCACATGACAACGCTGCTAGATAGATAATTAAAATTATTTTCCAATATCTTGAATCCATTGTTCAAATTTAGAGTGAGTGACATTAAATAATTTGTGCGCGCACCAAGAGTTATTTCAAAGGATCCGATGGGTATTGGATACTTCTTTTTTCCTTCTCGGTGTGCGACATAGGTTTCCTGAATTGGGAATAATTTACTCACATTTCCAGCCATGCTAAAAGAAACGACATTTACTTCCGGTTCCATTTTTGTATTTAGATTGTTTTTTTTTAATTTAGTTTTTTAGAAATTCTGAAATTTTATAATTTTAACGCCTTTTGAAGTGACAAGTAAATTAACAAAACTGTTTCTACTTACAATCTGTGGCTGTCATCGTCGTTTAGTGGTAGAAAAATGCTTTGCAGATCACCGATATTAGTCATTTATATATGTGGACGGGTCTGTGTAACAACATAGTAAACAACAACTCCAAAAGTTCCTAAAATACTTATTCTTCAAGTTCTCAGTGCTTAGGCGAGCTCAGTATTTATATGCTAGTGGATGCGTGTGCATGTAGGCATACCGGTAAATGTAAACCCGAAAACCTTTTATAGGAAATTCACATCGGTATTAAAAGAAATCATGAATTGGTCATCATTGGTAAACCACTAGTACTGTGACTGAGATTAAGGACCGGCCATATGTAGTATTGCAGATTATGAAATGAAAATCTGTTGTGCAAATTTAACACCAGTTAAAGCAGCGTGATATAATAAACCCAGCTACTTAAAGTTTGGTGTACAGTAACTGATACGACCATTAGAAAATAATGAATGACCATTGTGCGAAACAGAATCATGATTTTATCAAATGTTGGTTTGACTAGAGATGTCTTTTAGCCATGTACTAGTGGTATGTGTTGCAGGTTTAAATCCTAAGTAAGCCATGTATCGACTTCAAGCATAGCTTGTAAATATCACTGACAACGCCTATCTGAGAATACACACGTCCTTCATATGCTCGTATATCGGGATTTAATTTTTCTAAAGACGTTGTGTTTTGCAATTGTCGACGCAAGGTTTGGCTACATGTCGCCCATAATGTCCGAGTCCTTTTTCTGCTGGGAGATTGTGTGATGTCTCTCACAATGAAAATAACAAACAATAAAATATCAAGATTTATTGTCAAAGTTCAGTTCATCATTTGATTAATATACAATTAAAAAATTCTACTTTTGATCATACTTTTGATGAAGTTTTCCAATATTGTTATCAGTAAGGCATATCCAACTTATTATGCAACTCAAAAGCTTATCGATATTGTTGGATATAATAATCTACTTCTCCACCATGAACAAGTGCATCTATTCATAACAAGCAGTCCGACGCCCTAACGTCTGTATAACATGCATTATACTTGCTATTGTCGGGATACAATATTTATTTTTAAATTATTTGTTCCAAGTTTTATCTTAAAATGTCAATTATGTGTACAAAATGGGATAGCGTTTTAAGGCTTTCCAGTTCTGTTTTGGCTTGGAAGTATTGAATGTTTGTGCTTGTGGTGTATTTGTTTCACAATTGCATAGAACTCGTTACAGCTACCGGGACGCTGCTTACAAATAAATTGCTGACCCAGGGATATTGAACCCTTGACTTATCAAAGGCCTCGAAAAGATTTATGGCTGCCATCACAATATTGTTGATAAATATGATGTCTCCGTATTCCAAATTACACTGGATATATTTGATGTCCAAAAGTGATAAGTTGCCTTCATTCTTAATTATGATTTCTCACATGGCGGAGGAAGCAAGCTAAACAGAAGGCGCTTACCTTTGCGGAGCACCCGGTTTTACTTCGCTTGTTTAACTTAACTGCTAGCTGCAAACTTCTTACTTTGCATCGAGATTGTGATTTGGACATGGACTGGTATGTTGCTGTTTGGTATTAGAATATTTTATGTATCGTATTGTAAAACATGGTATGTGTGTATCTAATGAAAGTATAATTAATGACGGTAATACATCTTGTACAGCTTGCTATTGTTTTTGACTGAATAAAAGAAGAATTACATGGTGTATATGAGTTGGATTTTGAGATGCAAGTTCAGCTTAAATCATGTCACTTTATGTACATTTCCGAGACTTTACAGCTAATGCTTGATAAAACGACTAACGTCATTACCAGAAATCATTTCAAGTGTTGACATTTGGGTAAAATATGATAGGCCCAATTGATTTTCACACATTTCGAAAATGCAGATTTAAATATAACACTGTTCTTGTTCGAACAAGCCAATCCATAAAGTAAAAGTATGATGTGTCAAGAAAAATTAGATTCCAGGTGGTGTAGTTAATTTCCTGTTGACTAAGCGGGCAATAAAATATCATTCAGGATTTTGTAAATAAATTTTATCCAATAAGTAAAACATTATTGAAAACGCGATCTTTATTTCCATTATCGGCATCCATGTACATAACGTATTTTTTCACACAATATGCGTTGCATAATGTTTGTGCGTTGTGTAGTATGATAAATGCCAGCTCGACACTGCCGCTCAATGAGCTGAACTTAAAACATTTGTACAGAATTAAGCTAAATACATTTAATTTCGATTGTCACAAACACACAGTCACACAGATGCACACTCATATTTACGCACACTCCATAATACAATTTTGATTTTTCATTATGAATGAACAATATAAATAAACTAATTTCTGGGAACAAATTGTGACGACCACGTGACAGTCACAAGGTGATTATGGCAATATATATTTTAATGAGTAAAATATTAGGGGTTATGCCTTATGATATATTCTATCAGGTGACAGTCACAATGTGATGATTATAATACATTTTGTAAAGGATAACATATTGGGGGTTATGGTACATGTAAATAATATATGATATATATTCTACAAAAAAGGTTCCATATAAAACTAAATCTCATTGAGACATTTCGCGTGTAGAACAGACGACATTCAAAATCCCAAGTACATCCGCTAATTGTAGAACAGAAGCTGGCTCAGTGCATCAACACATGCGCATTGTGGACAGAAATGCCTAGAACACGAAAAATACTCCTTTTTGGCAGTGTGATATGTTTGTTTGCCAATTTAAGTAACGGCCAATGAAAACAAAGCAACAACATCACTCCTTTCCTCAATTTTTAATATTCTGCTCTGTGTCTGACTTTCCGTTTTTCTGTGGAGTGACGTCATTGTTTGAATCTTTTACCGCCTCTCCGTTTTTCGTTTCCGCACTTTTGTTAGTTTCCTTTTTATCGACCGTGAATGAGGAGTCTTTTATTTCATTTGCAGCATTGTTGTTTGCTGGTTTCTGTTCGTCCTTCAGTGTCATTGCTGGGTTGTCATGGGCAACATATGGCTGCTCAAACTCGTCAGATTTCACTGGTTTATTTTTCCTGTAATAGATAGAAATATATCACCGACCATATCCACTATAAGTGTTTAAAAACTTAATTATAAAAAATAAACCGATTCAACCTTGTAAGAGCAATACATGATAAGTTTCAAAGGGTTTTGTGCATGGTAATTTATAGCACGTAAGGCATTACAATTTCTGTGGGTTTTGCTACATGTAGGTTCACTATAATATTTGGTTCTAAAATATCCGTCAACACTTCAAATACAACTAGATGACTAACAAACATTACGACGGAATACGGCGTTTACACTATATATTTCTGATAATTTTATGACATCTTTTTAATATATCAACTAAGTTTTGATTTTGCGAATTGATGGACTTCTGATTGTGCAACTAATGGTATAGTTGGGATAATTTGACATTACAGCACATACTTGATGGCCTTGACCGCTTCGTACGTCTAGGGTTCCGATATCATTACCGGTAACCCAAATGTGTTTGTATTTTTGTCTTGCTGGGTTCTTTGTTTCATTAATTAATTATTATGTTCGTATTGTTTTATGCTCTTGGTTGCTTTAGCTATGGTTTTTACTTTTCATTTAAAATTCCTCAGATAAAATATTCTTCAGTTTTTTGTTAATCATTCATTGATTAGATAGTTCTATGTTGAACAATGAAAAACAAGAGAATACGTTGAACAAAAAGGTATTCCATGATAATAATATTATGACGAATATTTTTAATAAAATCACAGAGCATTGTGTTGATTACAGTACATGATTAATAAATATTAATATATAATTTACCACTATTGTACGTACCTTCTACATAGTAGCACTAGAACTATTATAATTGTTAATATTAAAAACGCACCAACTCCAATTAATGGAATAACCATCATCCCTGAAAAAGAAAGATAGAGATAATGAAAATTACAATTTATAATCAAAAATTGTACAGCACATTTAATCTTTTACTATATAGTATTCCCATCTCATAATAGTCTTCCGAGAGAATATTCCAATGTCTTTACAGTGTTGACTGACAGTCGTTCAGTATGCAAACATCAAGTACATTATGTTGGGATTAACAATAGTATTTAATAGATGTTTGCAAATGTTCGTTTTCAGGAACAAATGTATGGCGAACCATCATTTTAGGGTTGTAAAAATTATTACTATCGTCCCTTCTTATGTATGCAACTACATGTATCAACATTCATGTATACAACTGTTGTTTTGTACAAAATGTACATTTTGAGTGAGATAAAGAGCAATGTTCTATTTCCCGTGGGTTTTAGTTGGAAATAGATGTTCAGATGGCCAGAAGATGTCATAGAGTATACGCAAATATTTCTCTGGCCCTTTAGTTTAACTTACATGGAATGGCGTCAGCG